>JAMPIV010000631.1:0-66702 GCA_024509875.1 Oreohelix idahoensis | reverse complement strand
CTTCTCACAAATATGTCTCTCAGGCTACTAAACGCTGGCAAGTTGGGTACCACCGTTTCACTATATAAAAGAAAGAACACATATCAAATAATTTACATATATGTACTCAATATAACTTACATTTTAAATAGCAAGCCTACAGCTTGACTTATCTTTAAAACTTCCCGTAAAATAAGTTATATTAAATAAATCAAACATCCTGAATTAGAAAATACATACGTATTTCGTCAACACTCAATGATGTATCTAGCGTTATAAGTTTAGTTTTAAAATATTCTCGACTGAGTATTAGCCGTTAAATTAAATTCCTTATAGCTACTAGTTTTAGTAAGCTAAAGATATAATTTATTATGTATTTCCACTGTATGCGTCACTAGAAAATAATACAAACTATAAATTAAGCACTCTGGACACAGGACTAGTTTAGAATGAAATAGGCGATTTTAACACTAAATCACTTTCCACAATACTAGATATCTATTTTATTAATCTCACCACAGCACTACGGTAACGTCACGACTAGGATAATTCACTAGATAGGTATTTAGAAGCTCGTCACAAATCTGACGAGAACTATGAAATTTTCTATACAAGCTTCATTCGCTAAGCACGTGTGTTCCGTCTACTGGAGATGTTGGAGACTGACAATGAAATCCGATTTCAGCTCCTGGGTGGATATTTGAAAACAGGGGCAAACAATCCCACATTTTCTCAAACTCCCAAATCATCTCCCCTTTCCCGTGTAAAACACCTTACGTTTAACATTACCATTACTAGACGTCTTACATAACTGACACTTCTGCATTTCCGCACCTCGCGCTGACCCGGCCAACAGTGAGCCGTGTCAGCTGGGATTTCCAGACGACAGATGTCTGAAACTGCGACTATAAGGTGTAAATATTCGCTCCTGCTTAAGCGTTCGGCCGGTGCAACTACTTGTTGACCGTTGAAAATGCAGACGGATGTCGGCTCTCTCCTAGCATTCTCACGCGTTTACGTCGAGAATCTAACTCAGGAGTGTCGTGTCATCTGAAGGTGCAGACCCAAGTCGGCTCGATGTCTGAGATGGACTGCAACTAAATCGCACTTTACGTCTGACTGACATCTATGTAATAAGGTACTAGTCAGTATGAGAAAGAAAAACGATGATGGGAAAGAAATATATTTTTCGCAACGAGTAATGCGAAAAAATACAGGAAAAACACGTACGGAAAGATAATAAAATAAAAGGATGCGGGTGAGAGAATAGGAAGAAGATCTAGGTAATTTAATGATATAAAGACCTACGTGACAGGACGTCCCCCCTTAAGATATGGAAGCACTCCATGTCTACGTTATGGAATTAAATTTCCTATAACCGTAGCTTCGGGGTGTCTGTCTTCTTCCCTCTCATCTTCCCCCTCCATCTCTCTCCAATTCCTACTCAAGTCTACTCCCAAGTTTCCTTCCTCTGGAATGTCTCCCATGCGCGCTTGAAAGAGCGTCGCCGCTTCTGACATTTTTGAAAGATTTCCTGTGATAGCGGTGGAATATCCCTGCCACTATCATCATCTTCGTCAGCTCTGGCGATCGTCAGGAGATGGTCGGAAGTTGGCCCTGGTCTTTCCAAGTATCTCTTTAACAGATTTAAATGGAAAACCTTCTCCTTTCCTTGAATAGAGATCTGGTAGTTAGCCTTAGAAATCTTTTTCAGGACGGTAAACGGCCCTTGCCATCCGATCTTCAGTTGGTTGTTCTCAGTAGGGAGTAACACCAGAACTTTTTCTCCTAATTCTAATTCTCTCTCTTTCGCGACTTTCCTGTATCGGTTAGCGTGCTTTGTGCGTGCTCGCTTAAAGTTAGTTGTTGCTAGGTCCCACCCTAGTTTCAACCTTTCCTTTAAAACCGACACATATTTACTTGCTGAGACAACTGTCTCATCCGCCTTCTCGTCTGTCAGAGACTGAAGTAAGGCTTCAAGTGGCCCCTTAATAGGTCTGCCGAATAGAAGTGTAGCTGGCGGAAATCCTGTGGAAGTATGAGGAGATTCTCTGTAGCCAAATAATGCTGCAGGAATACAGAGATCCCAATCTTCAGGTTTCACTTGTGCCAGCTTACTTAGCATTATGGTGAGGTTTCCAGTAGCACGTTCCACGAGCCCATTTCCGGCCGGAGTATATGGCTTAGTGTGGATGTGCTGGGTCCTCAAGATCTTAACGATCTCATCCATCAACAGGTTTCGGTATGGGGATCCGTTATCCGTCAACACTTGCTGAGGGAATCCCAACCGAGTGAAAATCTGCACGAGGGCTTCTGCGACATGCTTGGCATCTGCGCATGTTAGCGGGATAGCTTCTGCCCATAAAGTGCATGTATCGACTAAGGTCAGGATGAACCTGTTCCTTCTTTTAGTCCTTTCGAAAGGCCCTAAAATGTCGATCACAACCCGTTCGAATGGTGTTCCCATTATTGGCATTTCACCCAAAGAGACTGGGGGTGCCCGTTGCTTGGGTGGCACACGTTGGCACTGGGCACAGGATTTGACATATCTGATAATATCAGTATTTACTCCTGGCCACCAATAATGAGTGGTTATACGTTGGTTTGTGGCGTTCTGTCCCATATGTCCGCTGAAGGGAAGAGAGTGCCCCATTTCTAGGATTTGGCTTCTGTACTGTTTCGGTACTAGGAGCTGGTTGTAACCTTGATCAGGCTTGCCCGTTCTGCGATACAGTACGCCATCCTTAGAAAAAATGTCCCCGTGCTGTGTTGGTTCCTTCGCCATGGGCAGTTTCCTAAAGCAGGGTGCCAAAGTAGGATCCTTTTGTTGCACTTCTCTAAGTTCCATAGGTAACAAATTAGGCGCAGGCCCCTGTTCCTTTTTGGTTTGCCCTCTTGTAGTTACTGCTGCCACAATCGGCTCTTCCGGTTTCCCAATACACACGTATCTCCCGCCAAGTATGACTGGGTAGATGGGATCATCCATAACAGCCGCTTTGATCACACCTCTGACAAAATCAGAGTGGATCTCCACCAATGCGATGGGAAGCGCTGTAGGTGCATCACTCTTACGAACTCCACAAAGTTTTACGGTCTCTCCTGTCTCTTGACCGGGTTTAACCAGGTTTCTGGCAACAATGCAATCGTAAGAAAGCCCCGTGTCAAATAAGCAAGAAGTTTGAGAACCGTTCAAAATAACAATACCTCGCGTTGAAGGTCTATCCCCAACAGGTTGGGAATCACTGTCAACAATTCCGCCTTGCGAGACTGTCAATAAGCATCCGATGCGTTTCGGCTCGGTGTGCTCGGTCTGATCATATGTCCCGTGCTCAGGGGTTCTCCCTTTGCCACCTTGTCCTTTCTGGCTACGCTGCCATGTAGGGCGGTCGGGTTGATCAGACTGTTTGGGGTGGTTGGGGTACTTGTTCTTGTAGAACTTGGATTTTTCAGGAGGGGGTTTTTGAGGTCCAGTTTCTCTGTGGTTATTTAGGTTAGAAGCCTGAGAAGATTGCTCTAGGTTATGTTTTCGAAAATGCTCCTCTGTCGGTTTCCGCTTTGTGGCCGGTAGTTCAGCCAGCGCATTATGGTAACGCTCAGACTTCTCTAAGATGTCTTCGAGCTTGTCTGCACCCTGCTCAGCTAGAAATCTCCGGGTATCTGCAGACAAAGTGTTCTTTATTTGTTCTGTTAAAACAAATTCCTCAAGACCTTCATAGGTAGAGGGGAGCTGCGAGAGCTCAAGGCACTTTGTCAAATATCCCTTTAGACGGGAAGAGAACTGGTGAAAAGATTCAGAATTCTCCTTTCTGCTGTTGCGAAACAGTTGCAAAAATTTGCGAGCGTTCATTTCAAAGCGCTCCAGTAACGCTTTCTTCAACAGATCATAGTTGTCTTGTTGGCTACTTTCCAGTGTGGCGTAAACATCATACGGAGAACTTTTCAAAGCCTGGGAAAGCTTCATGTTCCAACGCGACCTCTCTAAACCGTACAGAGTTGCAATTTTCTCAAATTTTTCTAGCCAAGTGTCAATCTTCTCATTTGGGCAAGGGAAAGATTCTAGAGTGAAAGACATAGCATTTAGTTGAAGAGATTGAGTGTTAGCAGGGTCAGTTAAGGAAGAATGAGGAGAAGACTCTCCATTGCTGGAGGTAGAGGCAGCACCACGACTTTGGAATTCTAGAGTTTTAAGAGCCAACTCGTGCTGTCTCTGTTTCTCTTTTTCCTCATGCTGTCTCTCCTTCTCTCTTTCCTCATGCTGCATCCTGCGAATTTCCATTTCCTCGTCCATCTTCTTCTGCTGTAATAGCCGGTCTTCCGCTTCTTTCCTCTCCGCTGCTTCTTCTTTCCTCCTTAGTTCTTCTTTTTTCCTCTCCGCATCATATCTCTCAAGTTCGTCTCTGACAAATGCTTTCGCTTCCTCTCCTTCCAGTCCCTCCTCTCTCGCTTCGTCCCTGAGGAGTTGGCTAAGCTTTGCCCTCTCGGCCATATTATGTCAGTAACAGAGATTAGTGGAGAAAGAAAATAGGAAAAAGGATACACTGGTTCCTACCACTTACGAGAAAAAAATTTACCAAAAAATCAAAAGATGATATAATTAACCCTGGGATACCTCCTCCAAAATAAAAATCTAACTATCGCTGCTATTAATCGGCAATAAAGCACCTAATGCAAAACACGACTACGCCAACTAAATGGTAGTTAAGATTACTCCCTGAAAAAATTAAGTTTCTACAGTGGAAGCAAAATTAATTATTGCAAAATTTTAAAGAGAAAAATAATCCCTTTATTTTTAAAATCCACTATAAGTTTACCCCTGAAGACAGTTAGGGTGAGGGAGGCAATTAATCTGGACAAATAGTCCGAAACGCACTCCTTAACTTTAGTTCAAACACCTACCTGCTTCAGAACCCTTGTGAATGTTATACACTCACAAAACTTTACCAGCGTTTAGTATTACAATCAACAATAACATATATTCCGACAAAATCCACCTGTAACTCAAATGTATATTATACTTCCTAATGCTGTGGAAAAAAAAACTTATCAGTTTGTGTGGTCAGCACGCCCGTAAACAGATCGTTAGTCTAGGGGATAAATTATTTAAAAAGATACAAACTCACAAGACATCACACTCTTACTCTATTTCAGAATAAAGAATCTTAAGTTCAAAATCCAGATAGACGAGTCCACCTTTGTCGTACTCGTCTTCCTATTCTAAGTTCAAAAACCGGAAACGAGCCCACATTTGTCGTACTCGTCTTCCTATTCTAAGTTCAAAAATCCGTCGGACGAGACCACATTTGTCGTATCGCCTTAGGATTTTGGGTTCAATTCCCGGTAACGAGCGACCATTTGTCGTAGATTTTTGATAGGAGAATTAAGACTAGGGTTGGTCCCTTCTGAATAGGTTGGAATGAGTGATAGTCACGGTGAGAGTTAGAAAAAAAAATGAAATAGATTCCACGAGTGGTGAGATGATAGACTGTGGTATAGAGGCTGTCGCTGAAAGTGAAAAGAATTCTTCTCCCTCTCACCTATCATCTACGACGGCTTTTACAGAGTCCGACAGTCTAAACCACATATATATTACATATAATTCTATCTACTCACGGACACGCACATACACGTGACGACAGTTAAACACACAGACTTGGAAAATCTATAACAATGATTATATAGATAATTGGGATCGAGCTGACCAACGCACTGATTTTGTTCAAGAGAGATTTTTATTATTATCATAAAAGAAAATCTCTCACAACACCAAAAATTTCCTCAAGGAAAAACATATACAAATAGTCATAAAATTTAAGAAAATGCTACCAGGATGATAGCCCGTTAAAATCTTACTCTAGGTTTAGCCCACAGCCCCGTTAAGAGAACAGATGATGGCCCAAAGAGTTATAGATACGTAGGGTTGCGGCTAAGAGTTTTTCTTCTTTTCTCGTAAATGTATGCACAGAGTTGAATAATCTGATTTAGCCTAAGAAGTAAAGAAACTCTAGCAAATAGTAACAAATTCTGCAGGTTAAACAAAAAAAAAGGATTAAGACAGTAAATGGGTGACAATATATAACTGTAAAATAACACTCTGATCTGCGTACACTCATTCATTCAGCCATGGCCATGGGTACACAGTTATACTCACAACTTTGCTCGCTGCCTCTGGGAACATACTCAATTCTAGGACCTTCACACAGACCCGAAAATGCAGTCCTTGACCAAGAAATCCCCAGTTCCAAAAGACGTACTAAACTCTCAGGGAACGATTCCTTGGGTGTTCTAATTTTTCGAATGTCTGATTAAGTCACATAAAATATTGTCCAGGCACGAAAGTTAGCAGAGCACAATGTCATTAGCTTTGGTTTCTAGAATATAAGGAATGTCAGATCGGTGTCTTCTTTCAGGCAGGTACTATATTTGGTCACCACAATACTAGTCACAATCTCTGTCGGAATGTTAATCTTGTAATATTCTCGCCGCCAGGCAGCATGTACATTTAAATTTGTGAAGCAATATGAACTGGCTCAAAAGCCCAATATATATTTCTAGTCTTTAGAACCCGTTAGTGGGATTGCTATTTCTGTCTATCTCTGATGGCTTATGCACTGTCAGATCTGTGTTACTTGAAACAAAAACAAAAAAACCCCACGTGGTTAAAGATAGGAAATGTCTATGCTTCTCACAAATATGTCTCTCAGGCTACTAAACGCTGGCAAGTTGGGTACCACCGTTTCACTATATAAAAGAAAGAACACATATCAAATAATTTACATATATGTACTCAATATAACTTACATTTTAAATAGCAAGCCTACAGCTTGACTTATCTTTAAAACTTCCCGTAAAATAAGTTATATTAAATAAATCAAACATCCTGAATTAGAAAATACATACGTATTTCGTCAACACTCAATGATGTATCTAGCGTTATAAGTTTAGTTTTAAAATATTCTCGACTGAGTATTAGCCGTTAAATTAAATTCCTTATAGCTACTAGTTTTAGTAAGCTAAAGATATAATTTATTATGTATTTCCACTGTATGCGTCACTAGAAAATAATACAAACTATAAATTAAGCACTCTGGACACAGGACTAATTTAGAATGAAATAGGCGATTTTAACACTAAATCACTTTCCACAATACTAGATATCTATTTTATTAATCTCACCACAGCACTACGGTAACGCCACGACTAGGATAATTCACTAGATAGGTATTTAGAAGCTCGTCACAAATCTGACGAGAACTATGAAATTTTCTATACAAGCTTCATTCGCTAAGCACGTGTGTTCCGTCTACTGGAGATGTTGGAGACTGACAATGAAATCCGATTTCAGCTCCTGGGTGGATATTTGAAAACAGGGGCAAACAATCCCACATTTTCTCAAACTCCCAAATCATCTCCCCTTTCCCGTGTAAAACACCTTACGTTTAACATTACCATTACTAGACGTCTTACATAACTGACACTTCTGCATTTCCGCACCTCGCGCTGACCCGGCCAACAGTGAGCCGTGTCAGCTGGGATTTCCAGACGACAGATGTCTGAAACTGCGACTATAAGGTGTAAATATTCGCTCCTGCTTAAGCGTTCGGCCGGTGCAACTACTTGTTGACCGTTGAAAATGCAGACGGATGTCGGCTCTCTCCTAGCATTCTCACGCGTTTACGTCGAGAATCTAACTCAGGAGTGTCGTGTCATCTGAAGGTGCAGACCCAAGTCGGCTCGATGTCTGAGATGGACTGCAACTAAATCGCACTTTACGTCTGACTGACATCTATGTAATAAGGTACTAGTCAGTATGAGAAAGAAAAACGATGATGGGAAAGAAATATATTTTTCGCAACGAGTGATGCGAAAAAATACAGGAAAAACAAGTACGGAAAGATAATAAAATAAAAGGATGCGGGTGAGAGAATAGGAAGAAGATCTAGGTAATTTAATGATATAAAGACCTACGTGACACCTTTCTTTTTATTCGTGTGCGTGTGCGACCTTTATTTATTGCACTTCTACTCCATGTATGGCACACTAAGAAGCTTTCCCAATTAATAGTATATGGTTATACACACATTCACCACAATAAACACCTTACTTTCCACCCTTGTTTTTCTAGGGTTTTTATACATAAAAAAGTCTAAAACATATAAACTCATGAAATGGTTGATACAATAGTGATAGAAAGTGAAAATAAAGGCCTCAGCCTTAATAGCAAAAAGACAGTTGTAATGGTCGTCTCAAAAAAAAGGACTTCCCCAGAATGCACTATCAAAGTAAATGGAACCGTTTTGAAACAAGTCAGTAAATTCATATGCCAGGGTACATTAGTAACAGCGGATGGTAGATGCATCTCCCATTAGTAACAGCGGATGGTAGATGCATCTCAGAAGTGAAGAGCAGAAAAGCTCAGGCAAAAACAGCATTCTAAACATGAAGAGTATTTTATGAAACAATTCAGTGTCATTGGAAGTAAGAAAGAGAGTTGTTCAGTGTTATATAGAACCAATCTTGGCATATGGGAGTGCATCATTGACAATTAGTAAACAAGGAGGGAAAGCACTAAAGGCCAGAGAGATGTGGTTTTACAGAAGAATGTTACAAATACCATGGACAGCCAAAAAAAGTAATGAGGATGTCCTGAAAGAGACCATTGCGCAAAGGAAACTTATTTCACAAGTTAGAAAGAAACAATCCACTTTTTTGGGCATGTTATGAGAAGAGGAAAGCTGGAATATATCGTAACAGCAGGTAAGAATGAAGGAAAAAGAGATAGGGGATGACAAAGAGAGCAAATACTGGACAGTGGAGAGAGTTGATCTCCTACGTCACAAGGTATGGTAATTGAAGAATTCATAATTTAAAATTATATTGTGAACAAAGTGAGTTATTACTTACTTCGTTTTCAACCAATCCCGATGATTCCAATTTGCGCCTTTTAGTGGTTGCAAAAACGATATTCTCATACAACTGGCAAAATAGAAAATCATATTTATTGCCAAGAGGTGTTTGGGTTAGAATAAATATAGTTGCTGATGACGTATGTTCTACTGGAAGCTGTTGTTATAATAGATGTTAGTAAAATTGCTGAGTGCTGAATGAAACTAAAATGTTATGGTGGTGACTGTGGTGAAGTGGGATGTTATAAATATTTATAGGGGACTTAGTGTACTGACTGAGATCAGCTGTGAAGGTATCTATATCTAATAAGAGTAGTGTATTATAGATAACCTTACTTGCTGCCACATATATATATATCTCAGTCAGAATTATTCTGGAATAGTGTGATGACTACGTTGTATGTCTAGGGTATGTGTATGATGAAGTGTAAGTCATAACAACAACAGACAGATAAACAATTTAATTTATTCCACCACACTTGACAACACTGTGACACTCACATACATATAACACTCTAAAGGATATCTTAAAGGAGTCACTGATAACTTTTCAAATAACAATATGTATTCATTGCTGTTATGAATGAATATGTGTCCTGATTCAAATACAAAGGGAACCAGGAATCACAATCAATTTTAATTACAAGTTATATGTACAGAATTTCTCAATATGAATATTGTAGTGACATATCTTATTAAAAGTATCCTATGTGTGTCAGTTGTGTAGTAGTAATATGAGGTAATACTGGTTTTGTTTTGTTCAAGCTCTGTTGGTATTTGTCATCATGACTTCAATAGTTTGTCTTTATGGGAGCTAGTATTGGAGATGTTCTCAGTTCCTGTTATTAAAACAATTTACTTCCCCTCTTAAGTTTATGTTACAATGTTATTTTAAGATGGGGTACATAATTTTGAGCTCAGCTGGCCACATCAGCTTATCTTGCGTGATGGCGGCAGGAAAAGACTCCTCTGCTCGATTTCTCCCCTGTGCTCTGGAGACACCTCACTGATAGCTAAATGGACCAAGGAGTATGCTGTCCGACTCTGGATTCAGCAAAGCTCTGACCAGGTGCTGCTCAATACCATCAAGACCACGGTCCCTGAAAACAAGAAGGATGTACCTTCTACTTCATAACTAATTGATACTCTAGTTCTACACTGAGCACAATACATCACAAACATTGAGTTCAGAGCGTTATGCCAACTGTCAGCTTCATCTGAAATACTTTATACCAGCATTAACCTCCTTAATGGTTACTACGCCTCTGCAATTCCAGCATTATTTCTTCTAATCAATCATCTAGGTGTCAGTGTACTGTTTGGCCATTCCATGCCGTTTTACTTTCCTCCGACACCTTCTGTTCAGGCTGGAGCATTATAGGCTTTACATCATGTTTGCTACTGAACTACACATATATACAGGCATAAATTAACAATTTACATTCAATTTTCATTAAAAGATACTGAATGGTTCAAGCTTACCACAATTTCATAGAATAAACACAGATACGTTGACTAGCAATGAATTCTGGCACAAATTCCCATCTGCTTATGTTCCAGGCTTTTATTTTAGCAAAAATGTGAGCTGGCTTCAACGCACTGTTGCTTTATCAAGCTTATTTGAACTAGTGATCTCGAACTAACGCTCCTAAGTGAGTATATCAGCGAGTCTAGCCAATGGAGCCACGTTTCGACAAGGGTTTGAAAAAATTTTAACTTCCTACGTCTCCCCTAACAACCAAAGATAGTATTTATAGTCCGACCAATCGTGTTTAGTCTTATATTTGTTGCGCTCCAATAAATTTGGAGTTTACATGGTAGGCTATTTCTGTACGTAAGGTTTTTTCAAACACGTTATAAAAAAATTTTATGAGCAGAAATGATTTCATGCTGTCAGGCATCCCCACTATTTTATTTTGGTTATAACTTGTTAATTCCTAGACTATTTGCGTAACGTTGTACATATTCTTTGTCAGCAAACCCTAAGGAACCCAAATATATATATTTAATAGAGCTAAGTGGCTGCGTTCAAAATATGCAATTTCTTCTATCTCCTGTTTCGAAGATGTGCTGTCTGGGTACTGTAATGTTTTCAAACGTAAACCCATCTATTGTCATCTTTTCTAATAAGAGTTTTTCAGGATTTAAAAACCTAACCCTGGGAAGGGTAATGAATTTATCACTGTCCGTCTGAAAAAAAAAAATTAGTGCATGTGGCCTTACACGCGTGATAGTAGTAATTGTGTATCGCGCGACGCGTGTTGCATGCGTTCCTGATTTTCAGCCCTCCCTCTCTCTTTCTATTTGAGTCCATCTGTTCGTTCGTTTTGGTAACGCAGTATAATTAATGTTAGGATTAATTTAGGTCATTACGCAGTCTGCCTCTCAATGTTTTTCCAAGAAATACAGCACACGTTTCATTGAAGAAAGCGGGTAATAATATAGTAGGCTTTTACTATCAACGTGAAAGCGTTACAATTTGCAGACGAAGCATAAAACAAAGGGGATTTCGAGTACATTCCTTGTGACAGCACTGTTATTTTACCATTGCTCTTTTCTTTATTAGATTTATTTGTTAGGCTTTATATTTACTTGATAATTTATATATGTGGATTAGAATATTCCACGACATCTACCCTCTTAAAACAGACATTATATGTCAGTCCTTTATTCTATATACACATAGATAAATGTAAGTCACTTGACTTTACTCTGCTGTGGTGCTATCATGGTTTTATGCAGTTGGGTCCATTCAGAGTGGGCACTACTCATGAAATCTGCCTCAGACTTCTACAACCAATAATATATTTCGGTTATGTTACTGAACAGCCGCAAGTGTGAGTGCTTGTCTTAATGCTGCTTCGCAACCCGTATTCACCATTTCTCTTCTCTGAGTCTGCGCAATGATATGTCCAGAGAACATTATATTTCCCTCAAAATGTACGTTAAGAGGAGATAACATATACCTGGTGATAGCAGAGTTTTCGTAGTGGATCCAATAATCTTCTTATTATCCTGTATGAAACATTCGGAATATCCTCAATCAAAGAGGCAACTCAGGGATTCATTACGTTCCTCCGAGATGTTTACATCCAACAATTTTCTCATCATTCTAGAGAAGACACTAGGCTCCTTCTTCAATCCAAATGGCAATCTATTAAACTCATAGTGTCCTTCTGAGGTACTAAAAGCTAGGTATGGTCTAACCTCAGGCTTTACTGGAATCTGATAGTATCCTTTACTCAGATCCACTTTTGAGAAATATTTAGCTTTATTTAGTCTGGCAAACAGCTGATTTGTATCCGGCAATGGATCCACCTGTCCTTCTGTAATAGCATTCAGTCTCCTGTAATCTATACAGAGTCTATGTTCTCCAGAGGGCTTCCTTAAGAGTACAACACCGGAACTATACGAAGATTCACTGTGTGAAATAATTCCCTCCTTCAATAGATAGGCTATCTCTTCCTTCAAAGCTTTCTCCTTAGCAAACGGAATCGAATATGGTTTCATACAGACAGGTGTGGGGTCTATCAGTTTCATATCATATTCCAATAGGTTTGTATGCCCTGGTCGGTCTGTTAACACCTCTGCATGATTATTTAGAACCTGTTGCACTCTCTCTTTCTGAGTTTTCGTTAAATGTGTACTGATTTTCACCTGTGCTGCTGTCTCACAGGGGTGTAATGGATACTCAAATGATGAAAGTGGTTCCTTTTTCATCTCCATGGCGATGGACAAGGTCAACAAGTGTGTCTCTTCCTGATGTTCTCTTTCCAAATATTTCTTCAGGAGATTCACATGATAGATTTTTTCTTTCCCCTTCTTATCTATCTTATAATTTGTTCTAGATACCTTCTCTAAAACTGTATATGGACCCTGCCATCCAATTTGTAACTTATTCTGACTCCCGGGCAAAAGAAGCAGTACTTTCTCTCCCACAGCCAAATTTCTGTCTTTCGCCTTCCTGTTATAATAGGCAGCATGTTTCTTCCTGGCTTGTTTCAAATTTTCATTGGCAAGTTTCCAGCCAGTTTTTAAACGAGTGGTCAGCTCATTCACATATTGGTATGAAGATGTAATGTTTTCCTCTGCCTTTTCATCAGTCCACGTTCTTAACAAAGCTACATATGGACCTTTAATTGTGTGGACCTATTTGTCCATGCACCGGTATGGTCTCTTCCACTCGAAGCTCTATAGTGATGATTTTTCCTCCCAGAATTATCATTCATAAAACGACCGCTACCAATTCTTTTCCTGGGGCTTTCTCCCCACTTAAAATTCTTGATGAGAGATTTCCTATCTACATCCTCTTCCTCCAGTTTGTTTAAGTCCGATTGAGGGATTTTCGGCTTATCCTGGGGTAAGACATCTTTTTGCACTCTCCGCATAGTGGCCATTGTAAAACAGTTAAGTGAAGCTTGTCCGTGAAAAGGGGCTTCCCATTCCATTTGGTCCACTTTATCAAATCTATTTTTCTTTTTATTATCAGGCCTAATTTTGCCCCGTGGCGTGTCCAGGTCCTGATCAATGTTCCCACTTGTGGGTGTTCCCTCATGTGCTATGCTACACCTTTCTACAAAATTCTCAATGTCCCATCTTGCTTTGGGCCAATAATAATTGTGAGCCACCTTTTGGATGATGGTACCTATCTTCTCATGGTCCCCATCTGGTTTCACATGTAGGCTCCTTATTAAGTCTGCCCTATATCTTTTTGGAAGAACCAGCTGTCCGTGACCTTTGGATCTAGCTCCAGTCTTCCTATACATCAACTTGTTTTTCATGTAAAAATCTCCCTTGCCTGGAGTAGTATAACAAGTTGACAATTTTCTGAAACAAGGCTTGAGTGTTTTATCCCCAGCCTGTGCCTTCCTCATCTCTTCTGGAGTGGTATCTAACATAATATCCTCCTCCTGTCTTGAGGTCGACCTGACCTGAAGGGTTGCCATATACACAGGTTTCCTTCTGCAACGGTCAGTGTCATGATTGTCCATCTGACAATTCTTACACCACCTTTTTCCTTGGTTGAAAGATTTTCTTTCATCATATTTCCGTTCATCGAATTGTGGGAATTTATTTTTATTTTCATACCGTGGCCTATCAAATTGGTGCTTACTTTTGTTTTGATCCTTAGGATCAAATTTATTAAAGTTCTGTGGTGCCCTAAAGTTATCCACTTGTTTCTTTTTATTACCTGTTACCTCTGCTTGAGCTGCTTGATACCTTTCAGCAACATTTAGCAACTCACCCAGCCTCTCTGCACCTTGTTCCATGAGAAACTTTCTCAGGTCTGGAGCCATGGACTCTCTTAATTGCTCTATAAGGACCATTTCCTTAAGATCTTGGGTTTTCCCTTCTGCTTCCCTTTCTGCAGTCAATCTTCTTTCTTCTGCAGCCAATCTTTTGTCTTCTCTTTCTGCTTCCAATTTCTTAGCCTCAGCCTCAATCTGCAACCTCTTAGTCTCAGCCTCAGCCTCAAATTGTAACTTCTTAGTCTCAGCCTCAGCCTCAAATTGTAACTTCTTAATTTCCCTTTCAGCCTCTAACTTTCTTTCGGCTTCAAACCTTCTTTCTTCGCGTTCAATAAATTTGTCACATTCCGTGGTGACATAGGCAACCATAACTTGCCCATCTAATCCTAACTCTTTTGCAGTCTGAACAGCAGCAGATCGAAACTTGGCCAGGTCCGCCATTGTCTATCAGGTAAATTTATACAATGTCTAACCAACAATTCAATCTCTAACTATATATCTAATGGACAACACAGGCACCGTGAGCTCAACCTTATTTAATTCCACCCAAGGATACCTTTTAATTCTTATTATTCCCTGAAGTGAATTACCCCCAATATTTTTAATAGGGAAAGATTCAAAATCCAAAGAGCGAGACCCCAATATATGTGGTGAAGTGGGATGTTATAAATATTTATAGGGGACTTAGTGTACTGACTGAGATCAGCTGTGAAGGTATCTATATCTAATAAGAGTAGTGTATTATAGATAACCTTACTTGCTGCCACATATATATATATATCTCAGTCAGAATTATTCTGGAATAGTGTGATGACTACGTTGTATGTCTAGGGTATGTGTATGATGAAGTGTAAGTCATAACAACAACAGACAGATAAACAATTTAATTTATTCCACCACACTTGACAACACTGTGACACTCACATACATATAACACTCTAAAGGATATCTTAAAGGAGTCACTGATAACTTTTCAAATAACAATATGTATTCATTGCTGTTATGAATGAATATGTGTCCTGATTCAAATACAAAGGGAACCAGGAATCACAATCAATTTTAATTACAAGTTATATGTACAGAATTTCTCAATATGAATATTGTAGTGACATATCTTATTAAAAGTATCCTATGTGTGTCAGTTGTGTAGTAGTAATATGAGGTAATACTGGTTTTGTTTTGTTCAAGCTCTGTTGGTATTTGTCATCATGACTTCAATAGTTTGTCTTTATGGGAGCTAGTATTGGAGATGTTCTCAGTTCCTGTTATTAAAACAATTTACTTCCCCTCTTAAGTTTATGTTACAATGTTATTTTAAGATGGGGTACATAATTTTGAGCTCAGCTGGCCACATCAGCTTATCTTGCGTGATGGCGGCAGGAAAAGACTCCTCTGCTCGATTTCTCCCCTGTGCTCTGGAGACACCTCACTGATAGCTAAATGGACCAAGGAGTATGCTGTCCGACTCTGGATTCAGCAAAGCTCTGACCAGGTGCTGCTCAATACCATCAAGACCACGGTCCCTGAAAACAAGAAGGATGTACCTTCTACTTCATAACTAATTGATACTCTAGTTCTACACTGAGCACAATACATCACAAACATTGAGTTCAGAGCGTTATGCCAACTGTCAGCTTCATCTGAAATACTTTATACCAGCATTAACCTCCTTAATGGTTACTACGCCTCTGCAATTCCAGCATTATTTCTTCTAATCAATCATCTAGGTGTCAGTGTACTGTTTGGCCATTCCATGCCGTTTTACTTTCCTCCGACACCTTCTGTTCAGGCTGGAGCATTATAGGCTTTACATCATGTTTGCTACTGAACTACACATATATACAGGCATAAATTAACAATTCACATTCAATTTTCATTAAAAGATACTGAATGTTTCAAGCTTACCACAATTCATAGAATAAACACAGATACGTTGACTAGCAATGAATTCTGGCACAAATTCCCATCTGCTTATGTTCCAGGCTTTTATTTTAGCAAAAATGTGAGCTGGCTTCAACGCACTGTTGCTTTATCAAGCTTATTTGAACTAGTGGTCTCGAACTAACGCTCCTAAGTGAGTATATCAGCGAGTCTAGCCAATGGAGCCACGTTTCGACAAGGGTTTGAAAAAATTTTAACTTCCTACGTCTCCCCTAACAACCAAAGATAGTATTTATAGTCCGACCAATCGTGTTTAGTCTTATATTTGTTGCGCTCCAATCAATTTGGAGTTTACATGGTAGGCTATTTCTGTACGTAAGGTTTTTTCAAACACGTTATAAAAAAATTTTATGAGCAGAAATGATTTCATGCTGTCAGGCATCCCCAGTATTTTATTTTGGTTATAACTTGTTAATTCCTAGACTATTTGCGTAACGTTTTACATATTCTTTGTCAGCAAACCCTAAGGAACCCAAATATATATATTTAATAGAGCTAAGTGGCTGCGTTCAAAATATGCAATTTCTTCTATCTCCTGTTTCGAAGATGTGCTGTCTGGGTACTGTAATGTTTTCAAACGTAAACCCATCTATTGTCATCTTTTCTAATAAGAGTTTTTCAGGATTTAAAAACCTAACCCTGGGAAGGGTAGTGAATTTATCACTGTCCGTCTGAAAAAAAAAATTAGTGCATGTGGCCTTACACGCGTGATAGTAGTAATTGTGTATCGCGCGACGCGTGTTGCATGCGTTCCTGATTTTCAGCCCTCCCTCTCTCTTTCTATTTGAGTCCATCTGTTCGTTCGTTTTGGTAACGCAGTATAATTAATGTTAGGATTAATTTAGGTCATTACGCAGTCTGCCTCTCAATGTTTTTCCAAGAAATACAGCACACGTTTCATTGAAGAAAGCGGGTAATAATATAGTAGGCTTTTACTATCAACGTGAAAGCGTTACAATTTGCAGACGAAGCATAAAACAAAGGGGATTTCGAGTACATTCCTTGTGACAGCACTGTTATTTTACCATTGCTCTTTTCTTTATTAGATTTATTTGTTAGGCTTTATATTTACTTGATAATTTATATATGTGGATTAGAATATTCCACGACAGTGACAATTGAGGAGGGCTCAAGTTATGTGAGTAAGTGTTTAATTTATGCATTGTGTGGTAGGCTGACCACATTAAGCAATTTATTTGCTTCGTGATCGTAGTGTCCTTAGTGTTCTTTTCCCTAACGTTGATGATGACTAATGATAGACGCATCAGATGACCGATGACAACTTGTCAAGCAACCCCAAGGCTGGTGGTGTTTTCAATTTTTTTATGCGAACGTAGATACACGAGGTTGTAGAAAAAAAAACCATTATAACATGCAGGGCACAAATCTCTTCCTTCCTATTCATGACATTTCATACATGTCACGATTATAATTCGCTGGTCATGAAAGTCACATCTGACAATACATTTCTCTTCTACTATCTTCTTCTGACAAGGATAAATTCTATTGCTTTTTGGGAGCCGCGCTGGTGTAATGGTTAAAACGTTGCGCTGGCGACTAGGTGTTCAAGGTTCAAGCCCGGGCGTCAGTATTTGAAGCAGTGTCAACGACCGGGATTTTGACTGAATAACCTGAACGGCGTCTTCTGTGGCCTAATGGATATGAACACAGTTTCATAATCCAGATATACCAGGTTCGAAACCTGCTGCAGGCGGTTTTGTAGCAGATCGCTTTGTGTGGATTTTTAACAATGGTATAAGCGCCGTACCGTTCAGAAAGCAATGGCAAACTACTGAATGAAAAAATTGCCTAGAAAAATCACAAACAGCCAATAAAAGCTGGGGTTGATTGCCACATCCTGTAAAGGATAAGCAACTAACTAACCTGAACGGCTCCTGAGATAAACCTTCTGTGGATGGGAAGGAGCTAAGCTTCTGACCGAGTTGGAAGGAAAGTCCTCATGTTCCCCAGCCTCGCAGTGACATGTCATTGGGCCGAAGGGCTGAAAGCCCAAGTGCCGCTGGTTAAGGAAAAAAAATTATATTCTTTCCTTACAGCTGGTCTGGTAATCTACTGGATTAACTTCTAAGGATTGGTGATTTTGCCAGGACGCTGCTGTGATATACCAGCACCCCCTAAGGTTAACTAATCATGTACTCTACGAAATGTCACTTGGCCAACAGCACGTGGCCTTATCTAACCAGGATTCGAACTACACTTTCTTTTTTTACATGTCTAGACTGGCAGCATCATACACAACCACACTTCTGGTGCCACTTACAACATGCCTAGACTGGCAGCATCATAGACAACCACACTTCTGGTGCCACTTACAACATGCCTAGACTGGCAGCATCATAGACAACCACACTTCTGGTGCCACTTACAACATGCCTAGACTGGCAGCATCATAGACAACCACACTTCTGGTGCCACTTACAACATGCATGAGGCAGCAGTGATCTAATTTTGTCTCATATGAAACACATGTGAACCATATGAGTTAAGTTATTACACATTTCCTTTGCCTTTTATTCCTACAAACTGATATCTCTTTAATAAACATCTGGTGTGTTTTCATTCATTAACTTCTGGTTCTTCATTTGTGAGTCTACAGATGTCAATGTTTGTTCCTTTCTCATATGTCTTCCTCTTTGAACGCACTCAGATGTCAACTTGAATATAGTTCAGTGGTCAGCTTCATGTTTCTGATATCTCCTTAAAGCTGGTTCTGTCCTTTTACTGATGATGGTCAAATGCCCTTTCCGAAATGGTGATCGTGTTATACTATTTTCACCCCTTTATTCTGAGCACTGCACTAGACCATGTGATAAACTTGCTTAATACAGAACATTCTTCTATTTTGGATGACTGAGATCAATTCCTTTGTGAAGTAGCTGACCTCATGCCCAACCATCATTGGTCACCTTCTATGACATTCCTGGTAGGGTACAGTATTACTATTCTTTGCCCTACTTTCAGGCCCATGCTACAAACAAGCAAAACAAAATGAGTATTTACCAGGACATACTCCTCTGCGTTATGCTGGACTTTCAAAGTCACTGTCTCTCCGGCAGTGATGAATATGTGGTCAGCCTCGGTGTGAGTCACTGACTGAATTTTGTGGCCATTCACCTGTTGATATAAGATCACATTAATCTTATTGCATACATCTGGATAACCTTACATTATAATGGTTTGGCTCTGCTGTTGCCAGTAGCCAGAGATTTCTTACGATCCAGTGTCTGCCTATGGAAAATATGAGGCTTCCTACACCCTCAGGCATGTTGTACATGGTGACTAATATGAGGTAAATAATAAACAAATAGTTCTGACAGGTAGAACTTCGGTAATAATAAAACAGAACACACAATTAAGAAGAAAAATAAAACCTGTAAGGAAGCATCATAGACAGGAATCCATCATCTCAAGTGGCAAAACTGCCTTAATTGAAAGAAAATTCAGCTAATTACAAGGCTATGTAGAAACCTGCGTTTAGGGACACTTTTGGGAACCGCGGTAGCACAGTGGTTAGTGCACTGGCTTCCTAGCTCAGTGGTCTATGGTTCGATCCCCAGATGATGTGGGATTTTTTTTAGGCCGCAAACGGCTCCTGGGTCGACCCAGCCCAAATTGGGTACCAGAGCAACTTCTAGGAAGGTTAAGGCGGCCGGTGTTATGCTGACCACATCACCCCTAGTGTGCCGATGGTCAAGAAAATATGGGCCTAACACCATATTCCCAATATGCCTCAATGAGCGTATAACGGGATCCTTTACTTTTTTTTTTTTTAACAAGGCTAATCCGCACCTATAAATAGCGTTTGGCTTGGCCATGTTCGCCGCATGGATGATGGTCGCATCCCAAAAGATATCTTCTACGGACAATTAGCAGATGGCAAGAGAACAGTTGGGCGACCACAGCTGAGGTTCAAAGATGTGTGCAAGAGAGATATGAGGGCACTGGACATGGATCCAGCAACATGGGAGGATAAAGCTGCCGATCGCGCTAAGTGGCGATGCTATTTACGGCGCCATCTCAGATTGGGCGAGGAGAGGCTCACACGGGAAGCAGAGGTGGGGAGAGGACGTCGAAAGGAGCACCAGGAGAATAGGCAGCTGAGGGCTGTCACCTCAGGGGCGCATTCCCATGGTCAGTTATGACTGAGGGGGCTATTATAAATAGCGTTAAAACTAAAATGTAAACAGCGCTGTCGTCATCATCTTCTCAAGTTTCGTTCCTTGTGGAGCATGGATCCACCACTGCAATGGCCCACTTAAGGAAGCCTTTGTCAAAACATATGTTCTTGCAGTAATGTTTCCTGCAGCAAGTCATTTTAGAAGATGTGGTTGCCAGTCCTATGCACAATCTCATATTTGTTGCCTCTTATGACATGCATGAGAGAACATTAGTCCTATTCTTTATGTCATCTCAGAGAGCCCAGGGTCCACAATGGAAAGTGTGCATACAGCTGGTGTCAAATCAATGTGGACAAGAGCAAAGTTCTATAACAACAAACAACAATGACTCAGTTCTTACATCCCTTGAGAACTGACACAGCCTTCAACTTGGTATCTTGTGAAGACATATATTTAAAAAAAAACCCACTGAAACAAAACATTTCAATCTTAGACATGTCAACATTAACTTCAATGAAACAACAATGATCATCATCATCATCAATTTCCTTTGTGTCTTTACAAGAACAAGGAGCTACCACTACAGGTGGCCCACCTTGCCAGGAAACCTGCACCGAGCAGTCACATGATCATGTTGCGGTGGTTTCTGTTTCAATATGTTTTACATGATGAGGTTACTAGCCCCATGTTAAACCTCACATTAGTCACCATGTACAACATGCCCGAGGGTGAAGGAGCCTCATATTAGTCATCATGTACAACATGCCTAAGGGTGAAGGAGCCTCATATTAGTCACCATGTACAACATGCCCAAGGGTGAAGGAGTCTCATATTAGTCACCATGTACAACATGCCCGAGGGTAAAGAAGCCTCATATTAGTCACCATGTACAACATGCCTAAGAGTGAAGGAGCCTCATATTAGTCACCATGTACAACATGCCTAAGAGTGAAGGAGCCTCATATTAGTCACCATGTACAACATGCCTAAGAGTGAAGGAGTCTCATATTAGTCATTATGTACAACATGCCTAAGGGTGAAGGAGCCTCATATTGGTCACCATGTACGACATGCCTAAGAGTGAAGGAGTCTCATATTAGTCACCATGTACGACATGCCTAAGAGTGAAGGAGTCTCATATTAGTCACCATGTACAATATGCCTAAGAGTGAAGGAGTCTCATATTATTCACCATGTACGACATGCCTAAGAGTGAAGGAGCCTCATATTAGTCACCATGTACAACATGCCTAAGAGTGAAGGAGTCTCATATTAGTCACCATGTACAACATGCCTAAGAGTGAAGGAGTCTCATATTAGTCACCATGTACGACATGCCTAAGAGTGAAGGAGTCTCATATTAGTCACCATGTACGACATGACTAAGGGTGAAGGAGCCTCATATTAGTCACCATGTACAACATGCCTAAGGGTGAAGGAGCCTCATATTAGTCACCATGTACAACATGCTTAAGGGTGAAGGAGACTCATATTAGTCACCATGTACAACATGCCTAAGGGTGAAGGAGCCTCATATTAGTCACCATGTACAACATGCCCGAGGGTGAAGGAGCCTCAAATTAGTCACCATGTACAACATGCCCGAGGGTGAAGGAGCCTCATATTAGTCACCATGTACAACGTGCCTAAGGGTGAAGGAGCCTCATATTAATCACCATGTACAACATGCCTAAGAGTGAAGGAGCCTCATATTAGTCCCCATGTACAACATGCCCGAGGGTGAATGAGCCTCATAGTAGTCACCATGTACAACATGTCTGAGAGTGAAGGAGCCTCATATTAATCACCATGTACCGCATGCCTAAGAGTGAAGGAGCCTCATATTAGTCACCATGTACGAAATTGGGTATAAAATGGACAAATGGAAAATTCCTGGGGGACCTGGATTTCGCAGATGATGTAGCATTCTTAAGTTCAACACCAAGACAATCCCAAGAAGCAATAAATAATTTGTGTCATCTCTCGGTTAAAATTGGTCTCCAAATAAATGCCTCTAAAACTAAAGCTATGAACTTTTCTAACGAGACCTTTGATATCATCTTGAACGGGGAAAAACTACAGAAAGTTGAAAGTTTCAATTATTTAGGCAGTAAAATGACTCAGGATGGTGACACAACAAGAGAAATCCATACTAGAATTGCTTTGGCAGCTAGCGCCTTCAATAGATTATCTAACATTTGGAAATTACGATCATTGAATATACATACCAAGCTTCGTCTGTTTAATTCAAATGTTATCTCAGTGTTAACATACGGCTGTGAGAGTTGGAAAATAACAAAATCATTGGAGAACAAGCTGAATACATTCGAGAACAAATGTCTTAGAAAACTCATGAACATCAGTTGGAAAGAATTCAAGACTAATCGACAAATAAGAGAAGACTCTAGGCAGAAATATGTCTCCGACTATATAAGGAAAAGACGATGGTCATATATCGGTCATGTCCTACGAATGCAAAACAACAGAATACCACTACAGGCGCTCACTTGGGTTCCTGAGGGTAAGCGGAAAAAAGGAAGACCAAAAGAAACACTCAGAAGAACAATAATAAGAGAAGGAAGAACGTTGGGCCTAAATAATGTGCAAGAGCTAAGAGGAGTGGCGTCATAACGAACAACCTGGAGAGCACTGGTTTCTGCCTTATGCGCCGTGTTTGGCGCTTAAAGAATTTATTATTATTATTTATTATTATTATGTACGAAATGCCTGAGTGAAGGAGCCTCATATTAGTCACCATGTATGACATGCCTAAGGGTGTAGCAGCCTCATATTAGTCACCATGTACGACATGCCTAAGGGTGTAGCAGCCTCATATTAGTCACCATGTACGACATGCCTGAGGGTGAAGGAGTCCTGTTTTTTCTTTATGACTTCAGATACTCCCAGGAACTACATGAGGCACAAACATGTATAATAGAAAATTCCAGACGTGAAATAATCAATCAATTACTGAGGAATATTTGGACAAACAAAATGAAACAAAGATAAAGAAAGGAAAAGGTCATAAGGTTACACCTGATTATTTTTTAAATGTGAGGATCAATTTGTTACACACATGTTACTGCTGATATATTTTTTTCTTTGGCAGTCACCAGTGTTATAATTATTGTCTTTGGTAGTGTCGTAGATTTATGATAGGAGTATTAAGACTTGGGTTAGGTCCCTTCTGAATAGGTTGGAATGAGTGATAGATACAGTGAGAGCTGGTGAAAAGCAATAGAATTTCCACACGTGAGATGATAGAATGTGATATAGAGGCTGTCTTTGAGAATCGAGATAATCTTCTCTCTCTCACCTATCTTCTACGACCGTTTTTAAAGGGCGTCAGACAGTCTAAACACAGATATATATATTAATATCTCTCTATCTACTCACGGGCACGCACATACACGTGACGACAGTTAAACACACAGACGTGGGAATCTATAACAATGAATTTATATGTATTTGAACGAGCTGACCAACGCACTGATTTAGTTCAAGAGAGAGATTTTTTTATTATTATCATCAAAAAAAAAAAAATCTTCTCACAACACCAAAAATACATCAAGGAAAAACACATACAAATAGTCATAAAATTTAAGAAAATGCTACAAGGATGATAGCCCGTTAAAATCTTACTCTAGGTTTAGCCCACAGCCCCGTTAAGAGAACAGATGATGGCCCAAAGAGTTATAGATACGTAGGGTTGAGGTTAAGAGTTTTTCTTCTTTTCTCGTAAATGTATGCACAGAGTTGAATAATCTGATTTAGCCTAAGAAGTAAAGAAACTCTAGCAAATAGTAACAAATTCTGCAGGTTAAACAAAAAGAATTAAGACAGTAAATGGGTGACAATCTATAACTGTAAAATAACACTCTGATCTGCGTACACTCATTCATTCAGCCATGGCCATGGGGTACACAGTTATACTCACAACTTTGCTCGCTGCCTCTGGGAACATACTCAATTCTAGGACCTTCACACAGACCCGAAAATACAGTCCTTGACCAAGAAATCCCCAGTTCCAAAAGACGTACTAAACTCTCAGGGAACGATTCCTTGGGTGTTCTAATTTTTCGAATGACTGATTAAGTCACATAAAATATTGTCCAAGCACGAAAGTTAGCAGAGCACAATGTCATTAGCTTTGGTTTCAGAATTTAAGGAATGTCAGATCGGTGTCTACTTTCAGTACTAGTCAAAATCTCTTGCGGAATGTTACTGTTATTCTTGTAATATTCACGCCGCCAGGCAGCATGTACATTTAAATTTGTGGAGCAACATGAACTGGCTCACAAGCCCAATATATATTTTCTAGTCTTTAGAAACCGTTAGTGGGATTGCTATTACTGTCTCTCTCTCTGATGGCATATGCACTGTCAGATCCAGTGTTACTTGAAACAAAAAAAACCCACGTGGTTAAAGATAGGAAATGTCTATGCTTCACACAAATATGTCTCTCAGGCTACTAAACGCTGGCAAGTTGGGTACCACCGTTTCACTATATAAAAGAAAGAACACATATCAAATAATTTACATATATGTACTCAATATAACTTACATTTTAAATAGCAAGCCGACCGCTTGACTTATAATTAAAATTTTCCGGTGAAATAAGTTATATAAAATCAATCATCAGGAATTTAGGAATATAGTGCGTATTCCGTCACTATTTACTGATGTCGCATCTAGCATTTATAAGTTTGATATAAAATATTCTCGACTGAGTATTAGCCGTTAAATTAAATTCCTTATAGCTACTAGTTTTAGTAAGCTAAAGATATAATTTATTATGTATTTCCACTGTATGCGTCACTAGAAAAATAATACAAACTATAAATTAAGCACTCTGGACACAGAACTAGTTTAGAATGAAATAGGCGATTTTAACACTAAATCACTTTCCAAAATACTAGATATCTATTATATTAATCTCACCACAGCACTACGGTAACGCCACGACTAGGATAATTCACTAGATAGGTATTTAGAAGCTCGTCACAAATCTGACGAGAACTATGAAATTTGCTATACAAGCTTCATTCGCTAAGCACGTGTGTTCCGTCTACTGGAGATGTTGGAGACTGAAATGAAATCAGATTTCAGCTCCTGTGTGGATATTTGAAAACAGGGGCAAACAATCCCACATTTTCTCAAACTCCCAAATCATCTCCCCTTTCCCGTGTAAAACACCTTACGTTTAACATTACCATTACTAGACGTCTTACATAACTGACACTTCTGCATTTCCGCACCTCGCGCTGACCCGGCCAACAGTGAGCCGTGTCAGCTGGGATTTCCAGACGACAGATGTCTGAAACTGCGACTATAAGGTGTAAATATTCGCTCCTGCTTAAGCGTTCGGCCGATGCAACTACTTGTTGACCGTTGAAAATGCAGACGGATGTCGGCTCTCTCCTAGCATTCTCACGCGTTTACGTCGAGAATCTAACTCAGGAGTGTCGTGTCATCTGAAGGTGCAGACCCAAGTCGGCTCGATGTCTGAGATGGACTGCAACTAAATCGCACTTTACGTCTGACTGACATCTATGTAATAAAATTACGCATCCCAGTATGAGAAAAAACCCCGGTAAAGTTTTAGAATACTGAAGAAAATATTTTTCGCAAACGAGTGATGCGAAAAATACCGGAAAAACAAGTAAGGAAAGATAATAAAACAAAAGGATTTGGGTGAGAGAATAGGAAGAAGATCTAGGTAATTTAATGATATAAAGACCTACGTGACAGGACGTTCCCCCTTAAGATATGGAAGCACTCCATGTCTACGTTATGGAACTAAATTTCCTATAACCGTAGCTTCGGGGTGTCTGTCTTCTTCCCTCTCATCTTCCCCCTCCATCTCTCCAATTCCTACTCAAGTTTCCTTCCTCTGGAATGTCTCCCATGCGCGCTTGAAAGAGCGTCGCCACTTCTGACATTTTTGAAAGATTTCGTGTGATTGTGGTGGAATATCCCTGCCACTATCATCATCTTCGTCAGCTTTGGCGATCGTCAGGAGATGGTCGGAGGTCGGCACTGGTCTTTCCAAGTATCTCTTTAACAGATTTAAATGGAAAACCTTCTCCTTTCCTTCAATAGAGATCTGGTAGTTAGCCTTAGAAATCTTTTTCAGGACGGTAAACGGCCCTTGCCATCCGATCTTCAGTTGGTTGTTCTCGGTAGGGAGTAACACCAAAACTTTCTCTCCTGCTTCCAGTTCTCTCTCTTTCGCGACTTTCCTGTATCGGTTAGCGTGCTTGGTGCGTGCTCGCTTAAAGTTAGTCGTTGCTAGGTCCCACCCTAGTTTCAACCTTTCCTTTAAAACCGACACATATTTACTGGCTGAGACAACTGTCTCATCCGCCTTCTCGTCTGTCAGAGACTGAAGTAAGGCTTCAAGCGGGCCCTTAATGGGTCTGCCGAATAAGAGTGTAGCTGGCGGAAATCCTGTGGAAGTATGAGAAGATTCTCTGTAGCCAAATAATGCTGCAGGAATACAGAGATCCCAATCTTCAGGTTTCACTTGTGCCAGCTTACTTAGCATCATGTTGAGGTTTCCATTAGCACGTTCCACGAGCCCATTTCCGGCCGGAGTATATGGCTTAGTGTGGATGTGCTGGGTCCTCAAGATCTTCACGATCTCATCCATCAACAGGTTTCGGTATGGGGATCCGTTATCCGTCAACACTTGTTGAGGGAATCCCAACCGAGTGAAAATCTGCACGAGGGCTTCTGCGACATGCTTGGCATCTGCGCATGTTAGCGGGATAGCTTCTGCCCATAAAGTGCATGTATCGACTAAGGTCAGGATGAACCTGTTCCTTCTTTTAGTCCTTTCGAAAGGCCCTAAAATGTCGATCACAACCCGTTCGAATGGTGTTCCCATTATTGGCATTTCACCCAAAGAGACTGGGGATGCCCGTTGCTTGGGTGGCACACGTTGGCACTGGGCACAGGATTTGACATATCTGATAATATCAGTGTTTACTCCTGGCCACCAATAATGAGTGGTTATACGTTGGTTTGTGGCGTTCTGTCCCATATGTCCGCTAAAGGGAAGAGAGTGCCCCATTTCTAGGATTTGGCTTCTGTACTGTTTCGGTACTAGGAGCTGGTTGTAACCTTGGTCAGGCTTGCCCGTTCTGCGATAAAGTACGCCATCCTCAGAAAAAATGTCCCCGTGCTGTTTGGGTTCCTTAGCCATGGGCAGTTTCCTAAAGCAGGGTGCCAAGGTAGGGTCCTTGTATTGCGCTTCTTTAAGTTCCATGGGTAACAAATTAGGCGCAGGCTCCCGTTCCTTCTTGGTTTGCCCTCTTGTCGTTACTGTTGCCACAATCGGCTCTTCCGGTTTCCCAATACACACGTATCTACCGCCAAGTATGACTGGGTAGATGGGATCATCCATAACAGCCGCTTTGATCACGCCTCTGACAAAGTCAGAGTGTATCTCCACCAATGCGATGGGAAGCGCTGTAGGTGCATCACTCTTACGAACTCCACAAAGTTGGACGGTCTCTGCTGTCTCTTGACCGGGTTTGACCAGGTTTCTGGCAACAATGCAATCATACGAAAGCCCCGTGTCAAATAAACAAGAAGTTTGAGAACCGTTCAAAGTAACAGTACCTCGCGTTGAGAGTCTATCCCCAACAGGTTGGGAATCACTGTCAATAATTCCGCCTTGCGAGACTGTCAATAAGCATCCGATGCGTTTCGGCTCGGTGTGGTCGGTCTGATCATATGTCCCGTGCTCAGGGGTTCTCCCTTTGCCACCTTGTCCTTTCTGGCTACGCTGCCATGTAGGGCGGTCGGGTTGATCAGACTGTTTGGGGTGGTTGGGGTACTTGTTCTTGTAGAACTTGGATTTTTCAGGAGGGGGGTTTTTAGGTCCAGTTTCTCTGTGGTTATTTAGGTTAGAAGCCTGAGAAGATTGCTCTAGGTTATGTTTTCGAAAATGCTCCTCTGTCGGTTTCCGCTTTGTGGCCGGTAGTTCAGCCAGCGCATTATGGTAACGCTCAGACTTTTCCAAAATGTCTTCAAGTTTTTCTGCCCCCTGCTCAGCTAGAAATCTCCGGGTATCTGCAGACAATGTGTTCTTTATTTGTTCTGTTAAAACAAGTTCCTCAAGACCTTCATAGGTAGAGGGGAGCTGTGAGAGCTCTAGGCACTTTGTCAGATAACCCTTCAAACGAGACGAGAACTGCTGAAAAGTTTCAGAATTCTCTTTCCGGCTGTTGCGAAACAGTTGCAAAAATTTGCGAGCGTTCATTTCAAAGCGCTCCAGTAACGCTTTCTTCAACAGATCATAGTTGTCTTGTTGGCTACTTTCCAGTTTGGCGTAAACATCATACGCAGAACTTTTCAAAGCCTGGGAAAGCTTCATGTTCCAACGCGACCTCTCTAAACCGTACAGAGTTGCAATTTTCTCAAATTTTTCTAGCCAAGTGTCAATCTTCTCATTTGGACAAGGGAAAGATTCTAGTGGAAAAGACATAGCAGTGAGATGAGTAGATTGAGTGTTAGAAGGATCAGTTAAGGAAGAATGAGGAGAAGACTCCATTGCTGGAGGTAGAGGCAGCACCACGACTTTGAAGTTCAAGAGCTTTAAGAGCCAACTCATGTTGTCTCTCCTCCCTCTCCTTCTCATGCTGTCTCTCCTCCCTCTCCTTCTCATGCTGTCTCTCCTCCCTTTCCTTCTCATACTGTCTCTCCTCCCTTTCCTTCTCATGCTGTCTCTCCTTCTCTTTTTCCTCATGCTGCATCCTGCGAATTTCCATTTCTTCCTCAATCTTCTTCTGTTGTAAATCTGCGGCTGCTTTTTCCTTAGCTTCCGCTGCTTTCCTCTCCGCATCATATCTCTCAAGTTCGTCTCTGACAAAAGCTTTCACTTCTTCTCCTTCCAGTCCCTCTTCCATTGCTTCCTGTCTAAGCATTTGTCTCAGTTTCGCCCTTTCTGCCATAATGAGTCAGTGGCTGAGACTTAGACGAGAAAAAGATAAGGATAAGGAATACACTGGTTCCTACCACTTGCGAGAAAAAAAATACCAAAAATCAAAAGATGATATATTTAACCCTGGGATACCTCCTCCAAAAATAAAAATCTAACTATCGCTGCTATTAATCGGCAATAAAACACCTAATGCAAAACACGACTACGCCAACTAAATGGTAGTTAAGATTACTTCTGAAAAATAAGTTGCTACAGTGGAAAACCCAATGATTATAGCAACAATTTTCGGAGAGGAAAAAAAAATCCCCTTTATTTTTAATCCACTATCAAGTTCACCCCCTGAAGACAGTTAGGGTAAGGGAGGCAATTAATCTGGACAAAAGTCCGAAACTCACTCCTTAGCTTTTGCTCAAACACCTACTTCTTCAAAACCCAGTGAATGTTATACACTCACAAAACTTTACCAGCGTTTAGTATTACAAAATCATTAATTAACATGTATTCCGACAAAATCAACCTGTAAACCAAATGTATAATGCTTCTTAATGCTGTGGAAAAAAAAACTTATCAGTTTGTGTGGTCAGCACGACCGTAAACAGATCGTTAGTCTAGGGGATAAATTATTTTTAAAAGATACAAAACTCACAAGACATCACACTCTTACTCTATATCAGAATAAAGAATCTTAAGTTCAAAATCAATATAGACGAGTCCACATTTTTCGTACTCGTCTTCCTATTCTAAGTTCAAAGACCGGAAACGAGCAACCATTTGTCGTAGTCGTCTTCCTATTCTAAGTTCAAAAATCCGTCGGACGAGAACCCATTTTGTCGTATCGCCTTAGGATTTTGGGTTCAAATCCCGGACGAGCCCCCATATGTCGTAGATTTATGATAGGAGTATTAAGACTTGGGTTAGGTCCCTTCTGAATAGGTTGGAATGAGTGATAGATACAATGAGAGCTGGTGAAAAGCAATAGAATTTCCACACGTGAGATGATAGAATGTGATATAGAGGCTGTCTTTGAGAATCGAGATAATCTTCTCTCTCTCACCTATCTTCTACGACCGTTTTTAAAGGGCGTCAGACAGTCTAAACACAGATATATATATATTAATATCTCTCTATCTACTCACGGGCACGCACATACACGTGACGACAGTTAAACACACAGACGTGGGAATCTATAACAATGAATTTATATGTATTTGAACGAGCTGACCAACGCACTGATTTAGTTCAAGAGAGAGATTTTTTTATTATTATCATCAAAAAAAAAAAATCTTCTCACAACACCAAAAATACATCAAGGAAAAACACATACAAATAGTCATAAAATTTAAGAAAATGCTACAAGGATGATAGCCCGTTAACATCTTACTCTAGGTTTAGCCCACAGCCCCGTTAAGAGAACAGATGATGGCCCAAAGAGTTATAGATACGTAGGGTTGAGGTTAAGAGTTTTTCTTCTTTTCTCGTAAATGTATGCACAGAGTTGAATAATCTGATTTAGCCTAAGAAGTAAAGAAACTCTAGCAAATAGTAACAAATTCTGCAGGTTAAACAAAAAGAATTAAGACAGTAAATGGGTGACAATCTATAACTGTAAAATAACACTCTGATCTGCGTTCACTCATTCATTCAGCCATGGCCATGGGGTACACAGTTATACTCACAACTTTGCTCGCTGCCTCTGGGAACATACTCAATTCTAGGACCTTCACACAGACCCGAAAATACAGTCCTTGACCAAGAAATCCCCAGTTCCAAAAGACGTACTAAACTCTCAGGGAACGATTCCTTGGGTGTTCTAATTTTTCGAATGACTGATTAAGTCACATAAAATATTGTCCAGGCACGAAAGTTAGCAGAGCACAATGTCATTAGCTTTGGTTTCAGAATTTAAGGAATGTCAGATCGGTGTCTACTTTCAGGAAGTTACTATATTTGGTCACCACAGTACTAGTCAAAATCTCTTGCGGAATGTTACTGTTATTCTTGTAATATTCACGCCGCCAGGCAGCATGTACATTTAAATTTGTGGAGCAATATGAACTGGCTCACAAGCCCAATATATATTTTCTAGTCTTTAGAAACCGTTAGTGGGATTGCTATTACTGTCTCTCTCTGATGGCATATGCACTGTCAGATCCAGTGTTACTTGAAACAAAAAAAACCCACGTGGTTAAAGATAGGAAATGTCTATGCTTCACACAAATATGTCTCTCAGGCTACTAAACGCTGGCAAGTTGGGTACCACCGTTTCACTATATAAAAGAAAGAACACATATCAAATAATTTACATATATGTACTCAATATAACTTACATTTTAAATAGCAAGCCGACCGCTTGACTTATAATTAAAATTTTCCGGTGAAATAAGTTATATAAAATCAATCATCAGGAATTTAGGAATATAGTGCGTATTCCGTCACTATTTACTGATGTCGCATCTAGCATTTATAAGTTTGATATAAAATATTCTCGACTGAGTATTAGCCGTTAAATTAAATTCCTTATAGCTACTAGTTTTAGTAAGCTAAAGATATAATTTATTATGTATTTCCACTGTATGCGTCACTAGAAAAATAATACAAACTATAAATTAAGCACTCTGGACACAGAACTAGTTTAGAATGAAATAGGCGATTTTAACACTAAATCACTTTCCAAAATACTAGATATCTATTATATTAATCTCACCACAGCACTACGGTAACGCCACGACTAGGATAATTCACTAGATAGGTATTTAGAAGCTCGTCACAAATCTGACGAGAACTATGAAATTTGCTATACAAGCTTCATTCGCTAAGCACGTGTGTTCCGTCTACTGGAGATGTTGGAGACTGAAATGAAATCAGATTTCAGCTCCTGGGTGGATATTTGAAAACAGGGGCAAACAATCCCACATTTTCTCAAACTCCGAAATCATCTCCCCTTTCCCGTGTAAAACACCTTACGTTTAACATTACCATTACTAGACGTCTTACATAACTGACACTTCTGCATTTCCGCACCTCGCGCTGACCCGGCCAACAGTGAGCCGTGTCAGCTGGGTTTCCAGACGACAGATGTCTGAAACTGCGACTATAAGGTGTAAATATTCGCTCCTGCTTAAGCGTTCGGCCGATGCAACTACTTGTTGACCGTTGAAAATGCAGACGGATGTCGGCTCTCTCCTAGCATTCTCACGCGTTTACGTCGAGAATCTAACTCAGGAGTGTCGTGTCATCTGAAGGTGCAGACCCAAGTCGGCTCGATGTCTGAGATGGACTGCAACTAAATCGCACTTTACGTGACTGACATCTATGTAATAAAAATTACGCATCCCAGTATGAGAAAAAACCCCGGTAAAGTTTTAGAATACTGAAGAAAATATTTTTCGCAAACGAGTGATACGAAAAATACCGGAAAAACAAGTAAGGAAAGATAATAAAACAAAAGGATTTGGGTGAGAGAATAGGAAGAAGATCTAGGTAATTTAATGATATAAAGACCTACGTGACAGGACGTTCCCCCTTAAGATATGGAAGCACTCCATGTCTACGTTATGGAACTAAATTTCCTATAACCGTAGCTTCGGGGTGTCTGTCTTCTTCCCTCTCATCTTCCCCCTCCATCTCTCCAATTCCTACTCAAGTTTCCTTCCTCTGGAATGTCTCCCATGCGCGCTTGAAAGAGCGTCGCCACTTCTGACATTTTTGAAAGATTTCGTGTGATTGTGGTGGAATATCCCTGCCACTATCATCATCTTCGTCAGCTTTGGCGATCGTCAGGAGATGGTCGGAGGTCGGCACTGGTCTTTCCAAGTATCTCTTTAACAGATTTAAATGGAAAACCTTCTCCTTTCCTTCAATAGAGATCTGGTAGTTAGCCTTAGAAATCTTTTTCAGGACGGTAAACGGCCCTTGCCATCCGATCTTCAGTTGGTTGTTCTCGGTAGGGAGTAACACCAAAACTTTCTCTCCTGCTTCCAGTTCTCTCTCTTTCGCGACTTTCCTGTATCGGTTAGCGTGCTTGGTGCGTGCTCGCTTAAAGTTAGTCGTTGCTAGGTCCCACCCTAGTTTCAACCTTTCCTTTAAAACCGACACATATTTACTGGCTGAGACAACTGTCTCATCCGCCTTCTCGTCTGTCAGAGACTGAAGTAAGGCTTCAAGCGGGCCCTTAATGGGTCTGCCGAATAAGAGTGTAGCTGGCGGAAATCCTGTGGAAGTATGAGAAGATTCTCTGTAGCCAAATAATGCTGCAGGAATACAGAGATCCCAATCTTCAGGTTTCACTTGTGCCAGCTTACTTAGCATCATGTTGAGGTTTCCATTAGCACGTTCCACGAGCCCATTTCCGGCCGGAGTATATGGCTTAGTGTGGATGTGCTGGGTCCTCAAGATCTTCACGATCTCATCCATCAACAGGTTTCGGTATGGGGATCCGTTATCCGTCAACACTTGTTGAGGGAATCCCAACCGAGTGAAAATCTGCACGAGGGCTTCTGCGACATGCTTGGCATCTGCGCATGTTAGCGGGATAGCTTCTGCCCATAAAGTGCATGTATCGACTAAGGTCAGGATGAACCTGTTCCTTCTTTTAGTCCTTTCGAAAGGCCCTAAAATGTCGATCACAACCCGTTCGAATGGTGTTCCCATTATTGGCATTTCACCCAAAGAGACTGGGGGTGCCCGTTGCTTGGGTGGCACACGTTGGCACTGGGCACAGGATTTGACATATCTGATAATATCAGTGTTTACTCCTGGCCACCAATAATGAGTGGTTATACGTTGGTTTGTGGCGTTCTGTCCCATATGTCCGCTAAAGGGAAGAGAGTGCCCCATTTCTAGGATTTGGCTTCTGTACTGTTTCGGTACTAGGAGCTGGTTGTAACCTTGGTCAGGCTTGCCCGTTCTGCGATAAAGTACGCCATCCTCAGAAAAAATGTCCCCGTGCTGTTTGGGTTCCTTAGCCATGGGCAGTTTCCTAAAGCAGGGTGCCAAGGTAGGGTCCTTGTATTGCGCTTCTTTAAGTTCCATGGGTAACAAATTAGGCGCAGGCTCCCGTTCCTTCTTGGTTTGCCCTCTTGTCGTTACTGTTGCCACAATCGGCTCTTCCGGTTTCCCAATACACACGTATCTACCGCCAAGTATGACTGGGTAGATGGGATCATCCATAACAGCCGCTTTGATCACGCCTCTGACAAAGTCAGAGTGTATCTCCACCAATGCGATGGGAAGCGCTGTAGGTGCATCACTCTTACGAACTCCACAAAGTTGGACGGTCTCTGCTGTCTCTTGACCGGGTTTAACCAGGTTTCTGGCAACAATGCAATCATACGAAAGCCCCGTGTCAAATAAACAAGAAGTTTGAGAACCGTTCAAAGTAACAGTACCTCGCGTTGAGAGTCTATCCCCAACAGGTTGGGAATCACTGTCAATAATTCCGCCTTGCGAGACTGTCAATAAGCATCCGATGCGTTTCGGCTCGGTGTGCTCGGTCTGATCATATGTCCCGTGCTCAGGGGTTCTCCCTTTGCCACCTTGTCCTTTCTGGCTACGCTGCCATGTAGGGCGGTCGGGTTGATCAGACTGTTTGGGGTGGTTGGGGTACTTGTTCTTGTAGAACTTGGATTTTTCAGGAGGGGGGTTTTTAGGTCCAGTTTCTCTGTGGTTATTTAGGTTAGAAGCCTGAGAAGATTGCTCTAGGTTATGTTTTCGAAAATGCTCCTCTGTCGGTTTCCGCTTTGTGGCCGGTAGTTCAGCCAGCGCATTATGGTAACGCTCAGACTTTTCCAAAATGTCTTCAAGTTTTTCTGCCCCCTGCTCAGCTAGAAATCTCCGGGTATCTGCAGACAATGTGTTCTTTATTTGTTCTGTTAAAACAAGTTCCTCAAGACCTTCATAGGTAGAGGGGAGCTGTGAGAGCTCTAGGCACTTTGTCAGATAACCCTTCAAACGAGACGAGAACTGCTGAAAAGTTTCAGAATTCTCTTTCCGGCTGTTGCGAAACAGTTGCAAAAATTTGCGAGCGTTCATTTCAAAGCGCTCCAGTAACGCTTTCTTCAACAGATCATAGTTGTCTTGTTGGCTACTTTCCAGTTTGGCGTAAACATCATACGCAGAACTTTTCAAAGCCTGGGAAAGCTTCATGTTCCAACGCGACCTCTCTAAACCGTACAGAGTTGCAATTTTCTCAAATTTTTCTAGCCAAGTGTCAATCTTCTCATTTGGACAAGGGAAAGATTCTAGTGGAAAAGACATAGCAGTGAGATGAGTAGATTGAGTGTTAGAAGGATCAGTTAAGGAAGAATGAGGAGAAGACTCTCCATTGCTGGAGGTAGAGGCAGCACCACGACTTTGAAGTTCAAGAGCTTTAAGAGCCAACTCATGTTGTCTCTCCTCCCTCTCCTTCTCATGCTGTCTCTCCTCCCTCTCCTTCTCATGCTGTCTCTCCTCCCTTTCCTTCTCATACTGTCTCTCCTCCCTTTCCTTCTCATGCTGTCTCTCCTTCTCTTTTTCCTCATGCTGCATCCTGCGAATTTCCATTTCTTCCTCAATCTTCTTCTGTTGTAAATCTGCGGCTGCTTTTTCCTTAGCTTCCGCTGCTTTCCTCTCCGCATCATATCTCTCAAGTTCGTCTCTGACAAAAGCTTTCGCTTCTTCTCCTTCCAGTCCCTCTTCCATTGCTTCCTGTCTGAGCATTTGTCTCAGTTTCGCCCTTTCTGCCATAATGAGTCAGTGGCTGAGACTTAGACGAGAAAAAGATAAGGATAAGGAATACACTGGTTCCTACCACTTGCGAGAAAAAAAAATACCAAAAATCAAAAGATGATATATTTAACCCTGGGATACCTCCTCCAAAAATAAAAATCTAACTATCGCTGCTATTAATCGGCAATAAAACACCTAATGCAAAACACGACTACGCCAACTAAATGGTAGTTAAGATTACTTCTGAAAAATAAGTTGCTACAGTGGAAAACCCAAAGATTATAGCAACAATTTTCGGAGAGGAAAAAAAAATCCCCTTTATTTTTAATCCACTATCAAGTTCACCCCCTGAAGACAGTTAGGGTAAGGGAGGCAATTAATCTGGACAAAAGTCCGAAACTCACTCCTTAGCTTTTGCTCAAACACCTACTTCTTCAAAACCCAGTGAATGTTATACACTCACAAAACTTTACCAGCGTTTAGTATTACAAAATCATTAATTAACATGTATTCCGACAAAATCAACCTGTAAACCAAATGTATAATGCTTCTTAATGCTGTGGAAAAAAAAACTTATCAGTTTGTGTGGTCAGCACGCCCGTAAACAGATCGTTAGTCTAGGGGATACATTATTTTTAAAAGATACAAAACTCACAAGACATCACACTCTTACTCTATATCAGAATAAAGAATCTTAAGTTCAAAATCCAGATAGACGAGTCCACATTTTTCGTACTCGTCTTCCTATTCTAAGTTCAAAGACCGGAAACGAGCAACCATTTGTCGTAGTCGTCTTCCTATTCTAAGTTCAAAAATCCGTCGGACGAGAACCCATTTTGTCGTATCGCCTTAGGATTTTGGGTTCAAATCCCGGACGAGCCCCCATTTGTCGTAGATTTATGATAGGAGTATTAAGACTTGGGTTAGGTCCCTTCTGAATAGGTTGGAATGAGTGATAGATACAATGAGAGCTGGTGAAAAGCAATAGAATTTCCACACGTGAGATGATAGAATGTGATATAGAGGCTGTCTTTGAGAATCGAGATAATCTTCTCTCTCTCACCTATCTTCTACGACCGTTTTTAAAGGGCGTCAGACAGTCTAAACACAGATATATATATATTAATATCTCTCTATCTACTCACGGGCACGCACATACACGTGACGACAGTTAAACACACAGACGTGGGAATCTATAACAATGAATTTATATGTATTTGAACGAGCTGACCAACGCACTGATTTAGTTCAAGAGAGAGATTTTTTTATTATTATCATCAAAAAAAAAAAATCTTCTCACAACACCAAAAATACATCAAGGAAAAACACATACAAATAGTCATAAAATTTAAGAAAATGCTACAAGGATGATAGCCCGTTAACATCTTACTCTAGGTTTAGCCCACAGCCCCGTTAAGAGAACAGATGATGGCCCAAAGAGTTATAGATACGTAGGGTTGAGGTTAAGAGTTTTTCTTCTTTTCTCGTAAATGTATGCACAGAGTTGAATAATCTGATTTAGCCTAAGAAGTAAAGAAACTCTAGCAAATAGTAACAAATTCTGCAGGTTAAACAAAAAGAATTAAGACAGTAAATGGGTGACAATCTATAACTGTAAAATAACACTCTGATCTGCGTACACTCATTCATTCAGCCATGGCCATGGGGTATACAGTTATACTCACAACTTTGCTCGCTGCATCTGGGAACATACTCAATTCTAGGACCTTCACACAGACCCGAAAATACAGTCCTTGACCAAGAAATCCCCAGTTCCAAAAGACGTACTAAACTCTCAGGGAACGATTCCTTGGGTGTTCTAATTTTTCGAATGTCTGATTAAGTCACATAAAATATTGTCCAGGCACGAAAGTTAGCAGAGCACAATGTCATTAGCTTTGGTTTCAGAATTTAAGGAATGTCAGATCGGTGTCTACTTTCAGGAAGTTACTATATTTGGTCACCACAGTACTAGTCAAAATCTCTTGCGGAATGTTACTGTTATTCTTGTAATATTCACGCCGCCAGGCAGCATGTACATTTAAATTTGTGGAGCAATATGAACTGGCTCACAAGCCCAATATATATTTTCTAGTCTTTAGAAACCGTTAGTGGGATTGCTATTACTGTCTCTCTCTGATGGCATATGCACTGTCAGATCCAGTGTTACTTGAAACAAAAAAAACCCACGTGGTTAAAGATAGGAAATGTCTATGCTTCACACAAATATGTCTCTCAGGCTACTAAACGCTGGCAAGTTGGGTACCACCGTTTCACTATATAAAAGAAAGAACACATATCAAATAATTTACATATATGTACTCAATATAACTTACATTTTAAATAGCAAGCCGACCGCTTGACTTATAATTAAAATTTTCCGGTGAAATAAGTTATATAAAATCAATCATCAGGAATTTAGGAATATAGTGCGTATTCCGTCACTATTTACTGATGTCGCATCTAGCATTTATAAGTTTGATATAAAATATTCTCGACTGAGTATTAGCCGTTAAATTAAATTCCTTATAGCTACTAGTTTTAGTAAGCTAAAGATATAATTTATTATGTATTTCCACTGTATGCGTCACTAGAAAAATAATACAAACTATAAATTAAGCACTCTGGACACAGAACTAGTTTAGAATGAAATAGGCGATTTTAACACTAAATCACTTTCCAAAATACTAGATATCTATTATATTAATCGCACCACAGCACTACGGTAACGCCACGACTAGGATAATTCACTAGATAGGTATTTAGAAGCTCGTCACAAATCTGACGAGAACTATGAAATTTGCTATACAAGCTTCATTCGCTAAGCACGTGTGTTCCGTCTACTGGAGATGTTGGAGACTGAAATGAAATCAGATTTCAGCTCCTGGGTGGATATTTGAAAACAGGGGCAAACAATCCCACATTTTCTCAAACTCCCAAATCATCTCCCCTTTCCCGTGTAAAACACCTTACGTTTAACATTACCATTACTAGACGTCTTACATAACTGACACTTCTGCATTTCCGCACCTCGCGCTGACCCGGCCAACAGTGAGCCGTGTCAGCTGGGATTTCCAGACGACAGATGTCTGAAACTGCGACTATAAGGTGTAAATATTCGCTCCTGCTTAAGCGTTCGGCCGATGCAACTACTTGTTGACCGTTGAAAATGCAGACGGATGTCGGCTCTCTCCTAGCATTCTCACGCGTTTACGTCGAGAATCTAACTCAGGAGTGTCGTGTCATCTGAAGGTGCAGACCCAAGTCGGCTCGATGTCTGAGATGGACTGCAACTAAATCGCACTTTACGTCTGACTGACATCTATGTAATAAAATTACGCATCCCAGTATGAGCAAAAACCCCGGTAAAGTTTTAGAATACTGAAGAAAATATTTTTCGCAAACGAGTGATGCGAAAAATACCGGAAAAACAAGTAAGGAAAGATAATAAAACAAAAGGATTTGGGTGAGAGAATAGGAAGAAGATCTAGGTAATTTAATGATATAAAGACCTACGTGACAGGTAGGATTCATAATTTCCCAATAAATTACTTTCATGACACTTGATATCAATGCCATGCTGGCGCTAGATATTGGAAGTGTATTCCAATTTATGTAAGTTTTTAAAAAAATCATAGCACTATAGTTATAACAATACTTTAATATTCCTTCGTCGTAAACTGCATGCTTGTTTTACTAATCTATTAAAAATATGTCTGACACGTGTCTATAACATGCCTAACAAATTTGTTTACAAAGATATAGCAAAATAAATAAAAGGGGGGATTCCTTCAGTTAGTCCGGCAGAGTCAGTTATTATGATGCATTAACCAACCAGAAAATGTTATGGGCTATCTGCTATAACATATAATAACCTGTAGCCTTACCTCAAGTATTTTATCTCCTTCCTTCAGCCGTCCATCCCTGAAAGCAGCACCAGCTTCCACGAGGCTAGTTACAAATATACCTGTGTCTTCCCTAAAGTGAGGGATGTCTGTGCCTCCACTGATGTTAAAACCTAAGCCTGAAAATTAGCATAATGTGAACACGCAGAAGAACACTTCCATTCTCAGTTATAAAACATATTTCATACAACTGTCTTGTGTGTATCCTCTAATCTTTTTAATTTTGTAATGAATCAACAAAAGTTTTTATACTTAAGACTTCTTCTTGCTTTAATAAATGTCAGCTTATTTTGTTCTATAATGCTTGTATCAAATTAAGGAGGGAAACTCTAGGCGTGTGAGTAGTAAATAATTAAACTAATAAATGTCTGGGTCACTTCAGGGCAGAATGGCAGAAGATCAGCTATCACGACAAATATGAGAAACCAAGAGCCAGGGATCCAGACCCTCCAGAGTCCGCTGAGAGGACAACATTAGACAATCCCTGAAGGTCCGAGAACTAGATTGGAAACAACCCAGGAGGAAGATAGCCGATAAGACAGTATGGCGCTCTATCTGGCAAATCTCTACACCCCAGGGTAGAAGAAGGACGACTAAGTAATTAAGTCGTTTCAATGTCATATATTCCATAACTGCAAATAAGGGTTGAAACAATGACTATCACAAATGAAGCACTTTTTCAGGGTGCTTAATTGGCCATCTGTATTTTCACGATTCACTCTCACAGTGAGGCAATGATGCAGTAGGGGCGGTTCTTGGTTCAATTCCCCGCTGAGCCTATCTGTTAGTTTTCTATTGTCAAACGACATAATTCTTTCTGTCTTACGAGTGCCTTACAATTACCTATATTCATTTGTTATTTTGTATCAAATTATTGCTTTTACATAAGGCACAACACAAAATGATGAGTGATTTAAAATTAGTGTGAATTTTACAGGTATTAATTGTGGTCGAATCAAATTCTTTAAGGAAAACTTTTCATAACCCTCCACTCCCAAAGGAGCATAGGCCTTCAACAAACACATGCCAGGTCCTCCTGTCACGTGCCATCATCTCAAGTTCTTTCCACGTTTTCCTCATCATTTTCACCTCTGTTTCCAGCTCTCTTCTCCGTGTGCTTCTTGGTCTACCTCTGCCTCTCTTGCCCTGGGGGTTCCAGAACAAGGACTGCCTTGTAATGCCATCAACAGGTCTCCTCAGTGTGTGTCCAATCCATCGCCATCGTCTTCTTCTCATCTCTTGTTCCACTGGCACTTGTCTAGTTCTTGTCCTCAGTTCCACGTTGGTAACCTTGTCATACCATTTTAATCCCTCTATTCTACGCAAGCACCCATTTATGAAAGTCTGTAGTTTTTTTGTTGTTGTCTTTCTTGTTCTCCATGTCTCAGAGCCATACAATAGGACTGACTTCACATTTGAGTTGAAGATTCTTATTTTCGTGTTGGATCCGATTTCTCTTTATCTCCATATATTTCCCAATGCAATGAAAGCTCCTCTTGCCTTTTGTATCCTTATTTTGATATCACTGTCTGTCCCTCCAACTTTGTCTATATTACTGCCAAGATATGTATACGATTCTACATCTTGTATTGGTGTTTCTTCAAGTTCAACCCTGTTATCATTACCTGCATTTATTCTCATTATTTGTGTCTTTTCCCTGTGTATTTTCAGACCCAATTGCTGTGACCTCTCATCGAGTGTTTTCAATTTGTCCTGCATCTGATTACGGTTATGAGACAGAAGAGCCAAGTCATCAGCAAAATCAAGATCATCCAACTGCTTAGTCAGAGTCCACTGGATTCCATTTCTGTTGTGTGTTGTCGATGATCTCATAACCCAGTGTATTGCTAGTAAGAAAAGAAATGGAGACAAGAGGCATCCCTGTCGCACTCCTGTTCTTATCCCAAACGGTTCTGTAAGCTGTCTTTCGTGAAGAACTCTGTATGTCATGTCTTCATATGTTTTCTTTATTAAATTAATGATCTTCAGGGGAACTCCGTAATGCCTCATCAATTTCCAAAGTGATTCTCTGTCTACACTGTCAAATGCCTTTTCGTAGCCCACAAATCCGATGTATAGTGGTGAATTCCATTCCAGACTTTGTTCACCTATTATTCTCAATGTGGCTATCTGGTCTGTGCATGATCTGTTTTGTCGAAAACCTGCTTGTTCATCTCTCTGTTTCTTGTCTATGGACTCTTTAATTCTCTCAAGTGTAACCTGTTTAATACTTTTCCTGGCACTGATAGTAACATTATTCCTCTATAATTTGTGCACTCTTGTAAATTTCCCTTCTTAGGCAACTTAACCAGATATCTTTCCCTCCATCTGCTGGTATCTCTTCCTTTTCCCAGACTTTACCAAGTAATTTATATAACATCTCTGTAGCCGTGTTGATATCTGCTTTAATGGCCTCTGCTGGTATGCCATCAGGTCCAGACGCTTTTCCATCTCTTAGAAGCTTTATGGCTTTCTTTATTTCTTCCTTCGTTGGTCTTTCACCGTTAATTTGTAGCTCTTCTTCTGCTTGCTGGATGTCTGGGGGAGAGAGGGGGGGGGGGGGGGGGGGTGGGGGGGTGGTCTATTAAGAAGGTCCTCAAAATATTCTGTCCACCTCTTAATTTGCTCTTGTATATTGCTGAGCAGTTTTCCATTCTTGTCTTTTATGAGCAGGTAGTGATCACTTCCAATCTCTGTCCCCCTCCAGACTCTAGCATCCCAGACATATTTGAATGAGCTTCTCCTAACAATGGCATAGTCGATCACTGACTTCTCATTCTTTGTTGGTTCACACCTAGTGTATGCATGTATGCGCTTATGGGGGAACTTTGTGTTGGTAATGATCAGATTCTGCTCACTGCAAAATCTAAGGAGGCGCTTTACATTGTCATTGAGAATATCTTCTCCATATCTTCCGATAACTCCACCCCATCTAGCGTGGTCATTTCCAACTCTGGCATTAAAATCTCCGAGCATGATAATTTTATCTAGGCAGTCATCCACTGTCCTTTGAAGCAGCTCGAAGAATTCCTCCTTGACCTCTGCTCTCTCATCCTCATTTGGCCCATACACTATGACCAGGTTGACTATGGTTTCTGATTCTTTTAGTTTTACAACCATAATGCGCTCCGAGACAAAGTTCCATCCCTTGATACTATTATTCTGGTTTTTGGCCACAATGCAACCCACGCACCCTTTAGCTCTTTCAGATGAATGTACACCACTGTATAGCAGCGTGTTGTCATCGAGATCCATGACTCCTTGTCCCTTTTTCTTTGTTTCCGTAATAGCCAGGACTTCTAGTTTTGATTTCCTCATCTCTTCCACCAGCTCCTCTTCCTTCCCATTTATACTTCTTGTGTTCCAAGTTCCACCTCTGTTTCCAGCTCTCTTCTCCATGTGCTTCTTGGTCTACCTCTGCCTCTCTTGCCCTGTAGTCGTAGTCCGTTCCAGTTCGTCGCCTTTAGAATCCGTCCGGATTTCTCTCTTGTATTTCGCGTAATCATGTTTTAAAGCAAACAGGTGATTGTCCTGTTGGGCCTCTCCATGGTGGAGGGGTTGCCTCCTTACGGCCTCCATGCAGGCCACCCTCCTCCTTATTCAGCCGGGCTTGGGACCGGCCAGACGATGCGTCTGGCCTAAAATGCCACCCCCTGCAGACCCAAATAGAACAGTCCCAACTAAGATGGTTTGGCCATGTCTGCAGAATGGGAGAAGATCGGCTACCACGACAAGCATGGGAAACAAAGAGCCAGGGATCCAGACCCCCAGGACGACCCAGAGTCCACTGGGAGGACAACATTAGACGATCTTTGAAGGACCGAGGACTAGAATGGAACCAGGCCAGGAGGAAGACAGCCGATAGAATAGTCTGGCGCTCTCTCTTCCAAACCTCTACACCTCACGGTAGAAGGGGAACGACTAAGTAAGTAAGTAGTCTTTTATGAGGGAACTTGTTTGCTTGTATTTCCCTGTTAGCTTCTTTGTGCTGCTATACAGTTCTCTCATATTTCCTTTGGCTGCAGCATCTTCTGCCTCTCTTGCCAACTCCTCATATTACTTCCTCTTGTCTCTTTTGGTACTTATTTTTACTTCTTTGTTTGCTTCTGTGTACACTTCTTGAGCCTTAGCGTTGGAACTTCTGGTTTTGCTTGTGTTTAAATCTGCTTTCTTGTTTTTTCCTTTTATCTTCTTGATGGTTTCTGTTGTTATCCATGCTTTTTTGTTGTTGTTCCCTTTTCCCCAGTATTTCTTCACATGTCTCATTCCATACAGTTTTGACCTGCTACCAATAGTCTTCTGTATTCTCTACATCTTCCAGCTGTTGGAGCACTTGGAATTTGTTGGATGCTGTGACTGCAAATTTGTCTCTTGTTTCTTGATTTCTTAGATGTCCTACATTAAATTGTTGTCTATAATTTTGCATTGTTGCATATCTCTTGAGTTTCATTTTTACTTTGGCTATCAGAAGGTGGTGATCTGATGTCACATCTGCTCCTCTATATACCTTTACATCCTGCAATGATGATCTAAACTTCTTGTTTATGCATATATGATCAATCTGATTTTCTGTTCTATGGTCTGGTGATATTCATGTTGCCTTGTGTATTCTCTTATGTGGAAACATGATTCCTCCTATAGCCAGTTGATTTGAAGCACAGAAGTTTGAGAATAGTTCCCCATTTTCATTCATTATTCCTAGCCCATGTTTTCCCATGACTTCTTCAAATCCGGTGTTGACTGTACCTATCTTTGCATTCATGTCACCCATCAAAATTGTGATGTCTCTTCTTTTTACTTTTATCCATAATTTCCCGTAGTCTAGTATAAAATGCTTCTTTCACAGACTCTTCTATGTCATTAGTTGGTGCATAACATTGGATGACATTTACATGTATTTTCTTTTTAGCTGTTTTAAAAGTAGCTGTTATTATTCTGGGTCTAACAGCTTCCCATTCAATGAGTGCTTTCTGTGGTTCTTTAGATAACACAAAAGTTACCACTTCACTGTGGTGTGAACTTTCGTTGTCGTGTCCTGAGGACAGCATCAATTCACCTGTGATGAGTTTCTTCCTGTCTACCCCCTTCCACTTTGTTTCACACATTCCCAGAACCTCGATTTTATATTCCCTCATTTCTGCTGCTACTTGCGCCACTTTCCCTTGTTCGTTTAATGTCCGAACATTCCAGGTGCCAAATCTGGAAGTTCTCCTAGAAGAAAGAAGGTTAGTCAGCAACACGGACTCCTTTCGGCTTTCTCTGTGTTGCATCATACGCCTCCCTGCGAGAGGACCTTCCCCATTCTTGGATGGCTGTGTTTTATTTTCCTTAATTGACTTGTCCATATTTGTTGAAGTTTTTTTGTGGTTTAAAGTTTTTACAGGATGGGGTAACCAGCCCCATGCCCAACCCTCCTTAGTCGCTTTCTACGACATGCATGGCAGGGAACAGTGTTACTAATCTTTGCTCCCCTTTCGGGCCCCGGTAACACACGGGTGAAGGAACACTTTTAGCCTCCTTTTAATTGAAGTGTTGTAATTTCATTGGGGAAAAAATACACAACTGTTCATGCACAGGGCCGGATTAAGCGAAGAAGGGCCTCTAAGGCTTTTTGGTGTTTGGGCCCACCCTTCACCTAATAGGTAATAATTTAAACTTTTTTTTTTCAAACTCCTTACCATGGCGATGGTTTATACTAATATTATTAATATAGACTGGTATGTTAGTTTGTTAGCATTGCTTACTTCTTCTATTTGTAACTATTTTGTATTAACGTTTATTAGTATTATTGTTATTACTATTAAGTTAAACGCAACAAACACGTTTTATTGAAAAATCTGGGCATTAAAATTTTTTTTTTAACTTATGCACGAGCTCCAAAGAGCTCTGAGCCCATAGGCTTCAGCCTACCTAGCCTAATGGATAATCTGGCCCTGTTCATTCTTGAATAAGTTAGTTGCTTATCCTTTACAGGACGTGGCAATCAACCCCAGCTTTTATTGGCTGTTGTGATTTTTCTAAGCAAATTTTTTCATTCAGTAGTTTGCCATTGTCATTCTTGAATACATGACAAATATCATTTTTTAAAAAAATGCATACTAGCATGACCACATATCTACAAAAAGCATTTCAAAATCTCCATCTTCACTTTCTGAGAAAAGAATTTAGAGTCTTTATCTACTCCAGACACCTTTTACATCATGATGAAACAATTACTCAACGTAAATCATGGCTTAACAATTAAACAACTTATATGCACAATCGTTACTGTATTCACCCCATCACACTATGTATGTTACATTAGGTCAAGGTCGTTCCATAGCAGATACTGCCGTAGGGCAGTGAAATGTTAGAGATTTCACAATACTAGGTCCTGCATCGAGAGGTGGTGTGACCAGTTCTCTTCCTCAATGCTTTTTCCTTCCCTAACTCAAAGTCAGGTACCCATTTACAGCTGGTTAGACTGGAGCATGATTCAAATCCGGCACCTTTGCGCTCTAACCAATGTCAATCAGGCGCTATGTTACATTAGCAGAGTTTAAATCTTACTGAAGTTTTAACCTTTTAACTGCTTTATGATAAATGTGAACAAAACTGGATAGTGTAAGTCTTGTTACACAAAATGTGGAAAAAAATGACGTACATTATGACCACAAGATCTACATCAGGGACAAACTTAAGAAAGCAGTAGAGAACAAAAAAGAACTTATCTAAATGCATAAATATAAAAATTGAAAAGTATAGTAATCTGCTTTAAAATCGCTGGTGCAAAATTCAGCAAGAACACAAGAAAAACTAAATCGATAACTGCTTTAAGACAACATATACATCACTGTTTGATTATCCATCTTCCAAAATGGCAATGCATGTCATAATGACATTTGTATTATAAATCATTCAAGCTGACAAGCAACACCATCAGAGCAGTTAACATCTCTATACAGCCCCCTCCCTCCCGCGTATGGTTAATGTTAGACTTTTTTGTGCTAGGCTGTGCTGGACACATAGTAAGGTAACATCATTGCATGAGCTTACTTTTTTTTTTTTTTACCAGCGGCACTCGAGCTTTCCAGCTCTTTTGCCCAATGACATGTCATTGCGAAGCTGGGGGGGGGGGGGGGGGGGGGGGGGTGTCAGTGGCCTTTTTTTCCAACCAGGTCAGGAGCTTCGCTCCCTCCCATCCACACGGGATTTATGTGCAGGAGCCGTTCAGGTTATTCAGTCAAATTTCCGGACTTAAACATTCCTTCAAACGCTGACGCCCGGGTTTGAACCATGAAAACCTGGTCGCCAGTACAACGCCGTAGCCATTACACCAGCGAGGCTCCCATGCATGAGCTTGAGCTTGCTATGTGGGTTTTTTTTGGATTTTGAGTAAACTTACTGTTTTCTGAAAGTTTTCAAATCATCATTTGTTCATTAATGATCAGTAAATGTGGAGAAAGACATTCCTGAAATTAGAAGTAAGTTGAAAAAACAACAACAAAAACTAAACTTCTAGTTTGTTTCAGGACTCACCACTGCAGGATTAGTACTTTTAAGCCACAGCATGAGTTAATACGCTCTTTAGATTCCATAACAATGTTAAGTATGTATACTTAATTAATAAAACAGTACAGTATGGGAGAGTGAGGTGTCAAAATGAGACTTCGCACCATCCTGAAATAAATCCCTGTGGCAAGCTCTAATTATATGGTAAAATGGTAATCCCATAGCAGATAGGCTACTGCCCAGACCTAAGGGTATTTTATGTTTGGACATGTGCCCTAATATAACCGACTAGGTTGAATGGGACGCGCTTCGCCAAAAAGAGGCAAAACTTTATTTGAAAAAAAAAAAAAAGATACTGCCTCAGGGTTGTGAAGTATTAAAGACTTCACTATACTAGGTCCAACTTCGAGAGGTGGGGTTATTTACTGTTTCAAAAAAGAAACGCAACTTTTTTGGTGTTACTTTTATAAAAAAGATATTCGCTGATTGGACATCAGTCAACCTATCGACTGTATCCACCTGGTCATTAACTTCTCGTGGTTACCTGAATTGTACTCACCTCATGATTCGTGAGGTCATGAAAGAGGTCAAGGTCAAAACAACATTTTTGACAATAACTCGTGACAGGTTCATGAGAATCCCTTGAAACTTCCTGAACATAAAACTCTCTGACCATATTATTGAATGCCTATAAAAGATTGACGCTCCTCGAATAAATTCAGTTGAAAATTCAATGCGCAAGTATGGCTCATCTCACTACAGAACAACGACTCATCATCATTGGACGTTTACAGACTAGACAGTCACAAAGTGTAGTGGCCAGACAGTTTAATGTCGTTAGAAGCACCATTAGTCCCCTTTGGAGGCGATTTCAAGAAACGGGCTCAGGGGCAGACCGGCCGCGCAGTGGAAGACCCAGAGTCACAACTCCTGCCGAAGACCGCTTCATACGGCTGCGTCACCCCAGGAATCGTTTTGCACCTGCGTCCTCCACAGTCCAGTCAATGTCAGCAGCTCGTCGAATTTCAGATCAAACGGTCAGGAACCGGCTGCACGACTCTGGTCTTTGGGCTAGAAGACCTTACAGAGGTCCTGTTCTTACGGACCGGCATCGCCAGAACCGACTGCAGTGGGCGAACCAGCATCGTCAATGGACCGTTGGGAATGACTGGAGACGGGTTTGGTTTAGTGATGAATCATTTTTTGTGCTCCAGCGACACGATATTGGGAGAAGAGTTTAACGCAGAGTCCATGAGCGCTACGCCCAGAACAGCGTTGCTGAGGTTCCTCCACATGGTTGTGGAGGTGTAATGATGGGGGGGGGGGGGGGGGGGGGGGGGGGGGGGGGGGGGGCGATCAACTTCATGGGAAGAAGTGATCTGGTGCAAATTGAAGGACGCCTGAAGCCCAACGATACGTCGCTGAAATTCTTCGTTCTCACGTCCTTCCACTTCTGGCTGCACGAGGGTCGATTTTTCAGCAGGATAACGCTCGACCTCATGTGGCACAACTCACCACCTAGTTCCTTGCTGATAACAACGCCCAGACCATAACGTGGCCAGCCATGTCATCAGACATGAACCCCATAGAACACTTATGGGATGAACTCGACAGACGACTCCGCCAGCGAGACGTGGCTCCAGCCAATCTCCGACAGTTGTCTCTTGCACTGCGGGAAGAGTGGGCAGCCATCCCACAACAACAGATCCAACGGCTAATAGGATCCATGTCAAGGAGATGTCGTTCTCTGATAGAGGTTAGACACCTTACTGAAACGGAGGCCTCGGTCGCAAAGAATAAAGTCCAAACCAAATTTTATGAACATCATTTCATTGTTAAAGTCAGAAAGTTTCTTCATGCCAAGATTGAAACATTAATTCCGTAAAATAAAATGTTGGTACAAGTTTGAAATTTGTGTCCATTACAACTGCAATAATGTTGCGTTTCTTTTTTTTTGAACAGTATATTTACTGAATAACCAATACTTGATGACTAATATGAGGTTGTGCATGGGATTAGCAACCTCACTATTTAAAACAAACAAGCCATCAGAAATGTGCTTTGACACAGCTTTCCTGAATGGGGGCCAACTTAAGTTGTGGCTACATGCTCCGAAAGGAGTGAAACGGGAGATCGTGGTGATGACTACTCATGTATTGCATTAAAAACAAGCGTAAATTTTAATTTTTACCAAAGATGCTAACTTCTATTCTTTATTATTAGTCAGGAAAAGGAAGACAGTAAAACCCCGAAAACATATATGGGGTGGGGGGGCGGGGGGGGGGGAGAAGAGAATAAGTCAAAGGGCAAGTGAAAATGAAAGAACTGGAGTAGGAAGGGAAATCAAAACAGAATGGAAAACTGAAAGAGGGCCTTTGCTCCACAGACAGTTTAAGGCAAAAGTGACAATAACTGTCACTCTCCAACGAAGCACGTTTGACACAATAAGACCCGCACAAAAAAAAAAACAAATTTCAACGTTCATGAAACACAATATTTGGCCACAATTTTGACCTTATGGTTTTATGCTGTGCCGCTTACGACTGATATCTGAAACAGCAAACAAGATGCTTGGGAAAATAATTTAATACTGTCCCTCTCCCAATTAAAATTAATTTTCTTTATAAGATAAATAATATTTTTAACTTCATGGTCAGGTTTTCGCCTTTTGTCAATGTTCTGTAGGCCTGGGCCTAATCGTATCGTAATCATATAGGACCTATAGCAACGAGAAATACACAAACTCTACACAAATAAACGTCTCACCTGTTTCTCCTCTGTGCAACGTTATTTCTGTCACAGGAAGACCCTCGGTCATATTTAAGACTGGTTGGAGCATTTTGGATGGATAACTCTTTTATCTAACCTTAGGATCAGGAGCGAACCCGATCACAGATCGGGGTTAACGTTGCTATTTTCCTATTACAGATGTCCTCTTACCACGCTATTTTCCCAACTGCCAGGTTGAATAGGCTGCAAGTTCCTGAAGGTAAACCTGCAGGTTGATGACCTGTGCTAATTGTATAGCTTATTACATGTTTTTAACAAAACTTAAAAAAAATTATCATAGATGTAACATTGTGATGGTAATTCCAAGATGTCTACCAGATGTAAACATGGAGAAAACGTGTTGCGCCGTGATATGACGTCAAATGCTTGGGAAATGACTTATAAAAACTGTGATCTTGTTTGTATCGGAACTGACAACACACTATATACCCCAATATAACCGTTTGTAACCCTTCAATGGGTTTTGGTTGAACAGGGTATTACAGCAATCTAGTAGACGACGTATCGGAACTGTGCCTTTGTGAGCGTGGACTTAAGCACAAAATTTGTAGCGGCGAAATATTACAGATGCGTGTCAAACGTTGTCATTCTTTAACTAAAACCAATAAATAACTACATCAAAATTACTGTCATTTTGACAGCTATGTGCTTTAATTAGTATTTGTATAAAACTACCTCTAGCTTCTTGTCCCCTATTCTAAAGTTGAGATCGAAAAATGTTAAATGGTGCTAAAGAGATGGGTTTATCTGGCCGAGAGTTATCGAACTTTGTAGCAACTTCAGTGAAAGAGGACAAGGACTGGATCAAAGAAGATAAAGACAGGATAGAAAGGGAAAGAGAAAAATTGGCGAGGGAACGCGAAAAGGAAAAGAAAGAAAAGCAAAGAGCTTTTGAAGAGCAGCAGAAGGAAAAGCAAAGAGTAATCGGGAAGGAACATGCTGACAGACTGTGGTGAAAAATTATAATACCCATATATAGGGCTCGTGATCCTTGGTTGGTAGCTTATCTAAGAGAAGGAACTCTGAATTCAAACCACCGCTGCCTTGCGGGAATATCCATTTGTGGAATTGGCTTCGGGAGTAAACCCTGAGGATAAATCCGGAGTCGGAGTCCCTAAGGCAGTCTAATGTCGATTCGACATTATTCTGGCAACTCCTGCGACATGGCTGGTACCAAACTGTATCGGCTACTGCCGTTCCTTTGGATCTACCGGCTGTGTGGAGAGGGGGAACATGCTGCATGGGCAACAGCTTGATCTCCATATAACTGTGCCCAAGCTTGCGCCCTGGAGAGGACACTCCAGCTTCACCCTATAGGTGTCGGCAAAACACGGGAAGTAGCAGTTACCGGTTATAAGCATTTTGCCCAATTGGCGTAGGGCATGGCGCCAGGGGCTACTTCCGACAGTGGGAGAGGTTCTAGGATCTCACTGGACAGCTATACGCTGCTTAGACAGCGCAGACTTCGCTGACTTGGCCATGTTCGCCGCATGGAAGATGGTCGCATCCCAAAAGATATCTTCTACGGACAATTAGCAGATGGCAAGAGAACAGTTGGGCGACCACAGCTGAGGTTCAAAGATGTGTGCAAGAGAGATATGAGGGCACTGGACATGGATCCAGCAACATGGGAGGATGAAGCTGCCGATCGCACTAAGAGGCGATGCTATTTACGGCACCACCTCAGATTGGGCGAAGAGAGGCTCACACAAGAAGCAGAGGTGAGGAGAAAACGTCGAATGAGCACCAGGAAAATAAGCAGCTGAGGGCTGCCACCTCACGGGCGCATTCCCATAGTCAGTCATGACTGAAGGGGCTATTATTACTATTATATTATTATTATAAATTAGAACATAAATGTAAAGCCGAACGAAATAATACGATAGGAAGAAGAATGGAGAAAGACCAGTGCTTTCCCAGTATAGATAACGCCTTCGTTGTATAACGCCGTAATGGCTAACACAAGATTTCTACTTGTCCTAATTCGTTCGTTCCTAAATAAAATGCTTAGGCTTAAGGTAGTAGTATACCCAGAAAAGGTTATAAAAATAAAAATCCAACAATTTTCATTTTCATGCTTTAAATCATTGTCAACATGTTCTTGAACTAAAAATAATTCATAGAAGCTTAGAGATACTCTGGTTTGATAGGAATCAGTGTTTTTCTACACACACCCCCTTGAGTGATTTGCATAGCAACCAATGTTTATAGTTGGTTACCATGTGAATAATGACCCAACAAGAAGGTGCGTAATTGTAAAACTGCGAAATTATAATTATACTGAGGCAACAGGAAAAAGATATTTATAATTTTTCCACGGGAAATCACTCAATGATTTCTTATGAATTTTTCAAAAGTGTGTGTCTAGAAAGCTTTGATCGTAAATTTCAACATTTGTTACATGCATTGTGCATTTTCACCAACATCAACTCTATTTATTGCTAGTTTTATACTGATTCTGTATAATAGTAGTTAGCAGAGCTTCTTTTGTTCACAATGGGAAATAAGACAAAGACTGGGAGGCATGTACACCAACAAACCGTTGCCTGAAAATGAGACACCTATTGTCGATAGTGACGCTATAAAGCATCTGTGCTCCTCAGCAAAGAAAATGAAGGTCATAAAGGTCCAAGAAAGTGAAGGACAAGCTAAAAATGACAACAGAGGAAATGGGTTTTCCTTATGGATGCAAAACTACTGTTTGGGTTTTTATGCGCTAACTTTAGTTGTGACAAATGTTATCAGTACTCACTGACCTGTGAGATCGTCGAAGAGACTCGGAATGGCTTTTGTCATGAAATCAGTATCAAGTGCACAAACTGGCGAATGGAATGCCAATTTCAATACTTCTGATGTTTCATCTTCAGCTACTCACAAACAAAGAAGTAAATGTGCGAATGGTGGCATTTGTGCGTTCTATTGGGAAAGGCCACAGTGCATTGCAGAATTTTTCGATATACATGAACACAAGTCAACCCATGGCAAAGAAAGCATACAGGAGAACGTTGCACAGGATCTATTCAGCAAATAAGGACATTGTAATGGAAAGACCCCGAGAGCACTGAAAAGGGGATTCATAGACACTGCAACTGCAGTAGAAGGAGACCTTTATTCAACAGGAGCTCATTAAACTTCATTTTGTGAGTTCTTTTTCTGTTTTTCTTTGTTTTCTCGGAATTGTCTTTTTAGCATAATTGGTGATCTTTGAAACAAGATATCTCTGGATCTGTACATTCAATTGACATGAAAATTAACACAGTTGGTTGTCATATAATCTTACAGATTCTGACCTAAAATGGATACAATTGAATTCAAAGTTTTAGTTTATGACCATCATGCATATATAATGAGGCACAAATATCAAACATTCCAGAAATATAAATTTTGAAAATTCATTAAAAATTAACCTTTCTGTCAATCTCTGTCATTTTAGTTCATGACCTCACGCTATATATAATGATTCAATTTGCCAAGTTTCAGTCAGATCCTTGTACAAGTAACATAGTTATGATGTTTTAAAAAAGATGTATAATTTATTCACTACGACGGCCATATTGGATAGCTAATTTGCATAATTAATGATTTCATTATGTGGACAAACATTTTAAGTCCATACTAAGGCTATACCCATGGTTGTTTGATTCTGAAAGGAAAATTTGAGTTTTTTACCCTATCAAGGTATCCTACTACCTTAACGATACGGCGATAACCGTAGTTCTAAAAATAGAATGTGTAGTAAAATCTTCTAGACGACCTTGATTTTAAAAAAACTAACATTAGTGCAAAATCGCGCACAAGGTTAGCCTTGGAAAGACAGACGGGCTTAGAAGAAAAAAAGCAGAGAGAGATAGACGGACCATGGAACACAGTAACGCAAGCCACTCGCAGTGTGTCTAAAAATAAACCAACTCGCAGTGTGCATGGCCTGATTTTTTCAAATAATCAGTGATGAAAAAAACTAACGATACGATGTTAGGTTTAGAAAACAGGTTTAATTCTTATTAGGAAACCTGATATTTTACGTAGGGCTCCTGACTTACACTGATAGTACAGTCGTAAAGAATTGAACAGGTGGTAGTTGAAATTAAACACTTAACATCGAAAAAAGATCGTATGCTTAAGTACGCCACTTAGCCCCTTGAAAATCTTATATTCGTGTACAGGAAGGCTAGGGGACTAGGAATATGTAATAAATTATCTAAAAAGTCCATTAGATAATTAGATATTGGTAATAAAACATATAGAGAACAGAGATATTGTCAGGTTTGGTCATATCTGCTTGGGATGGAATTCCTTGAATTTTGTTGAAACATAGTAGTGACAGAAAGTCTAAGATAGTACGAGGGAGGCCATTGGCTGAACTTTGAAGTTAAAAGAAAATTGATTGGGTGACCTATGAATAACAAATAAATGCCTAGAAACGGAGTAAAAGTGAATGAAAATATTTGAATGACTGTGTACTCTTTTGAAAATATTCAAAACGATTGGCCAATATACTGGATATTGGCAGAAGAAATCTTAGAGGGGACGCCATATCGTTACACATTGTGAGAGATGAGAGCAGGCAATGTTATCAAAAAATTAAATATATAATAACAGCCTGGACATACCGCAGATCAAACTGTGCCAGTCATCTTTAGTGTGTATTTCCTTACGAATTGTGGTAAGCTAGACATTTTTAATCTGTATTTTATATGAAAATTGAATGTGAAATGATAAATTATGTCTGTATGTGTGTGATTCAGTAGCAAACATGAGGCAAAGCCTAGATATTGCTCCACCATGTAAAAGATTGTCAGAGAGGAGTATAACTGCATATATATATTGGATTGCCATATAGTAACATAACACCTATCCTATTGTATGGAAGGGATTACAGCTGGAATTGCAGAGGCGTTGTCACCATTAGGGAGAGAAATACTGGTGTATATTGTCACATGAAAAGCTAGCAGTCGGCCTAAAGCGCTGAACTTTATGTTTGTTTGTACTGTCATGTACTTCAGTGTGGAATAATATTGTATATTAGTTATGAAGAAGGAGGCACAACCTTCTCATTTCAGGGGCCGTGGTATAGATGGTGATATTGCATCGTCCGGTCTGAGGACTGCGTGATCCAGAAAGCTGGCAGCAGACTCCTTGCACAAGATAGCGGCCGTTGTATATCATACTATCAAACTGAGAAGCAAGCGAGCAGAGGATACAGGCTTCCTGCAGCTGCATTATGAGATAAGCGCTTGTCAGCACGAAAAAGCTCAACCTTGAATAAAATACCCTGAACTGAACTTTATTATAAAAACAAAAGGGACAGAAATTTAAAAAAAAACCAGAATCTGTGAATCCTTCAATATTATTTCCACCAGTACAAACACATGAAGTCGTGATGACCAACAACAACCTAGCACTAAAAGCCAGTATTACCTCATAATAATACATCACAACACTACACTCATATTACAATAATATTATATGTCTGGACAACGATTTTTTGTATAAATTCTTATACATAAACATTGTGCTTACATTTGATTGTGATTCCTGATTGACATTGTAGTAGGATCAGGATATCTATATATTGAAAAAGCTAATACAGTGTATAAAAGTTAACACTTGACTTACTTAAGATAAATCTTTAGAGTGTTATGTGTTTGTGATTGTCATAGTGTTGTAAATTGTTGTGGATCTTAACTTAGGTGTTTATCTGTCTGTTGGTTGTTGTGAACTTACACTTCATCACTATCATAACCCTAGACATTAAACGAAGTCATCATACAATTCAAGAATAAGTCTGATTGAGGTCGAAATGTGGTAGCAAGCAAGGTTCTCTGTAATACACCAAACTTATTAGATACAGAAACCTTCACAGCTGATCTCATTCAGTACACTAAGTCCCCTATAACTATATTTATATAATCCCAACTCACCACACAGACTAAAGGTCGAAAAGGAAACCGAAAGGGCATTCGTTACGGACAAGGAATAGGGCATTCACTAAGGAAAATGAACAAGTCGAAAGAGTAGAAAAGAAGGAACATGCCGAAAGAGCAGAAGGAAGGAACAGGCCGACAGAAGGCTTAAAGATCTAGAAATTAAAGGAAGGACAATCGAATATAGCTCTAGCACTGATGGGTCGGGGAGTTCTCAAGGTAGTAATGGGGAAAATATTTCTGACGTGGTAGTTCCTAGCGCGGCCTCTTTTTAGTTAGATGCCTATTCAGAGGCTTCTGAGGACATATACATATCTTGCTAGGTTTGAGTCTTTAGCTGCCTCGTATGGAATAGATAGGGAGAGATACCGCATGAAGTTATCTCAGAGCCTGCGAGGACCTGCTTACGATGTCTTATAAGCGAGATATAAGCGAGAATGTGTTTATGTAATGTTTGTGTTGATGATTCAAAAATACAGATTCCTTGTAGACGTTTTGACCGCATGAGTGAGTGTCGGTATACAAAATTTATTTATTTATTGTTTATATTAATTTTATTATTATTTATTTATTATTATTATTTTTCTTCAGTCACTATCTTGTTTGTTTTAAAAAAAACCTACTCATTTTTTATTATGATTGCATACTGTAAGTGAATGCTGTTATGTTAACTTTATAATGTTGCTTGCCTTTAAATTAATGCTTAAAGTAACATGTGTGAATAAAAGGATATAGTATGCAAGATTAATGAGAGTGAAAGGGCAGAATGTTAGACGGGCCTGCGCGCCCAATTCTTAACCCTTCGAAAATAAAGTTCGTTCGTTCGTTCCTCAAAATGGCACCGGAAGACAACACCAATTATGATATGTTGAAGAACGTTTTGCTGCAACGTTTCCAGGTAAACGCACAAACATTTCAGTCCAAATTCCGAGAGGCCAAGAGGCAAAACGATGAATCTTACAAACAGTATGCTACTCGTCTGACTATGTACTTGGAGAAGTGGGGATCACTAAGCGCCTTCGACGAATCGTACGAGGGATTACAAGAAACGATTATCGTGTAGCAATTCAAGGATTCGCTCATCCCAGACATGAGACGGTTCCTAGCGGAGCACGGGGCCGAAACTCTTAATCATTTAGTACTATTTGCTGATAGATATCAAAGCGCCCAGTCGGAAGGGAACCCGGTTAAAAGGCGCACGCACGATAGTCCTCCAAACTAGAGGAGCGCCCCTCCACTGACCTCAAGAATACGATCAACACCTCACACAACATGGCACAATAGCAACAGCAACAACCACAAGATCACCATCGGCAGAAACAGAGCAATTCAGCCCGGGGAACTGTAAGGAGATGGTGTAAAGTGTGCAAAAAATGACATGCATTTCACTTCCGACTGTAAGAGGCCAAAATTAGGCCCTTATAATGTTGCATGTCTGATCAGGGGACCGATGTGGAAACATGACCCCCAGACATATGAACAAAATTATAGTTACCCCTCTATTACTGAGCAAGTAGCCGTTGGTAAACAAACCATACAGTGCTTATATGATTCTGGCTTAGAATATTCAGCTCTAGTCTGCCCATCTTTGGTGAAGGCCCACCAATACACTGGTGAAACTGTAGAAATACAGGGGCTTCGGAAGAGTCTAAAGCCTATGCTTCTTCAAGTTGCGGAAATTGATGTTTCAACCCGATATGTACTGGGCAAAATCAATCGCAGTGGTAAATGACTTAGTCAATGTGAGGAGTTAATGTGATTGGATTTGCAACAGGCCCCTTGTCTCTTATTCTGGCATTTAATTACGTTTTGGGTAGGAGTTTTTGTAGTATTTACGTTTTTTCAGGGAAGGATTACGGTAAGATTTTTTTATCTTAGTCGGTTTTTTGTTTCTCTTTGTATAATAAAGGTGTTTGGACTTTCCGTGTAGATTATTAATTACGTTTTCTAGAAGGGATGGTAGGTTTAACTTCTAGACTGGTACCAGTGTGCTGTTTCATTAAGAAAATCGCGATCATGGAGGATTTTCTAGAGTAACATAATGGCAGAGCATTTTTGTTTCTTTCACAGTGAGCGAGTCGGAATTATTAGGAAGGGTAAAGTTCACGCAACCCGCCTCTACGCAACGTAACAGTTGGGGGTCGGGGGAGGGGGGGGGGGGGGGGATTAAGCGCGTGGAACAGAATAGCAACGGAATTTTTCCGTTCGGTCTTAAGTTCTAAATTTAGCTTATGACCGCGGGCTATTTTTAGATTTAGCGGCAATCCTGATTGGTTCAGAGATTGACCTGTTATAGACTGAAGCCACGCGGATGAAGCACGCCTAGCGTGGGGTCGGCTTTTGGGGACTAATAAATACGCTTGTTTACAATGCAGATTTCTCTCAGATTTTAGAACTTCTACGCCGTGGGAAGCACTGCCTGTATTTTATATACAGAGCCCGATTTGCTCTTTAAAGAGAAATTCGTTGCTGGTAAATATGAAGTTATTTAAGCCTGAATAGTCTATAAGATTTTAGCAGAGTTGTTTCTAGGAGTTAAAGTTTATTCATAGTATTAGAGCCATCTAAGGATATTTGCTAGAAATAATAATAACATAAACGCGCTAGAAGGAATGTTGGGCAGGAGTGGGGAATTCTGATAGTTTTCTCAGAGTAGCTGCTCGTATTAATTGGGGTATTGCTGCTCTTTTGTGAGAAGACAGGGGTATTTACTTTCTCCTGGATTTGTGATTTATAAATAGTGCCGCGAAAAAACACGCTCGTGAAATTAATTATATTTCGTAAGACATGCCATGAGTTACCCTCTTATCTAAAATAGTGTGTGAGTGCCTTCACTCTTTTTATGAGATAAGGAAAGCTTAAAGATTTGAGATGCTAAATATCAAAATTTGAGATACAATGCACGTAATTTCACTGGGATTTTCAAGGATTTGGAGAGGGGGTACCTGAGCGCGTGCTGTGTATTTTTCTAGAGGGGTGAATTTGATAACGGAAGAAGAAAGGGGAGATAGCAGGGCATGCATTTGTAAGATAGGATTTCAGTTCCTTTAGAGATCTAACTATGTATATCTTTATCGGAATCGGGTGTAAATAATATTTCCGGCATGTGGGTGAAGATTTCCCAATATTTGAGTTATAATATTAGCGAGTAATACGCTAGGGTTTTTTGGTGTGTGTATTTGTCATAAATTAACCATTATACAACGTTAAAATATCTCCAATGATAAAAAGTAGGGATAAAAATGATGCGTAAGCTGCTAGAATACATGATCGCCCACGCCGCGGGTCATCACCCGCCATGGAAATTAATTGCTAGACGTGAAAGCAAAACTTTACCCTCGGAACGGGTTGAGAACGGAGATCAAAAGAAGGAAAAATATGACTGAACATGTGCTTGAAACTAGCAAGGCTAAAAAAACGCAATTGGTGGGGAAAGGAGGAAAAAAAATTCATGTTCCCAAGTTGACACAAGGTAAAGAAATCTACAAAAGGGACCTTAGCTATTGTGCGCAACAGTCATTTCTTGGACCCTTTTGCGATAACTTAGTCCGTTTATTTGAATTCAGAGGCAAACGCCTTACAGAATATTTCGAAAAAAAATAAATAACCTTGAAAAGTAACTTTTTCTTAATAATAATGTTAGGAATATAAAACCTAGCTGGCCGGATGGCCCATCTTGAGCAGTGAAATAATATGCTTTCATTTATACAGACGGATAGATAATAAGAAAGATATTGACAAAAGACTGTGTTGTTCATATCAACGAGCGCCTGCATTGAAACAATAATGTCACTAATTTTCAAAAAATTGTGGCCTTGAAGACTCAAGTGCTAAAATCTAGTTAGAATGAAAGAGACGGAATGGGGTGGATAATTGTGGCTAAAAATAACTTTAAAGGCAAAATTGTGATGGGGAAAGCAGGGTTGGTTCAAAAAAGTGTGTTTTTTTGTGTGAAACGCAAGTAGAGACGGACGGACCAACAGACAATAAGGCATACTTGACTGAGGTATGACTGAAATGACTTATTGGTAGGATATTTGAATTTGAAAAAGAAAAGGCAGTGATTGGCCCTAGATGAAGATATTATCGGCGCTCAGACGCGCATTTTGTGCCATTCAGTTTAAGTTGTCCTGGTAGACACAGTGAATTAGTAAGTGGTGTAATTCCCAGAAACTATTGAAGTATTTAGAGGGACGCCATCATAAGGCCAGCAGCTCAGCTGAGTTTTGCTAGCATTTATTTAACTGTGTACTATATTCATATTTCTGAGCTGTGAGTTTCAGTTGGCACCAATGCGGTGTCAAATGAGTTGTTGAATTTTACCAGAGTGGACCCGTGCAGTAACATTTTGTCAGAGCAGCCTATTATAGCCCCCAAGCACGGAGAGGTGGGGCCACCAGACTTCTGATATTGCCCCCAAGCACGGAGAGGTGGGGCCACCAGATCTCAGCACCAGAGCTACACCTTCAAAGTTACGTAAGCGTCTGGTCTGCTGAGAATTCACCAACTCAACTTATTTGCTAACACACCCATAAGAATTCCATCAAATAACTGGACAATGTGTAGTCACCATAGACAGGGAGTGATGAGACCACCCCAACAGCACATCCATTCATCATTCTCCCAGCTAAATTAAAAATATAAACAGTAGTAATATTAACTAGTCTTGTGAAATACATATGTACACACCTTTCATTTATTATGCCATATATTCATGCATTTCATTCCTAATTTCAAAACTTTACATATGTTCTGACCAAATTAAAACCTTGGTTCAGAACAAATAAACTTAAAGAAAATATTACTATCAAAATTTTACACAACTTGAGTTAGTTCAGTGTGTTGTAACATTTATTACTATTATTAGACTTATTAAGTATATGTGTGTGTATATATAAACTACCACAACACATTGCATATCATTACCCTAGAATCTTAACGTAGCCACATTCATTAGTAAAAAAAAAATAGATGTGAGGTCGTAGTGGTAGCAAGAAGGGCCTTCTGACAATTCACAGCTACATTTTATCCCAGGAGCCTTCACAGCTGACCTCATGCATCACACTTAGTACCATCACCATCATACAATACCATCAAACCCACTATATATATTGGGGTCTCTTTGTCCCGGGATAATTAGCCCATTAAGTATATTAGGATCTCCTGGGGGGGGGGGGGGGAATTAGATTAAGGGAACACATTATAAAAATTAAAAGTGTCCCTTATAATTAAAAGTGTCCCTGAAAATAAAAGTTGGTGAATCTTCACAGCCAGTGGTAGTTAATTAATTAATTAGAATTATTTAGACTAGAGTAATTAGAAGTACTTTAGTGGTTGGAAATTTTATTTTGCACATTGCTAGATTTGTTTAAAAAGTATGGCGGAGCTGGCAAAATTCCGATCAGCTGCTGTGCTGACCGCAAAGGAGATGGGAATGGAGGGTCAGATTTTAATTCAATATGTAACGGCTGAATGTGATAAATATATTGAAAGGGAAGATAGAAAGGTAGCTGAAGAGAAGAGGTTACAAATTGAGACTGATAGAGAAATTAAGAGGCTGCAGATTGAGACAGAAGACAAACGACAGCAAAGGGAAGCAGAAGATAAAAGATTGACTGCCGAAAGGGAGGCAGAAGATAAAAAGGCCGAAAGGGAGGCAGAAGATAAAAAGGCCGAAAGGGAGGCAGAAGATAAAAAGGCCGAAAGGGAGGCAGAAGATAAAAAGGCCGAAAGGGAGGCAGAAGATAGAAGGTTGCAAAGGGAGCACGAATTACGACTAAGGGAGCTGGAGCTACAAGGCCAGGCTCTTGAAAATAGTGCCAGCCCTTTTGCCTCAGATGCTACGCCCAGTCTGGGAGCCTCAAACTCAGCTATGGGGTTTCATTTAGACCATTTTGTTGAGAAAGACGATGACATAGAGGGGTACCTAGGACGTTTTGAGTTATTAGCTACTACATATGGGTTAGAGAGAGAGAGGTGGAGTTTAAAGTTATCACAGGGACTGAGAGGTACTTCTTATGAAGTCTTCGCAAAAATGAACAGAGAAGACCAAGACAATTATGACATGTTAAAGCAGGCTTTATTATTAAGGTACGAAAAAAATGGTGAATTTTATCGTAAGAAATTTAGAAATGCCAAACTGTTGTCTGGGGAGACATACCACCAATTCTCTGCCAGACTGAAACCTATTTGGAGAAATGGACTGCTCTGGGGAAGACCCAAGATCTTAAAGAGATGATCATGATTGAGCAATTGAGAGAGTCCATGGCTCCAGACATGAGAAAATTTCTCATGGAACAAGGTGCAGAGAAGTTGGGGGAGGTTTTAAATGTTGCTGAGAGGTATCAGGCAGCCCAGGCAGAGGTAAGTGGTGCTAAAAAGAAGCACATAGATAATTTTAAAGCTCCACAGCAATTTAATAAATTTGATAATAGAGAACAGGGAAATAAAGGTAGGACAAACTTTGAACGGCCAAGAAATGACTACCGAGACAGAAACTCACAGTTCAATGACCAAAAATTCAATGAAAGAAAACCGTTGAACCAAGGAAAAAGATGGTGTAAATGGTGCAAGAAAGATAACCATAACACCGAATTTTGTAGAAGGAAACCTTCGAACATTGCTGCAATGAAGTCGGGGACTCAAAGATTAAAGGTTAATCCTAATGGACAGCAGGAACCTTATCACCCCCCAGTTTGTGAGGATGTTATTTGTAATGGGGTCACCATAAGGTGCCTTTATGATACAGGTTTGGATTATGATTCAGTTGTGAAGTCTAGCCTAGTGGACCCAAGTCAGTATACCACAGAAACAGTGGAAATACAAGGGGCAACTAAGGACATACCACTCATGACACTTCCCATCGCAAGGATAACGGTGAAAACTCGCTATGTGGAAGGAGAAATCAGAGCAGCAGTGATAGATGAACCAATCTACCCTCTGATATTGGGGTGTAGATACGTCTTCTCGGGGAATCCCGAGAGACCTGTGATCATGGCGACAGTGCAGACCAGGTCACAGAAGAAGGAGGAAGAAGGTGAACCTATAAATGCTCATCCAGAGGAGATGAGGAAGGCGCAGGCTGAGGATAGGACACTCAAGCCATGTTTTAAAAAATTGCCCAAATGCCACACACCTCCAAGCAAAGGAGAATATTTTATGAAGGACAGATTGCTATATAGGAAGACAGGAACTAGATCCACTGGTCACGGACAGTTGGTTCTTCCAAAGGTATATAGGGCAAATTTAATAAGGAGCTTACATGTTGGAAAAGATGGGGACCATGAAAAAGTCGGTACCATCTGCCAAAAAGTTGCTCGAAAATACTATTGGCCCGACGTAAATGTCGATATTGAGAACTTTGTAGAAGCATGTGGCATATTTCATGAGGGAACACCCACAAAGGGAAAATATGTGCAGGACCTAGAAACGCCACGGGGCAAAATTAGGACTGGAAGGAAAACTAATTATACTCAGGTAGACAAAGTGCAATGGGAGCCCCCTTTTCACACCCAGTCTTCACTTGAATGGATTAACATGGCCACAATGCGAAGAGTACAAAGAAGAAATTTTACCCAGGATAAGATGACAATCCCTCGGTCAGACTTATATAAACTGGAAGAACAGAAAAGAGAGCGAAGATCTCTCATAAGCAATCTAAAGTGGGGAGACAAACCCAAGAAAAAAATTGGTAGTGGTCGATTTGTGAGTGATGATTCTAGGAAGAAAAATCCTCACTATAGGGCTTCTAATGGAAGGGACCCGACGGGTTCCAGGATAAATACGTATGATAAATTAAAGATCCAGATGTAGCCCTATTAAGGACCTGGACAGATGAGAAGGCGGAAGAGACTGTTACCTCATCTTATCAATACGTGAACGAACTGACCACTCGTTTGAAAGCTCGATGGAAACTGGCAAATGATAATTTGAAACAAACCAGGAAGAAACATGCAGCATATTTTAATAGGAAGGCAAAGGACAGAGAACTGGCAGTGGGAGAGAAGGTGCTGCTTCTACTACCCGGTAGCCAGAATAAATTACAAATTGGATGGCAAGGTCCATATACGGTTCTAGAGAAGGTGTCTAGAACAAACTATAAAATTGACAAAAAGGGGAAGGAGAAAGTTTATCATGTAAACCTGTTAAAGAAGTATCTGGACAGACCACTCCAGGAAAGCACCCCCTTACTGACCTTAGCTATCGCAACTCAAATGCAAAAGGAACCACTCACCTCACATGAATACCCATTACATCCTTGTGAAACAGCAGCACAGGTAAAAGTCAGTAAGCACCTGACTAAAAACCAGAGGGAGAGAGTTCAACAGGTTCTGGAGGAACATACAGATGTACTAACGAATCATCTTTTAGCTCTAGTGTCGTATTGTTGAGAAAACCGTCTGGGGAACACAGACTGTGCATAGATTACAGGAAACTGAATGCTGTCACAGAAGGACAAGTGGATCCATTACCAGACACAAAACAGTTATTTGCCAGACTGAACAAGGCAAAATACTTTTCAAAAGTGGATCTTAGTAAAGGCTATTACCAGATCCCAGTGAAGCCTGAAGTGAGACCTTATTTGGCTTTTAGCACTTCGGATGGACATTATGAATTCAACATGCTACCATTCGGACTGAAAAATGCTCCGAGTGTATTTTCAAGGATGATGCGCAAATTGCTGGATCCCCTGAATAACCCATGTATCACGAATTTCATGGATGATATTCTCGTCGCCACAGAGACATTTGAAGAACACATTGAAGCTCTAGAAATGTTAATTAATAGGCTTAGGGAGGCGAACTTAACTGCTAGGCCAACAAAATGTTGCATTGGATGCAAAGAGTTGGAATTCTTGGGACACACGGTATATCAGGGTAGCATGACCCCTGATCCCAAGAACTTGGAAAAACTACAGAGAGCACCTAGACCACAAACAAAAAAAGGACGTGCGATCATTCGTGTCGTTATGCGGATTTTATCAAAAATATATCAAAGATTTTAACTCTATTTGTGCTCCTCTGACTGATCTGACTCGCAAGGGACTTCCAGATAAAATTAATTGGACTGCGCAAAGTGAATTAGCGTTCCAAGACTTAAAGGACAAACTCACTAGCAAGCCTATTCTCAAACTACCTGATTTGACACAGGACTTTGTTTTAAGAACCGATGCCAGTAATGTAGGACTCGGAGCGGCTTTGTTGCAAAGATCATCTTCACCTGATGGGGAACTGAAACCAGTCGCTTATGCAAGCCGCAAATTGAATAAGGCGGAACAAGGATACTCCACAAGCGAAAAAGAATGTTTAGCGTTAGTCTGGGCAATAAAGAAATTTCAAATCTATCTGTATGGTAGGACTTTTGTGGTCGAGACGGACCATCAGCCCCTAGTATTCTTATCTCAGGCTAAGCATGAAAACGCAAGATTGCTGAGGTGGTCTTTATTGCTTCAACCTTATCAGTTCAGTATCCGATATATCCCAGGCAAATTGAATGTCGGTGCAGATTTCCTCAGTCGGCACCCCTGTGATCAAAATTAGAGTAATGGCAGGCGTAAGGAGAGATTTTATCTATGTGTATCACTGGTTTTGGAACTTGCCGTAGGCATGTTTTCAAGTGGGGAGATGTGTCATAAATTAACCATTATACAACGTTAAAATATCTCCAATGATAAAAAGTAGGGATAAAAATGATGCGTAAGCTGCTAGAATACATGATCGCCCACACCGCGGGTCATCACCCGCCATGGAAATTAATTGCTAGACTGTTGTTCATATCAACGAGCGCCTGCATTGAAACAATAATGTCACTAATTTTCAAAAAATTGTGGCCTTGAAGACTCAAGTGCTAAAATCTAGTTAGAATGAAAGAGACGGGATGGGGTGGATAATTGTGGCTAAAAATAACTTTAAAGGCAAAATTGTGTAGGGGAAAGCAGGGTTGGTTCAAAAAAGTATGTTTTTTGTGTGAAACGCAAGTAGAGACGGACGGACCAACAGACAATAAGGCATACTTGACTGAGGTATGACTGAAATGACTTATTGGTAGGATATTTGAAAAAGAAAAGGCAGTCATTGGCCCTAGATGAAGATATTATCGGCGCTCAGACGCGCATTTTGTGCCATTCAGTTTAAGTTGTCCTGGTAGACACAGTGAATTAGTAAGTGGTGTAATTCCCAGAAACTATTGAAGTATTTAGAGGGACGCCATCATAAGGCCAGCAGCTCAGCTGAGTTTTGCTAGCATTTATTTAACTGTGTACTATATTCATATTTCTGAGCTGTGAGTTTCAGTTGGCACCAATGCGGTGTCAAATGAGTTGTTGAATTTTACCAGAGTGGACCCGTGCAGTAACATTTTGTCAGAGCAGCCTATTATAGCCCCCAAGCACGGAGAGGTGGGGCCACCAGACTTCTGATATTGCCCCCAAGCACGGAGAGGTGGGGCCACCAGATCTCAGCACCAGAGCTACACCTTCAAAGTTACGTAAGCGTCTGGTCTGCTGAGAATTCACCAACTCAACTTATTTGCTAACACACCCATAAAAATTCCATCAAATAACTGGACAATGTGTAGTCACTATAGACAGGGAGTGATGAGACCACCCCAACAGCACATCCATTCATCATTCTCCCAGCTAAATTAAAAATATAAACAGTAGTAATATTAACTAGTCTTGTGAAATACATATGTACACACCTTTCATTTATTATGCCATATATTCATG
>JAMPIV010000630.1:0-31493 GCA_024509875.1 Oreohelix idahoensis | reverse complement strand
ATTCTATTACTGTGGAACAGAGCATTGAAATATATATATATATATAAAATTAAGTCACACAATTCCTATTATTGTCTATTTAGACTGCAAGATCTTGGATAAGAAAGTTACTGAAAACTGCATTCATTTTAAATATATCACTGTTCTTAGTCCACTGATAAATGTCATCACTTGACTATTTGCTGTGTTTCATATATTGTGGTAGTCAGTGTCCTAAGTGACACTTATCTGACTCTTGATCCTGCTGACACGGACTGTCCGTTGCATATATCAGTATCGGTAGACCCAGCACTAGGGATGCCGAAGACCAGTTGAAGTTCACTCTTTGGGGTCCTGCACGTTTGTGGGATTGCCTCTGATAAACAACACAGGTTTCTGATACTGGACAGTCTGGTTTGAGCTATTTCATGGAACCTGAAACATCATATTAGCCTTGGCTAGTATCTGATTAGACTTGTAGCTGACTAGCACAGATGTCAGACCAGTCAGTCATCAGATGTCACCGTTATACAATCATAGTAAGTAAGGACATAATTTCAGTGATATAGAAGTATTAACATTTCAATTAATTGTAACTGACTAGCACATAGGTCAGACTAGTCAGTCATCAGATGTCAAAGTTATACAGTCACAGTAAGTAACAACATTTCAATGATACAGAATTAGTATTAACATTATCAGTAATAACCATCATCTGGTTTGTTCCTCTCCTGTACATCCTTTCATATTCTATAACTTGATCTTCCCAAATCACATCAGGTACAAATTCAAATACTAATGCCATTCTTAGCATCTACACAAAATTAATACATAAATAAAGAGAGTGACCAAGCGATCAAGTTGCTTTCTTCGGTAGTACAATTACATAGTTTTGGAATTGAAACTGGCTGTGGAACACGCCATTTCATCAGCTGTAAATGGGCACTCAGTTGTACGCTCGAACTAGGGAAGGAAAAGGCATCGAGGAAGGGAACTAGTCACCTAACCTCGTAAAAGCGGTATCTTCCATGATGAAGCTTCTAACAATTCCTTTGCCTATGACAATCTCTGCCATGGGACTGCCTTTATCTTCGTCGAGATACAGCAATTAATTTGATAGATTTTATCTACATTTGGCTGTGGGGCTAGTTTTGATACGTTTTTGTACAAACAACAATCATCCACAAAGCACATGTTTAAATCATATTCAAAATAACAATACATTATATTAATGAATATTATACAGGCATATATTGAGAAGTTTATATGAACCTGAAATATAAAAAAATATTATACACGGTAGTTATCATAATTTCGCTTACCCTCAGACTTCAGATACTGGACTGAAAAATGTTTCTGGCGATCCGCTCACAATTCATATGGTATATGGGTAGTGGCGAAACTCTGCCTCCAGTCTGTCTCAAACCTCTTTCGTTGTGTGTCTCTGAGTTTACCGCTCCGCTACTTATAAGTCTAGCGCGGGCGTATAGGAGGGTACTGACGTCACAGCTTAAGCCTCGGCTGAAAAACTTTCCCGAAACAACAATTTCAGCCGATCTGTGCGTTGACTGAAATTTCTCCTTTCTCATCCTCGGCTTATATAGTATCCATATTGTTCCATCTTATTTTGTTTTATACAGCTGATAAATCTCTATATTCTTATCCATGTAATTTCCCAAACTGTTATTTGTTGATTTTAATATTTAGAACAGAAGTGGGTTTACAGGCTTTCAGCATAACTATGGGCAGCCGAAATACGCATATATCTCCGTAAAGGATAACTTCCTACCGTTTCTACTTATACACAGTTGTACACAATCCTTTCCTGGACTAAAATGTGAAATCCTTTTCACAATGATTCCATTATGCTGTTATTTATAATTGCCGATTTCGATGTATCATCTACAGTTTGCCGATATACCGCCATTTTGACAGCAGTCGCTTTGTTGCCAATCGATCGGTGACTTTAAACTGTAAACTCCTCGACCACGTTTGCAATGTATTTAAAACAAATGTGTTGGGACGAGGATTTGCAATGTGTTGTAAACAATTTTGCGACAACACTGCAATCGATGAATCATCATGGCTAAGATTACTGGAGTTTGGCACTAGGCGTGGTGTTGTCAGCTGTGTTAGTGTGTACGCGAGTGCGCACGTGTATGACTGTTTATGTTTGGGTGAGTAAGAATGTGGTGTTGTCGGCTGTCTTAGTGTGTACGCGAGTGCGCACGTGTGTGACTGTTTATGTTTGGGTGAGTCAGAATGTGGTGTTGTCAGCTGTGTTGGGGTGTACGCGAGTGCGCACGTGTATGACTGTTTATGTTTGGGTGAGTCAGAATGTGAGTCGTCAGGTGTGTTAGTGAGTACGCGAGTGCGCACGTGTATGACTGTTTATGTTTGGTTGAGTCAGAATGTGGTGTTGTCAGCTGTGTTAGTGTGAACGCGAGTGCGCACGTCTATATCTGTTTATGTTTGGATGCGTCAGAATGTGGTAGTGTCAGCTGTGTTAGTGGGTAGCAAGAGTGCACGTGTATGACTGTTTATGTTTGGGTGAGTCAGAATGTGGTGTCGTCAGGTGTGTTAGTGTGAACGCGAGTGCGCACGTGTATGACTGTTTATGTTTGGTTGAGTCAGAATGTGATGTTGTCAGCTGTGTTAGTGTGTACGCGAGTGCGCATGTGTATGATTGTTTATGTTTGGGTGAGTCTGAATGTGATGTTGTTAGCTGTATTAGTGTGTATGCGAGTGCGCACGTGTATGACTTTCTGTTTGGGTGAGTCAGAATGTGGTGTTGTCAGCTGTGTTAGTGTGTACGCGAGTGCGCACGTGTATGACTGTTTATTTTTGGTTGAGTCAGAATGTGGTGTTGTCAGCTGTGTTTGTGTGTACGCGAATGCGCACGTGTATGACTGTTTATGTTTGGGTGAGTCAGAATGTGGTGTTGTCAGCTGCGCTGAGTATTATTCTGTTATTTCTTTTTGTCACCTTTTTGTTGTTTTGACACTGATTAATTCAGTGTTCAATTATGGTTGTACGTTGTAGTTTTGACCCTGATTAATGAAGTGTTCAATTATGGTTGTGTGTTGTAGTTGTGACACTGATTAATTAATTGTTCAATTATGGTTTTATGTAATAGTTGTGACACTGATTAATTAAGTGTTCAATTATGGTTGTGTGTTGTAGTTTTGACACTAATTAATTAAGTTTCCAATTATGGTTGTATGTTGTAGTTTTGACGCTGATTAATTAAGTGTTCAATTATGGTTGTATGTTGTAGTTTTGACACTGATTAATTAATTGTTCGATTATGGTTGTTTGTTGTAGTTTTGACACTGATTAATTAAGTGTTCAATTATGATTGTATGTTGTAGTGTTGACACTAATTAATTAAGTTTACAAGTATGGTTGTATATTGTTGTTTTGACACTGATTAATTAAGAGTTCAGTTATGTTTGTATGTTGTAGTTTTGACACTGATTAATTACGTTTCCAATTATGGTTGTATGTTGTAGTTTTGACGCTGATTAATTATAATTCCAATTATGGTTTATGTTGTAGTTTTACACTGATTAAACACGTGTCTAGTTGTTGAGCATTCGATTCGCAGTATGGTTAAAGCCTTGGGCTTTCACGCGCATGTTACCAAGGTCCGGGCTCGAACTATGGTAGCGAGACGCTACAGTCGACCCAACTGTAAATGGGTACCTGACTTCTCCTTACGAAGGGAAAGCAAAGGCAGAGAAGAAGGGAACTGGCAACCTCACCTCTTGAAGCTGGACTTAGTATAGGGACGTCTCTAACACTTAAATCCGCTACAGCAGTATCTGCGTTGAGATTACGTTTACCTTTTTTTTTAACCAGTTATTGTTGTGTGTTGAGTATAGACACCGATTGCTCAAGTGTCCAGTTATTGTTGTGTGTTGAGAATAGACACCGATTGCTCAAGTGTCCAGTTATTGTTGCGTGTTGAGAATAGACACCGATTGCTCAAGTGTCCAGTTATTGTTGCGTGTTGAGAATAGACACCGATTGCTCAAGTGTCCAGTTATTGTTGTGTGTTGAGAATAGACACCGATTGCTCAAGTGTCCATTTATTGTTGCGTGTTGAGAATAGACACCGATTGCTCAAGTGTCCAGTTATTGTTGTGTGTCGAGTATAGACACCGATTAATCAAGTGTTCAGTTATTGTTATCCGTTACAGCTGTGACACATTTTAATCAAGTGTCCAGTTATTGTTGCATGTCGTAGTTTTGGCACTGATTAATTAATCATGCCGTTATTATTGTATGTCGTAGTTTTGACACTGATTAATCAATTATTGTTGAGTGATGCAGTGTTGAAACTAATCAATTATCTGACTATTGCTATTCCTTGCATTCTTGACCTTAATTATTAATCAGTTATGCAGTTACTGTCGTTTGTTGCAGTTATGACACTGATTAATCGTCATCATCATCATCAACTTTATTCTAAAGCCACATGTAGAGTATAGGTCTTGAACAAATACACCTCTAACCTTCACCCCTAACCCCTAACCTTCACCCCTGCTGTCGTCTGTTCAAGGTTTTTGTCCATATCGTTTTTCATTCATTTTCATGTTTGTCTCTAGCTCTCACCTTTATTTCTGCTTTAGTCTCTCTCTATGTCTTTTACCGTGCGGGTTCCAGAACAAAGACTGCCTTGTAAAGCTATGAACTGGATTTCTCAATGTGACAGATTAACTAACTATTTAATTATTGTTGTGCGTTGCCCTGTTGTAACCTTGAACGATTAATTCTCGTATTATTACAGCGATCTGCAGCGCTGGCCCTGAACTATCGATCACGTTTGTTTGAGGTTTTATGTTGTTTATTTTTATTTTTTATTAACCCTTTAATGCCCGTGGGCGCATATATGATTGATTATATGTGACGAAATGTTAAAGTAAATCATTAATAATGCTCATTGATGTGTCCTTTCGTCTGCAGATAAATGCTTTTCAGGTTTATTGAACATTTTATGTTATAAACTAAACAATATGTCTTTAAACAATAAACAAAGTATCGACTTTATTAATCCTGTACATAAGCTCTTGGGCCTTGGTGGGAGAGAGTGGGCAGAGGAGAGCAGCCTTTCAGTAATACGATTATTGTGGGTTGAAGGTGTACCAGTAGAAAGATCCATTCGAGAACTCTCAGCACCAGTATCAGAATAGCTCTTTACCGGAATGAAGTTGTGTACCGCCGTCTCTAACGGTTGCAGAAGTGTAACTGATGAATGAAACGGATTATCATTTACGTCACTGCTGATAGATTTCAGCTAGTCCACGCCGCTAAGCTTATTAACCGAAGGAGGTCTAAAAGTTGAAGAGGTAAGTCGTTTGCAAATAAGCACTGTTACGCCCCTGACATTAAATACAACTTGAGTCCTCGTAACGGTTGGAGAGAAATAAGGGAGAGGAAATACTCTCCTGCAATGCTAGTCTTGGACATCTCCCTGTCTGTCAGTATGTCTGTCTATCTATCTATCTATCTATCTATCTATCCTCTGTCTCTATCTTTCTCTCTGTCTCCCTGTCTCTCTCTTTATGTCCGTCCGTCCTCCTTTATTTCTGTCTGTCTATCTACCTACCTTCCTATATTCACACCTACCTACTTACCAATCTACCTATCTACAGACTAGTCTGTCTATCTACCGGTTTGTCCTTCTTAGATGTTGCAGTTTTTTTCATCAAAGATTTTTCGCCTTTCTGCCCATGCCCCTATGGAGCCCAGTTTAATGTTTGCTTGACAGTACATGAAACAGAATATTTATTACGTGGCTATTTCATCTCCATATCTTTCGTGTTCATCCTGTTGTTGATGTGGTTTTTTTTTATTACTTTTAAAAAAAATATGAGTGTTTCATAACTTGGCTTTTCAAGTTAACTCTAGCATTCATCATAACCCTTTGCTTTTAAATCCTGTGAGGATAAATCTATTTTCTTATCTATTTTCCATTATTATGCTCCAACTGACAAAATTACTCTTATGTAAGATAGGCTCATTTTTATCTTTATTGTTTGGAGATGAAATTGTCATCTCCATTTATGATGTAATATGCCCGTGATGTTTTTTTTTTTTCTTCAAATTTTTGCTTGACCTGTTAAGTTTGCTGTTAAAAAAGTAGATGTGATTAACCGTATCAAGGTTTTTATTTCTGGTTTGGACGTTTTCATTGTGTTTGTTTGATATCTTACATTTCTTTTCATTATTATTATTATCTTGGTAGTTAAATTATTTCATCTGTTCTACAGATTTCATCTTTAAAACAAAGATTAAATTCCTTGACGTTTATATAACATACGTTTCAAAAAGGTCATTGAAAAAGGCACAAGCCGAGTTTTTCTTATACATTTTCCGCTGTGACCTTACTGGATAGAGACCACAATATACTTGCTACTGTGGTAGAATTTCGCTCCAGCATGCCCAGCTCTGAAGGGGTACATGACTGATCTTGAGTTAGGGAAAGCGGTAGGATCAAGGAAGGCAACTGGTTACCCCGCCTCATGAAACTGGATATAGTATAGTGATGTCTCTAACACTTCACTACCCTACGGCGGGATCTACTATGGAACTACCTATACCTTTGCCCGTGAGAGAAGCCGAAACCGTGAAACAAACTAACGACAAACAATTGCGATACAACTTCCATTGGTTCCCATGTGTCGTACAGATAGGTTGTGAGTTATTTTTGGCCCGTCTGAGTAGAGTGGATGGTGACAGGTACGTGAGAAAGGTGTGAGAAATAGATTTCACAGGTGGTAGCTTAAGGAAAAAGATATGTCTCTGGAATGAGTAAGTTTCTCTATTCCAGCCTATCTATACGACTGTAATTCAATACAAGACAACCTTGCCCTCCTCATACATATAAATATAAGTTTAACTACACACACACACAGCTATGTGACAACAAGACACACAAACGTGAAAAACTACGGTTACTTGGGTATGTGTGGTGGGTTGATATTAATTATGTATATATTTGTGTAGCAGATGTGAAGTCAGCTATGCAAGCCCCTGAGGAAGTTTAATTTCTAAATATATGTCAGGGAACCTGTCTTGCTTCCACCAATGACTACCACCCGCTATGTATTTTATCCCCAATTTATATGTCCTGATGTATGGGTGTTGTGTAGCTAGATGTCTAGGGTATATGCAATGTACGTGAAGAAAATAACAACAATCACACTTTAAGGTTAATAAACAAGTAAGTAAACAACTCACTATTGGATTTTGGTCTGAACAGTTTTTTACAAATGTATTAATTATAATTGAGTTGATTCATAAAAGATTAAACGTCAAGATATATTTACACACATACCAGTTTAACTACTAAAGTCTATTATTTCCTGAACTAGGAAGTGTTCTTAGTGTAGTACTCTCTTCCAAAAAAACTAAGCACATATTTGGGGAATCAATAATGTCATCATTTTTTATAAATCTTGTTGATATAATCGGTGGAGGAGGATCAGTCAGTGAATTAACAAGGCCCCAAAACACAGGGCTTAACTTTCGATATGAGTAGAAAATTCTGCGATGTCCTGGTTATAAGTCTTCATGCACACAGCACTGCTCAGCTTTCCAGGTAATAACATGTATTACATAAAGATGGCCAGTAATTTTCTGGCTATAACTCAAACATTATTCATTAAAGTCTTTTCCCTTATTAATTTCTTTTTATCCCAACTTTTAAGTAAAACTGTAAGGATTTTATTAAGTTCTTTCCCCACAATGTCAGAAAGCCTGTCTGGCTTTTCTACAAAGGACAATATCTTTCTTAGCAACTCGGTGAAACAACACAAAGTTTGATGTTGGCTTCCCTCTTTATATATATATATATATATATATATATATATATATATATATATATATATATATATATATATATATATATATATATATATATATATATATATATATATATATATATATATATATATATATATATATATATCTTCTTCTTTTATCTCCCAAAGTACAAGTAAAGCTGTAGGGCTTTTACATGAAGCTATAAGATTATCTAACCCCATTTAATGATTTTACGTAACATGTTGAAGTGGCACTTGTACGACTGGGACTCTACCCTTCAAATATTCATTCTTAGTCAATATGGCAAACACATTTTGAAATACAATAATAATTATATAAATGTTGGTCTTACCGAAATATCGAATTTTTTCACTATGTAAGTTAATTACAGGCCATAAATGGTCACACAGAATCTCCTGCTGACTATCAGAACAGCGAAGGCATATGAGCACAACTTGTCTGTATACGTCACTAACTATACGTGTGAACTTAAAATTTGAAAGTGGCGAGGAACGCTCGTCTCTCTGAGTATTTATTCCCACTTCTTATTTATTCTAAGCAACCAATCAGGGGACTTCCGTTCCTACGCGTCTTTTTTCAAAAAGTTAACCTACTATTTTCAAATCAGGAGACACCCCTTAATATGACCAGCATCAGTAAAGAAGCCCCATGCACGTCTATATATGTCTTCATTCTACCATATCGCTAGTATTATCTAAGTCATTTTAATACAGAACGATAATATTTACTTAGTCTACCGTCTATCATCTAATGCATAAGGTTTCATACTTCTGGCTATTATTTTTACCATTTTCGTCTTTCCTTTATATTTATGCCAATAATATATCTTTCTTCCTACAGTAATATAATATATTAGACTAAAGAATATGATATATTTAATAACTAATTAGTAGCATTTTAATCGTCATTTTTAGTCTTTATTTTTCCTATCGTTCGATTTGGCCAGTTAGTTTCAGTTTTAAAATTCAAACGGGCTCTATGCATTTCCCCCTCTCTCTCCCTTGCCTTTTCCAAGAAATAAACAATTTCTAACGATACTAACATTCAAACGTGCGTTTTGGTTAAAGGCTTGCAAATCTGTGACGTCACATTGGCATAAATTCTACTATCGTTTTTATGCGTTAACTCTTTAGAAACCGAGAAAAAAACTAGTATTTTGGTGGCGCGATGATTCCTATGTTATTTTATTCTTATAAAAGTGGTCACTAGTCTTACAACTGGGGGGAATTTGCGAGACCATATGTGGGCGTGTTGTACATACAGTTTGTATTTTACGACAGTATGGGTTTGACCAACACACAAAGTTAAGTTTCTTTGTTGTTTATTATCATTAAACTTGACCACACCAATATCTAAAGAAAGATCAAATAAAATCAGATTTACATACATATGAAATAGCAGAATAAATGCGCCCTCCCCCTATGGAGAAAAGAACCCAAAAGTTAATAACCCAAAGGTCTAAGGTTAGCACTATGTTACAGAGTAGACAGTAAAGTAAACAAGTTCCTACTATATGCTACCCAGTAAAGTAAACAAGTTTAAGCAAATCCAATTTTGGTAAATTCCCTGACACAAAGAAAAATACTCACGCACTCTTTCATACAGTAGCCACTCAATCACTCCTACCTACTCTTGGTGATATCCCTTGGAAATACAATTATCCCTGAATAAATATAATATCAGGTTCACTTCCCAAATTGGCCCCAGTCCATCCTCTAACAAACAAAGGCTAGTGAGGTGAACGCCGAATCTGGTGTTTTTGTTTTCCTGGATGAACAAAATGTCACCGCCAATAGTTGATGTAAGAACGTGCTCTTGGGGTTCACAGTTAAAAGAGGAAACTACTTCCAATATTGGGAAACATCTGGTTGCAAAAAAAAATGGTACAAATGATGATGATGAAAATCCTATCGGACTACTCTATGTTAGAGCTCCGATTCTTGCACAGCGTAAAATCTGGATAAATTCGCTTGACTACAACTGTCAGAAGTCGGGAACATTAATGTTATTTTGTACACCCCAGTGGGCTGGTAAGAAATTGGAAAAATATCTGGGTTTGGTAAGTCCAGTTAAAATAAGTTAAAATGTTTCTCATGTATCTTTGGCAAATACTCGCTCACAAATGAAATTGGTGACGCACACGCCAAGAAAAAGAGACAACATTAACCAATCAGAAAAAGACCGCTGGAGTCCTTATGATCAGGTCTGCGAAGAATACAAGAAACAAAATATATAAAAATTATGCTAATCCTATATCAACACACACAGACGGGGACAAGACGATCTCTCCTCCACTCCATCAGTCTTGATTAAATTTACAAGGCACGGTGTTTTCCTTACGCCTACACGGTCAGCCTTCGCTAGTGCTGAGTTTTAGGTCGGATGGAGTTATGCAACTCTCCCGCCCCTTGCTCACGCCGGCAGTCAGCGTATAATGTTAATTATTATTTAATTATCGCCGGTCGTTAAGTAGCTATTAATTTGGTCGGCGTCTGATAGTTTAGTCGTATGATATTAAATAATAGGCACGTATAACAATACTCACAATGAAATAAAGCATGAATTCTTGTCTGTCACTATCAGTCGTCCTAGCATATAAACCAGTCAGCTAAAACCGTCTCTTCTTGTGTGAGAAACCGTGTGGTGAAAATTATTATTATAACTGAACATCTGGTATGAAATAACCACGCGTTATTTTATTTCACTAGTTTTAACAGCTAGAAAATCTAAGTGAATTATAATGGTAAAAGCTAACACTTTTAAACACGTAATCACTAATTTCTATTACCAGAAAATCAGAATGAAAAATCCCCACGAATGCTAATAACACATTTTTCACAATAATGGTTCTAGAACTGCGTGCTTAGAGTATTCAAAAATTCCGAGTGACAACTGATAGCAGGTTTAAGAAAACACAGTTTATATATCATTATATTTCTCTGATCTATAGATGTTGTTAATTTTCGTGCTACTGTGTGTAACGGAGAATCAGAAACAGAGTTACAAGATTAAGGCTTATGGCCAGTCTTTCGTCGGCGTTTTCGACCGTCATCAAAAGACTTATTACGTGTAACGGGGTTCTCGAAGTTTTTTGCCCGCGACTCGACATCAAAGCTTACTCGGGGAGTTTTGGATTTCCCTTCGTAGACTTCAAAAGATTCTGTGTTTGTCACGTGCGGTCTGTCAGGTATGGTATGATTGACAGATAAGCTCGCGTGAGAAGACGCGGTAAGCAAACATGATTCGCTACTTGTTATGACGGGCAGGTCACGAAAGTTTATAAACACTTCGTTTCCTTATGTTCAAAGAAAAGAGGCGGGACGAAAAAGTACGCTTGTGCAAGTAAACACAGGCAGAAAATGCATGGTTTTGCTAGCAAATCATAGAGTGCAACGAGATTACAAAGACTGTCAGATCACTGTAGGCTCTTTTTCCATTATACGTCACACCATGAGCCTCCAAGAACAGAGAACCACAGTTCCTTCAAGCGGTGGTAAGAGACTATTTAATGTGAGGATCTGTATGAACCAGACAACTTCATCATGCTTAAGTCATTGCTTCAGAAACTACCAGTTGAAGAGCCCATGAAGTGAATTAGCGCAGGGTTCGTGACATTCCCGACAATCGTGTCTCTGTGCCAGTTAAGGGGCTAAAATCAATACACTTTCGGTCCCGCACACGCATAGGCCTTCTACAAACACATGTCAAGTCCTCTGTCACGTGCCATCCGCTCAAGTGTTTTTCCAAGTTGTCCTCATCATTTTCACTTCTGTCTCCAGTTCTCTTCTCCGTGTGTTTTTGGTCTACGTCTGCCTATCTTTCTCAGTGGGTTCCAGAACGAGGACTGTCTTGTAATGCTATTAGCAGGTGTCCTCAATGTGTGTCCTATTCATCGCCAGCGTCTTCTTCTCATCTCTTGTTCCATTGACACTTGTCTGGTTCTTGTCTTCAGTTTCACAACGATGACCTTGTCATACCATTACAATGGTTCTATTCTACACAAGCACCCATTTATGAAAGTCTGTAACCTTTTGGTTGTTGTTTTTGTTGTTCTCCATGTGTCAGAGCCATACAATAGGACTGACTTGACATTTGAGTTGAAGATTCTTATGTTCGTGTTGGACTTGATTTCTCTTGTTCTCCATATGTTTAATTAACAACGAAAGCTTCTCTTGCTTTTTTGTATTCTTATTTTGACATCATTGTCTGTGTCATAAATTAACAGTGATACAACGTTAAAATATCTCCAAACGATACAAAGTAGGGATAAAAATAATGCGTAAGTTACTCGAGTACATGATCGCCCACGCCGCGGGTCATCACCCGCCATGGAAATTAATTTGCTGGACGTGAAAGCAAAATTTTACCCTCGGAACGGGTTGAGAACGAAGATCAAAAGAGAAAAAATATGACTGAACATGTGCTGGAAACTAGCAAGGCTAAAAGGATGCAAATTGGTGGGGAAAGGAGGGAAAAAATTTACGTTCCCAAGTTGACACAAGGTAAAGAAATCGACAGAAGGGACCATAGCTATTATAAGCAACAGTCATTTCTTGGACCCTTTTGCGATAACTTAGTCGGTTTATTTGAATTCGGCAAACGCAGTATAGAAGATTCTAGAAAATATTTCGAAAAAACCAACTAACCTTGAAAAGTAACTTTTTCTTAATAATAATGTTAGGAATATAAAAACTAGCTGGCCGGATGGCCCATCTTGAGCAGTGAAATAATATGCTTTTATTTATACAGTCGGATAGATAATAAGAAAGATATTGACAAAAGACTGTGTTGTTCATATCAACGAGCGACTGCATTGAAACACTAATGTCACTAATTTAAAAAAAAAAATTTAGCCTTGAGACGCAAGTGCTAAAATCTAGTTAGTATGCAAGGGAGGGGAAATAGCGGGCAGTAGTGGCTAAAAATAACTTAGGAAGCAGGTTCGTGCAGTTTTACATGTGTTAGTCAAAAAAAAAAAAAACAAGTGAAATTGTGGGAAAAAGATAAATTGTGACCGACGTACATTTTAAAAATTGAGATGTACTTTTGACTTTTTTGGGAAAAGATAAAATGTGACTGACGTACATTTGAGAAAATAAGATGTAATTTTGACTTTATTTTCAAATTTTGAATTGAAAAGCTTAGTCTTCTGATCTGATTGGCCAACGCATTTTTATATTAGCGGGATAGAGACGCACATTTTTGCCATTCGACATAAGTCTGTCCAGTAACACAGTCATTAATTGTAGTGGTGATTTCCCAGAAATAATACATAATATTCAGTGGGACGCCATACTATAGCCAGCAGCTCAGCTGAGTTTTGCTAGTATTAAGTGTGTACTATATTCATATTCCTGGTAAGACTAAAATTATTTCTTTGTATATTTTAATATTTGTTTAAGGTTCGAGTGATTTGATACTGCAATAGCATAATCTGTTCCTTACAACAAGTAAGGGTTCGCTCTAGACCCCCCGCCCTAGTTCAGGGTCTAGAGACAAACTAAATACATAAACTCCAGTAAAGATTATGAAAGTCGGATTAAGTGTTGAGATCAGTGAAACATATCACCTATCATATTCTATGGAAAGAAGCTAATAATCATATTTCAGAATATGTAGTCTGGGGAAACTTATCCTATGTGAAACCAACTTGGTAGGTGTGCTGTATGGTCAGAGAGATCTGACCCTGTCTATGTGGTGTGGTTGTATAATGTTGTGTGTAGTAGTGGCTCAGGAGGTAGAGTTCTGACACAAGACCAATACTTTTATTTCAGAACTGTGGGTTTTTATTTGGCACCAATGTGGTGTCAAATGATGAGTTGATTATTACCAGAAGGGACCCGTGCAATACATTTTGTCAGAGCAGCCTTTATTTGCCCCCAAGCAGGGAGAGGCGGGGCCAACAGATTTCAGCACCCGATTCCAGCACCAGAACCACTCAGTCAAGATATGTGGGCATCTGGTCTGCTGGAGAGTCACCAACTTCGTTTATAAACCCCACTAACTATATTAACATCACTAAATGGACAATGTTAGTAGCCATATACAGGGAGTGATGAGGCCACTCCAACAGCACATCCATTCATCATGTTCCCAGCTTAATTAAAACTATAAACAGTAGTAATATTAACTAGTCTCGTAAAATACATATGTACACACCTTTCAATTATTATGCCATATATTCATGCATTTCATTTCTAAATTCCAAACCTTTCATATGTTCTGACCAAACTAAAACCTTGGTTCAGAACAAATAAACTTAAAGAAAATATTTCTATCCAAATTTTACACAGTTGAGTTAGTTCAGTGTGTTGTAACATTTTATTAATATTATTAGACTTGTTAAATATCTGTGTATGTGTATGCAAATTACCACAACACATTACATATCATTACCCTAGAATCTTAACGTAGCTACATTCATTAGTAAAAAAAAAGATAGGTGTGAGGTCGTAGTGGTAGCAAGAAGGGCCTTCTGACAATTCACAGCTACTTTTATCTCAGGAGCCTTCACAGCTGACCTCATACTTCACATTAAGTAAAATCACAACATACAATACCATCAAAACCACTACAGTCTGTCCCTCCAACTTTGTCTATATTGCTGCCAAGATATGTGTACGATTCTATATCTTGTCGTGGCGTTTCTTCACGTTCAACCTTGTTATCGTTTCTTACATTTACTCTCATCTTTGTCTGTTCCCTGTGTATTTTCAGGACCACGTGACCTCTCATCGAGTATGTTCATTTTGTCTTTCATCTGATAGGGACTAAAAGGAAGGCATAAGATCTGACGAAATTAGATTATCTGTGTCTGGAAGATGCATGTCAGATATAGACAGACACAAACAACAACAGTAACTCACTGCGAACATCCTTGGAGATTATTTACCTTGTATCTTAAAAAAATATGATCAGGATAATAGCTTTACAGAATTCTGTAATATCAGAGACTGAAGTCATCTGTTTGACCGAGATAAAACTACTTCTCAGAAGAATTAAAAGGAGTGTTTTGAAAATGCTATTTAAAGACAAAATTAAATTCTTCAATCAATCAATCAAATTCACTTTAGGTCCCCGAGGAGCATATGCCTTCAACAAACACATGCCAAGTCTTCCTGTGCTGTGCCATCCGCTCAAGTTCTTTCCATGTTTTCCTCATCCCATTTTCACCTCTGTATCCAGTTCTCTTCTCCATGTGTTTTTTGGTCTACCAGTTGAAGATTCTTATTTTCGTGTTGTACTTGATTTATCTTGTTTGTCACAGAGAGTTTATTGATCATAAATTGCCTATATCCTCTTCTTTTTCTTTCACCCGTATCCTCTATTTTATTATCATTCTTTATCTTTTTCCTGTATTTTTCGCATCCATTCGTTTGCGAAAAATATTTTCTTCCCCATTCTCAACTTTACCGTTTTCTTTCTCATACTGGTAAACGCATTCATGACATAACGTGTCAGAGAGAGAGAGCGTTAAAATGCATTCTATTGCATTAGGTGTCAGTGGACGAAACTGTGAATATATTCGTCTGGCCAGACATAGGAGCAGACATATGTCTACAGCATTCCCTGCACCAGACGAAATACACTGTGACATTCGCTTTCGCCAGACCTATAGGCGACGAATTTGTCTGCATTTTCACCTGCCACAACGAGTTGCATCGGCTGAGCGCTCAGTGAGGCGCAATAGCCGACATCTCCTCGGCGCAGTTTGAGACATTTGTCTAGAAATCTCAGCTGACAAGGCACTTACTGTTGGCCTGGTCAGCGTGAGGTGTGAAAACGCACGAGTGTCAGTTCTTGATAGTCTTCTAGTTGATGTAAGGTGTTTTAGACGGAAAGGGGAGATTATTTCGTTTGGCGAAATAAAGTTAGGACCCCTTTGTCTGGAAATAGATATAACCAGAATGTTAAACTTTATTTTCATTCTGACTCCTAAAATGTTGCAGTAGACAGATCGCTATGCTGGATCAAATATCTGTGTTTTGGCGAAGTCTGAGTTTCTTGGCCATTTTGCCGAGTTCTAGACTACCATTAGATTGCAGTATTCTAGTTCATGGTTTAATCTGTAGTTCTGTGTGTGGAGGTAAATATTATATATAATATCTAGTATTTTGTGAGTGTTTAAAGTGATAATCGCTTATTTCATATTTCACTAGTTAGATTTGGTGCAGAGTGCTTAATTTATATAGTCTGTATTATTTTCTAGTGACGTGTTTCAGTGGAAAGCAGAATAAATTATAATTTTTAGCTTAAACAACAATGTAGCTATAACGAATTTAATTTAACTGCTAAATAATCAGACGGGAACAATTTTTCTAAACTAACTTATAATGCTAGATGCCTCATGAGTGTTGACGGAATACGTATGTATTCCTAATTCATGAGGATTGATGATTTTTAAATATATAACTTATTGCACGGAAAGTTTAAATGATAAGTCAACCGTACGCTGCAGCTTAAACGTAAGTTATATTGAGTACATAATACGTAACATATTTTATATGTGTTTTTTCTTTATTCAGTGAATACTGGGGTGACCCAGTCTTTGCCAGCGTTAGTACAGAGTAAATACCTGTGAAGAACTAACCCATTTTCCTTAGATTGACTTGGTGCAAAATCTTTACGAGTACTTTAAAGGATAAATGAAGAAACAGGCCTATCGCGCCATATTAAATTCTTCCTGAGAAAAACTCTAGTACATTTTTTAGCCTGTGTGGCAAGTAACTTATTAACGTCAGTAATATTCCGACGGAGTTTGACAAGTGATGTGGTGACCGATTATAGTCCTAGCCTGAAAGAACCCACCGACCTGACATTCCTTATTTTTAGAAACTAAGCTAGTGACACGGTGCTTGCTATTAACGTTCATACCTGGACAATTTTATGTGACTTAAACAGACATTCGACAAATAAGCACCCCCCCCCCCCCCCCCCCCCACCCCCCCCCATCGCCCCCCCCCACGAATCGTTCCCTGAAGCAGAGAATTCAACCCGTTATTTTGGAACTGGGGATTTCTTGGTCAAGGCTGCCATTGACGATTCTGTAGGTAAATGTCCTGAAAAATTGTATTTCCCAGAAGTGGCTACCAAAGCTGTGAGTATGAGCAACTGCACGTGATCACTGCTGAATGAATAGAGTGAATGCAGGACTGAGTGATTTCTTAATTGTTGAAATGTGGCACCCATTTTGCTGCCTGACTTCCTTTTATGCAAGTTATTGCTAACAATATGTACCCTTAGAGTAAAGCAGAGTATCAAGTCTGTCCATACTTTAAAAGGGGGAACCATAGATTCACTCATATGTATCTGTAACTCTTTGGGGTTATCACATTCTTCTAACGGGACTGTGAGCTATATATCCAGGGGAGGACCATACAAACGGGTCTATCACTATTGTAGCATTCCTTGATTTTTATGACTATGGGTATGCTTTTGATGTATTTTATATGTTGTGATGTAAGTTTACTATGATAATTAAACTATACCTACATTTATTTCAGTGTGGTGGTCAGTTCGTTCCCATAATATCTATATAATCATTGTAATAGTTGTTCCCACGTCTGTGTGTCTAACTGTCGTCCATTGTATGTGCGGGCACGTGAGTGGATAGCTATATATTAATATACATATTTGTTATAGACTGTCTGACTCCTTTGGATCTGTTGTAGAAAATAGGCGGAAAGAGAGAGAGATTCTCGATTTCCGGGACAGCCTCTATAAATTTCTACCATCTCACTCGTGGAACTCCATTTCTATTATCACATCTCACTGTGGCTATCACTCATTCTAACCTATTCAGAAGGGACCAACCCAAGTCTTAATTTCCCTATAAAAAATCTACGACATTGTTCTCCATATGTTTCCCAATGCAATGAAAGCTCCTCTTGCTTTTTGCATTCCTATTTTGAAATCACTGTCGGTCCCTCCAACTTTGTCTATATTGCTGCCAAGATATGTGTACGATTCCGCATCTTGTGTTTCTTCAAGTTCAACCCTGTTATCATTTCTTGCGTTTATTCTCATTATCTTTGTCTTTTCCCTGTTGTGGTGGTTTTTGATGTTATGATTGGTGTTATTGTATTCCTATTGTACTGAGTGAGGTCAGCTGTGAAGGTCCCTGAATATTTAAGGTTAGAGTGAGTTATCAGAGAACCTTTCTGCTACCACCTTAAGATCTCACTCAGACTTATTCTTGACTAGTATGTCTGATAGCTACATCTAATGTCTAGGGTTATGAACATGTGGTGTGATATTAATTCAATACTTAACCACACACACACACACACACACACACACACAAATATTTAATTCTATGATCAACTGAACCAACACTTGGGTTAAAATTTTGATAGTTAATACTTTTTTTACAATTTTATTTAGTCCTGAACGAGATATTCTTTTGTTCAGGACTGTCAATTTCAAAATGTAATCAATTTATGGATATATACATATATATAGGAAATTTTAATTAACTAAAAGGACAATCTGTCCATACACATGATAGAATTTATACTTCCTGTCTTGATTTATACCTATTCTGTTCGAGATTATGCTCTTTATTGATTTTTATGTCAAACAGTTTGTTTCTACTTTGGTGGCTTGTTGATGAAGAGTTCCGGACCAGGGCTATTGTACTTATGTGGCCCGGGACGTTAGTTGATAGTTGAATGTGCGGCCCACTGCCACTGACTTGATATTTCTGCAGTAATCTTGGCAGCAACTTGGACCAAGACTACAAGTCATACACCACGACAGCAACTTCAACAGAACTGCTGGTTATTTATTCAGGAAGCTGGCACTAGCACAGTGCCAGTACAAACCCTGTAACATGAAAATTGAGGCTTGTCTGAACATAATATCAAATCCACCAATTTTCAATTAATAAGGCATTCAAAATTTAAAAGACTCGGGTCAGCTCTTTCTGACCGACCCAGCACATCCACATCAATAATGTAACAGTTTGTACCAGTTTTCAATTTCCTCTCCTCTACTGGCTACAACATCTCTACAATTATCCATGATCTTTTCCACACAGTAGGATAAATGATATGATCCTTGATGATAAATGTACAAAATCTTTTGGTTCTACACCTCTGGTTGTCTGATAATAGGGTGGAGCAACAAATAGGCTTTGCATAAGTCTACTAATGACTTATTTACTTACAGTCGTAAAATATCTTCATTACCCAATTCAAACAACACAATTAATAATATAAATAATTGTTAATAATGTCTATCTTACCACAGATTCACAGAATAAACACAGGAACGATGACTGGCACAGATTCAGGACTGCTGCTTCCGTGACTAGGAATCTTGTATTGAATTAATATAGTATTTCATTTCTTTACATTAGTACATAGTCCTGAAATGGACAGTTTCTTAGGCAAATGGCGTCCCGCCTATCTAAGTTTTCTATGATATAAAATGTGTTGGCCAATGAGGTCTAACTACTAAGCTTTTCAATTTGAATTTGAAAAATAAAGTCAAAATTACAGCCCAATTTCAAATGTACGTCGGTCACATTTTGGCATTAAAAGTTAAAAACAGACTTGCTTTTGGCCTAACAAGTCTTCCTCTCACTCACTTCTTGACTTTCCACTGCTAAATATATTTAGTTTTGGGCCATCCCATAATATCTCTCCCTCTTTCTACCCCCCCCCCCTCAATCAGATTACATGTACCCTTGCTTGCTTCATTTCCCCTATCGCGTCCAAAAAGTAACCGTTAGTGAATGCAGGGACGAGCGTCTGTTGGTCTGTCTGCACTAACCAATACAGTATTTTGTCAATAATTTTCTTATTATCTGGGGGATTTTGTATTTTTGAACATATTATTTCTCAGGAGAAGATATTCTATCAAAATAAATAAGTTTTTGAGTCGTATTCCTGGAATTAAAGAATTCCATATATTTTCCATATGAGTTTCAATTTCTAACATTACATAAACACGCCATTCCTTTCCCGCTTTTGCGTTTTTCAAAACGAAACAACAAGTCTTTGACGTCATAAAATGTACCATTTTGCAAGACAGGAGGCTGGGTGTGTGGTTACATGCCAAACTGCATGACTATGGAACGAACAATTTTTGGGTGTTGTGGCGTATTTTTTTTTCCTCTGCCGCTACCAATATCGCCCGCGTTTGCCTACAATTTTGCGTGCTTCAACCAACTAGTGTCAAAAGGCGCAGTCTAAAAATACATTTTTCTCTCTCCTCCTTTTTCCCTCTTTTGGTCCGACACAAGGCTTATTCTGTCAAAATTGGTACCAATAGTTCCAAGGTCACTGGCAAACGATAGTACCCTTACACTACGTTTCTGTCCTGCGAAATTCAGCGCGATGACTGGCGTGGGGAAAGAAGACGCTCACAACCCAACTATTTTTATCCTTACATTATTTTAACTTTATACTAAATAATAATTTTATCGGTGTATCACTGTAATTTTATCACACCTGTGTATTTTGAGGCCGACGTGACCTCTCATCGAGTATGTTCAATTTGTCTTTCATCTGACAGGAGCTAAAAAGAGCACATAAAATCTGACGAAATTAGATTATCTGTGTCTGGAAGATGAATCTCAGATATAGACAGACACAAACAACAACAGTTACTCACTGAGATCATCCTTGGAGATTAATTGTCTAAAAAAATATTCTCAGGATAACAGCTTTACAGAATTCTGTACTATCAGAGACTGACGTCATCTGTTCGGCCGAGGGAAAACTACTGCTCATAAGAATTAACGGAACAGCGTTTTAAATGTTTTTTTGTTGTTGAAAAATTAAAGTGTTACTAGATGAAAAGACAAATTGGCCCAGTCACCAATATTAAAATTTAAATTTATAAAATGTTATACGTCATAAGTTGTTATCACAGAAGTCCTGGGAGTTTCTGATGAGACAAATAAAGTGTAGGACTATTGCTCCCGCTGGCATGTCGTAGGTGGCGACTAGTGTGAAGTTTTACATGGGGACTGGCAAATTTATCATGAAAACAAAATGTTTCAGGAACCACTGATGTAAGAGCACCTTAATGTTTTGCTGCAGGTTTCCTGCAAGTGGCCAGCTACAGCAGTGGTTCTATGCTCCACATGGAGTGTAAAGGAAGATGATAGTTATGATGACCTATTGACCTTTTACATTTTTTAAAGCCGTAGACAATCGTATGGTGTTTTTCACTGTTGCATAGCAACGCAGCTCCGCACGCGGCCATCCCAATTGTAAAGCTCTGGCGGAGTTGGGGTTATTGAACTTTGTCCATCACTCTTTAGCTCCCGAAGATGCATAGGCCTTCACCAAACGTTTACCACGTCTTCCTGTCACGTGCCATTAGCTCAAGGTCTGTCCATGTGGGACGTTCAAACACCTTGCATTTGCCTGGTTCATGGCATCTGTTCAACATGGGTTATCCTAACTGATATTATACTGAAGCTGAGTGTACATGATTTCATCCATACAATAGAACGACCTTAACATTTGAGTCGAGGGTTCGTATTGTTGGTCTCATTTCGTATCCTCGTCTGATCCATTTTTGGAACCATGCTCTCAAAAGTAAAGACACAGGTCAAAGGGGAAAGGGTGAAACAAAATGCCGCGAGCTGTCAACTTTTGCCGACTGTTAATTACAAAATTCCTTTGGCGCCGAACCTTCTCCTCTCACGGATCAGTCGTCTGACATTTTTGGATATCACAGCGAAGTTCAAAGCTAAGTGAAGATTAACATTGGAGAATTTTACCTGTGATGTGATATACGAACCATTATTTAACATGACATATTTTCATCAATCTCCGGTGTGATTTTCCTGGCGTTGTCCTTTTTTGTGTAATCGTGCTAGTTTTAAGCTTTGCTCACTTCATTTAAACAAGAAATTATTTCGCGTTTGAAATTATTTTGGTGAGTTTTTCAAAAATGTGCAGACTTAGAATTTATCTCCCCGTTCCTTTCTTTCTCTGTCTATGTACTGTTAACTAAATAGAGTCCCTGAAATGAGGAAAATCTTCTAAAAGTGCCTTGAGAACCCGACACTTTCGCCTCAAGTTCCAATATCAGAGTTATAATTAAAGCTCGTGTGAAGATTTATGAGTTTATTAAACTCCGCTCTTTCATTTAGCTCTTTGATCTTACCGGTGTTACAGAGGAAATGACAGCGGTAAAAATAGTAACCTCGACGATAGCCAGGACAGAAAGTTATTATCTTTGCAAACAAAAACAGGGGACGATTAATATCTGTTGTACCAGCAACAAACAAACAAAGACATGGTAACATTAATATATGTTGTACCAGCAACAAACAAACAAAGACATGGTAACATTAATATCTGTTGTACCAGCAACAAACAAACAAAGACATGGTAACATTAATATCTGTTTGTCACGCATGGTTTTCATGAGTATGCCTAAGACAAGACAAAAGTCTGAGTGAAGTCTCAGACAAGACAAAAGTCTGAGTGAAGTCTGAGAAGATAGATGAGTTATGGTGTTGAATGTGGATAGAGTGACTTACAGTTATCAGGAGTAAAGAACAGATGCTGACTCTCTCTCCTGCCACGTACTGACTATGCTTTAACTACTGTCACACTGCCTCTCTTGGTCTTATTGGAGGTAAGGTTTATCATTCATTAGCGATTCCACAAACAACTAGGTTTAAGTACAGAATAGAAATAGGATCTTATCCACTAATTAATTTTCTAGCGTATGAATTGGTAAATAAACACCAAGACATGGTAATATTAATATCTGTTGCACTAATATCATACAAACAAAGACATGATAACATTAATATCTGTTGTACTAACACCAAACAACTAAAGACAGAGTAACATTAACATCTGTTGTACTAACATCAAACAAACAAACATAAACATGGTAATTTTAATATCTGTTGTACTAACAACAAACAAACAAAGACATGGTAACATTAATATCTGTTTTACTAACATCAAACAAACGAAGACATGGTAACATTGATACCTGTAGTACTAACATCAAACAAACAAAGACGTGGTAACATTAATATATGTTGTACTAACATCAAACAAACAAAGACATGGTAATATTAATATCTGTTTTACTAACATCAAACAAACAAAGTCATGGTAACATTAATATCCGTTGTACTAACATCAAACAAACAAAGACATGGTAATATTAACTATCTGTTGTACTAACATCAAACATATAAAGAAATGGTAACATTAATATCTGTTTTACTAACATCAAACAAATAAAGAAATGGTAACATTAATATCTGTTTTACTAACATCAAACAAACAAAGACATGGTACAACTAATATCCGTTGTACTAACAACAAACAGAGACATGGTAACATTAATATCCGTTGTAATAATAACAAACAACTAAAGACAGAGTAACATGATTAATATCTGCTGTACCAGCAACAAACAAACAAACACAGGCTAACATTAATATATCTTGCATTATCAACAAACAAAGAAAAACAGCGTAACATTAATATCTGTTTACTAACATAAAACAAACAAAGACATGGTAACATCAATATCTGTTGCACTAACATCAAACAAACAAAGACATGGTAACATTAATATCTGTTGTACTAACATCAAACAAACAAAGACATGGTAAAATTAATATCCGTTGTACTAACAACAAACAAACAGAGACATGGTAACATTAATATCCGTTGTAATAATAACAAACAACTAAAGACAGAGTAACATGATTAATGTCTGCTGTACCAGCAACAAACAAACAAACACAGGCTAACATTAATATAACTTGCACTATCAACAAACAAAGAAAAGCAGGGAACATTAATATCTGGTATACTAACAACAAACGAACAAAGACATGGAATATTAATATCTGTTGTAACATCAAACAAAGACATGGTAACATTAATAACTGGTGTACTAACATCAAACAACAAACATAGACATGGTTACGTTCATATCTGTTGTACCAGTGATACAGACTTTATTGGGCTTATATTCTTATGTTGAAGTAAGAGGTCCTTCTTATATATTATTTGATTAATTCACAAGGAATCATACACCGATTCCAAACCAAGCGCAGATAGGGGTATGTCCATTCAGTCCCCGCCCAAAGCCGTATTCTTCAAAACATTAATGACACTCCAAAGGCCAGTTCGGACGATTCACATAACTATTTAATAAACATCTTGAAGCTCCAAATATATCTTTATAATAAGCACATAAAGTTATGGCATCAACTAGACAGTCTCTAGTGTCGCTGTACAGTCTTGTAACTGGAACAATGTCGAGGAAATTTCCATACGATTTTTTTATTATAACAATTCAACTAACGTTCATCAGGTCAAACATCATTCCTCTTACATAAATACTGGCATCATCGCACGGAGGTTTATGGATGATCCAGAGATGGAATACATAGGAATATGACCAGTAAATCTTCAAACACTCACGAGCATAGAACACATACGTCCAACACCTTGAAAAGACACACAGCCAATCCCCAAAGCCAAGGGACGCTTTAGTTAGCCGACTGCAAAACTGGCGTCTGCAACTAGACCACCAAAAGTAATGACGTTACTTCCTGAAACCAGGGTAACGGTCTCATAAACAAATCAACTACATGTCGAACTGTATTGATATCGACATACATGTTATGAACTTTACTCATAACAACCAGCAACAGACAAAGACATGGTAACGTTACTTTCAGTTGTACCAGCAACAAACAAACAAAGACAGAGTAACATTAATATCTGTTGTACCAACAACAAACAAACAAAGACATGGTAACATTAATATATGTTGTACCAACAACAAACAAACACATACAGATTAACATGAATATCTGTTGTACTAACATCAAAAACACAAATACATGGTGACATTAATATCTGTTGTACCAGCAACAGACAAAGACAGTGTTACATTAATATCTGTTGTACCAGCATAAATGCACAAAGACAAAGTAATATTAATTTCTGTTATACCAGTAACAAACGCAGAAAGACACGGTAACAATGTATGTTGTATCAGCAACAAACAACGACAGAGTAACATTAATATCTGTTGTAGCAGCAACAAATGCACAAAGAAAGAGTAACATTAATATCTGTTGTACAAACACCAAGCAAACAAAGACTGGGTACCATTAATATCTGTTGTACCAGCTAACAAACAAACAAAGACAGAGTAACATTAATATCTGTTGTACCAGCTAACAAATGCACAGGGACATGGTAACATTAATATCTGTGGTACGAGCACCAAACAAACAAAGACTGGGTAACATTAATCTCTGTTGTGCTATCAACAAACAAAGACTTGATAACATTAATATCTCTTGTACTAACAAGAATTAAACAAAGACATGGTAACATTAATATCTATAGTACTAACAACAAAGAAAAAAGACAAGATAACATTGATATCTGTTGTACTAGCAACAAACAAACAAATACAGGGTAACATTAATATCTGTTGTACTAACAACAAACAAACAAAGACAGGGTAACATTAATATCTGTTGTACTAGCAACAAACAAATACAGGGTAACATTAATATATGTTGCACTACCAACAAACAAAGATAACAAAATTTGCGCACTGTTGTGAAATCCATTGCTGCAAAGACCGGATCTCACGCTGGGCTTCAATGTTAATGATGTCTTAGCTGTTATGTAATTAAATGACACTTAATTAACTTTTCACTTTTTTTTGTTTCATATAAAAGTGTCTGGTATGATTGACGAAATTACAGTTTAAAAATAAGAAGCTACTTGTTAATCACTCTGTTGTATTAGTAGTAGTAGTTGTTTGTTGATGTAATTTTAGATGTAGATGAATAAGAAACAGCAGACGAGGACGAAGTATGATAGGAGTTACAGTATTACAATTAGTATCAGTAGTATTAGCAGTAGTTGTAGTGAAATTGACCGAGATACAACGGTAAAATACTCCAAAGATAACATTTAAGGATAAAAAACATAATGCGTAAGCTGCTGATGTACATGATCGCCTAGACCGCGGGTCATCATCCTCTATAAATTTTGCCTTGCTAGACAGGAGGGGAACGGAGGATCAAAAAGGAAAAAATATGACTGGAAAGATTGCGTAGCAAGGCTAAGGAGACGCAATTGGGGGGGATGGAGGAAAGTAAAAAATTCACGTCCCCCAAATTGACACGAGGTACGGAAATGGACGCTTTTGCGATACTAAGATTTTGATTTGAATTGAGCGGCAGAACGCGGATGGTAGGAAAATTACAAAAATTTAAAAAAGTAAATTTTCTTAATATTAATGTTAGGAATATAAAAATTAGCTGGCCGGATGGCCTATTCTGAGCAGTGAACTAATATGATCTTAATTTTACAAACGGATAGATAATATTGAAGATAATGACAAAAGACAGTGTAGTTCACATCATCGCTAGACTATATTGAATCTAAAAGTGTCACAATTTGCACACAAAAACACGACCTTGGGAACAGGTGTTCAAAGTTACTTATTATGGAGGAGAGGGTTTTTGAGCGGTAGCTGTGTCTAAATATAACTTTTTACGACAAAATTTTAAGGGGAGAGAAAGGTTGCTTCAAAAATCAAGCACATTTTTTTTTTGAAACACAAGTAGAGACGGACAGACTAACAGATAACCATCCATACTTGACTGAAGCATGACTGAAATGACTTTAGTGTAGAAATTTGAAATTAAAAATAAACCTTGGCAGTGATTGGCCACAGACAATCATATCATTAGCGCTCAGAGCGCATTTGGGGTCATTCTTCAATAATTGTTCAGTGTTAGACACAGATTTTAAAGTGTGGTGTGTTCCCATATGAAAGACAGTGAATAAATTTAGGGACGCCATACTATAGCCAGCAGCTCAGCTGAGTTTTGCTAGCAATTCTGTGTTATGTATTCTTAATCTGAGCTGTGAGTTTTCTATCGACAACAAAGCAGAGTCTATCCGGTGGGTGACTTTACTCGAGTGTATCTGTGCAGTTCTTGTGACAGAGACCACCATTATTGTCCGCCAGCACGGAGAGGTGGGACCGCAAGTTTTCAGCACCAGAGCTACAAAAAGATGAGTGAGCCTCTGGTCTGCTGGACATTCACCAACTATTGGTAGTGACTAATATCCCCATAAAAATTCCCACCAGTTTCTGGACACGGTGTAGTCAATATAGACAGGTGTGATGAGACCACCCCAACAGCACAGACAATAAATATCCTCCCTAGTAGCTGACTACCAGAACATTTGAATAAAACTAACTATTCTAGTACTTAAATATGTACACTTTTGTATTTATTATGTAACATTCCATGCATAATTTTCATAAATTTTAAATCCTTCTTTTAAAACAAGTTCTGGTCAAAATAAAACTTGATCCAGAACAAATAAATGTAATATAATTATATCAAAAACTTTATACACGTGAGTTAGTTCAGTGTATTTTAACACTTGTTAATCTTATTAGTCTTCTTAAATGCCTGTGGGTGTATTTATAACTAACACACCACATTACACATCATTACCCTAGACACTTTACGTAGCCACATTCATTAAGAAAAAAAAAAATTAAGTGTGAGGTCGTAGTGGTAGCAAGAAAGGCCTTCTGATAATTCTCAACCACATTTTATCTCAGGAGCCTTCACAGCTGGCCTCATACAAGTTACATGTAGTAATAACACCATCATACAATACCATCAACACCACTACATAAATTGGGGTCTTGTCCAGGGATAATTAGCCCAACAGTAAAATTAGGATCTCCTGGTGGGAGAAATAAAAGTAGGGAAATAAATTGTAAAATTTCCTTTAAAATTAAAAGTGTCCCTGCAGATAAAAGTTGGTGAATCTTCACAGCCAGTAATAATTAATTAGTTAACTGGTTAGTTAGAATTAGTTAGACTATAGTCATATAGTAATTAGAAGTACTTAGTGTATTTACTGGTTAGAGATTTATCTTGTATATTATTATATTGTCCAAAAAGTATGGCAGAGCTAGCAAAGTTTAGATCAGCTGCTGTGCTCACTGCGAAGGAGATGGGGATGGATGGTCAAATTTTAATTCAATACGTAACGACTGAATGTGATAAATATATTGAACGGGAAGAAAGGAGATTAGAAAAAGAGGCTGAAAGAAAATTAGAGGCTGACAGGTTAGCTGAAGAAAAGAGATTACAAATTGAGGCTGATAGAGAAATTAAGAGGCTGCAGATTGAGGCAGAAGAAAAACGACAGCAAAGGGAGGCAGAAGATAAAAAGGCCGAAAGGGAGGCAGAAGAAAAAAGGTTGACTGCCGAAAGGGAGGCAGAAGATAGAAGGTTGCAGAGGGAGCACGAATTACGACTAAGGGAGCTGGAATTACAAGGCCCGGCCCCTGAAAATGGTGCCAGCCCTTTTGCCTCAGATGCTACGCCCAGTATGGGAGCCTCAAACTCAGCTATGGGGTTTCATTTAGACCATTTTGTTGAAAAAGACGATGACATAGAGGGGTACCTAGGACGTTTTGAGTTATTAGCTACTACATATGGGTTAGAGAGAGAGAGGTGGAGTTTAAAGCTATCACAGGGATTGAGGGGTGCTTCTTATGAAGTATTTGCCAAAATGAACAGAGAAGACCAAGACAATTATGACATGTTAAAGCAGGCTTTGTTATTAAGGTACGAGAAGAATGGTGAATTTTATCGTAAGAGATTTAGAAATGCCAAACTGTTGTCTGGGGAGACATACCACCAATTCTCTGCCAGACTAGAAACCTATTTGGAGAAATGGACGGCTCTGGGGAAGACCCAAGATCTTAAAGAAATGATCATGATTGAGCAATTGAGAGAGTCCATGGCTCCAGACATGAGAAAATTTCTCATGGAACAAGGTGCAGAGAAGTTGGGGGAAATTTTAAATGTTGCTGAGAGGTATCAGGCAGCTCAGGCAGAGGTAAGTGGTGCTAAGAAGAAGCACATAGACAATTTTAAAGCTCCACAGCAATTTAATAAATTTGATAATAGAGAGCAGGGAAATAAGGGTAGGACAAATTTTGAGCGGCCAAGAAATGACTATCGCGACAGAAACTCACAGTTCAATGACCAAAAGTTCAATGAAAGAAAACCGTTGAACCAAGGAAAAAGATGGTGCAAATGGTGCAAGAAGGATAACCATAACACCGAATTTTGTAGAAGGAAACCTTCAAACATTGCTGCAATGAAGTCGGGGGACGCAAAGATTAAAGGTTAATCCTAAGGGACAACAGGAACCTTATCACCCCCCAGTTTGTGAAGATGTTATTTGTAATGGGGTCACCATAAGGTGCCTTTATGATACAGGTTTGGATTATGATTCAGTTGTGAAGTCTAGCCTAGTGGACCCAAGTCAGTATACCACAGAAACAGTGGAAATACAAGGGGCGACTAAGGACATACCACTCATGACCCTTCCCATCGCAAGGATAACGGTGAAAACTCGCTATGTGGAAGGAGAAATCAGAGCAGCAGTGATAGATGAACCAATCTACCCTCTGATATTGGGGTGTAGATACGTCTTCTTGGGGAATCCCGAGAAACCTGTGATCATGGCGACAGTGCAGACCAGGTCACAGAAGAAGGAGGAAGAAGGTGAACCTATAAATGCTCATCCAGAGGAGATGAGGAAGGCGCAGGCTGAGGATAGGACACTCCAGCCATGTTTTAAAAAATTACCCAAATGCCACACACCTCCGAGCAAGGGGGAATATTTCATGAAGAACAAACTCTTATACAGGAAGGCCGGAACTGGAACAAATGGTCACAACCAGCTGGTTCTTCCCATTGCATATAGAGAGAAAGTGATGGAACTCGGACATGCAATCCCCTTCAGTGGTCACATGGGGATCAGCGCCACAGGACAGCGTATAGCTTGTCATTACTTCTGGCCAGGGATAACGGAGGATATAAAAAGATATGTCAAATCCTGCCCAGAATGTCAAAGGGTAGCTCCAAAGCACTGGACTGCTCCTGCAACTCTAGGGGAAATGCCCATAGTGGGAACACCTTTTGAGAGGGTTGCAGTGGATATTGTAGGACCTCTCACTCGGACCAAGAGGAGGAACAGTTACATCCTTACTCTGGTGGACACTTGTTCTATGTGGGGAGAGGCGGTAGCCCTGCCATCAATTGATTCAAAACATGTAGCAGAGGCACTACTTACAATATTTACCCGATTAGGATTCCCGCATCAAATCTTGACGGATAATGGTTCTCAGTTCAAGGGGAAACTAACGGAAGAAGTTTTTTAAGCTATTTCAAGCCAGGCACTTTCATTGTAGTCCGTACCATCCACAAGGGAACGGCCAGGTAGAGAGGTTCAACGGGACTCTCATTTCTATCCTGAGAAAGCTGGCACACGAAAAAACCGGATCTGTGGGATCAATTCCTGCCCGCCGCATTGTTTGCGTACCGGGAGGTACCACATAGTTCAACCGGGATGGCTCCCGCAACTCTGCTATTTGGGAGGCCAATAAAAGGGCCTTTAGAAGCTCTATTAAGGACCTGGACAGATGAGAAGGCGGAAGAGACTGTTACCTCATCGTATCAATACGTGAACGAACTGACCACTCGTTTGAAAGCTGGATGGAAACTGGCAAATGATAATTTGAAACAAGCCAGGAAGAAACATGCAGCATATTTTAATAGGAAGGCAAAGGACAGGGAACTGGCAGTCGGAGAGAAGGTGCTGCTTTTACTACCCGGAAGCCAGAATAAATTACAAATTGGTTGGCAAGGTCCATATACGGTTCTAGAGAAGGTGTCTAGAACAAACTATAAAATTGACAAAAAGGGGAAGGAAAAAGTTTATCATGTAAACCTGTTAAAGAAGTATCTGGACAGACCACTCCAGGAAAGCACCCCCCTTATTGACCTTAGCTATTGCAACCCAGATGCAAAAGGAACCACTCACCTCACATGAATACCCATTACATCCTTGTGAAACCGCAGCACAGGTAAAAGTCAGTAAGCACCTGACTAAAAATCAGAGGGAGAGAGTTCAACAAGTTCTGGAGGAACATACAGATGTATTAACAGATAAACCAGGCCATACAAATTTGCTACAGTATGACATGAAACTGGTAGACTCAAACCCAATCTGTATGAGAGCCTATTCTATTCCGTTCGCGAAGGAGAAGGCATTAAAGGAAGAAATAGATTATTTATTGAAGGAGGGGATTATTTCGCACAGTGAATCATCTTTTAGTTCTAGTGTCGTTTTGTTGAGGAAACCGTCTGGGGAACACAGACTGTGCATAGATTACAGGAAACTGAATGCTGTCACAGAAGGACAAGTGGATCCATTACCAGACACAAAACAGTTATTTGCCAGACTGAACAAGGCAAAATACTTTTCAAAGTGGATCTTAGTAAAGGCTATTACCAGATCCCAGTGAAGCCTGAAGTGAGACCTTATTTGGCTTTTAGCACTTCGGATGGACATTATGAATTCAATATGCTACCCTTCGGACTGAAAAATGCTCCGAGTGTGTTTTCAAGGATGATGCGAAAATTGTTGGACCCCCTGAATAACCCATGTATCACGAATTTCATGGATGATATACTCGTCGCCACAGAGACATTTGAAGAAAACATTGAAGCTCTGGAGATGTTGTTTGATAGACTTCGGGAGGCGAACTTAACTGCTAGGCCAACAAAATGTTGT
>JAMPIV010000628.1:120000-240746 GCA_024509875.1 Oreohelix idahoensis | reverse complement strand
AGTGAGGTGTACCCACATTTATCACAAAGCTCTGCTCTACGGGTCATAACTCCTGATAACCTTACCTTTGTTATGCTGAAGCAAGTTCAACTTTATTTTTATAGTTAGACTTCATATTGATATTCTATTCAGTTTTATGAACAGTTGAAGTATTGTGTATGTAGATATGATGAAATATTAACAGCTTATGGATCAGCATACAGAATTGGTTATATAGTCACAGTCATTAGTAATCAATAGGCCTGCTCATAAGCATATTGGCTTTTTTTAAAAAATAGTAGTCAGTTTTGTACTTTCTGGCTAAGGGTAATAGAAATATTTGTTCCCTGTGCAGCAGGTAATCAGTTTTAAAGCCATGACATACATGAACCAAGTCACACAGCAAATACTTACAAGAGCATGAGGAGGGTGCAGCACCTTGGTTGTGATCAATGTTAAATTTCTGGAATTACTCGTGTAAATAAAATCGGCATGTTACAAAGTCACTTATATAATGGGAGTCAGTAGGATTAGGTCATTACTGATGGCATTTTCCAGAACAGTCCCTTCTCAATATCATTTTCCTGTTCACTTCCTGTGGATACCACTGCAGCCGATCCCCCTGCTGAAAGCCTGTACGTTTCATTTATATGCTTTTACAGCTGTGATTGTTGTATCGATTTGTTTTATGTGGTGAAGTTGCCGGCCTACATGCACAACATTATATTAGCTTGATTGTTGATAAAAATTCATAAAGACATTCATCCTTCACCTAGTGTTTGAAATGTACCATCAATTCTCAACACAACATCTGTGTCATCATTTGCTGGTCCCCTTTTTTATAACTTTAATATTGTAATTATTAATTAATTGTTGGAACCTTGAGAATAATTCCCTGCTTGCACTAACTGATTTATTTCCACCTTCTTTGTTCAGTTTCAATAATCAAACTCTGAACCTTATCCATAATTAATTTGTGTATGTTGTTGATACACTAATACACCAATTTACACTTGTGCCTACATTTCCAGCAAACTGAACCTAACTGGTACAGAACTTACCAGGATCATTATCTTCATTTTTCCTTTTCACTCCCAATGGAGCATTGAGCCACCACTGCAGCTGGTCCCGGGAAGCCTGCACAGAGCAGTCACATGATTTTGTAACTGTAGTTTCTGTAGTAGTTTGTTTTATGTGGTGAGGTTGCCAGCTGCATGCACAACTTCATATTAGCTTGATGTTGATGAAATCATGAGGACATTCATCCTCACCTACAGAGTTTGAAATGTGCTGTAAATTCCTACACCGCCTCCATGTCAGCATTTGCCACCTCCCCTTTTAACAACTTTAACATTGTAATTTTTTGGTTGATTGTTGGAACCTTAACAACTTTTCACTGCGCGCACTAAAAGATATATTTCCACCTTCTTTGTTCAGTTCATTATCAAACTCTGAACCTTATCAGTAATTATTGTAGGTACAATAATACTCCGATTTATGCCTGTGCATACATTTACAGCAAACTGAACCTAACTGGTACAGCACTTACCAGGATCATTATGATATTACTTATATGGAGATGTGATTGTGATATAAGAAGGGCACAGTCAATAATTAACTCAGGAGTATGTCTCATCTATATAATGTAAACTGTGTTATAGTACACTGTGACATGGAAACACGTCTGTTTATGGGATAAGGGAGCCTGGCAGTGGGTCCTTCTCATGTTTAGCTACTTTTTAAAGGATTGATTGTCTCTTCAACATTCCAGTATCTCTGATTCATGCTATACAGAGCTTCTACAAGTCTTGCAGAAATTATGTGAGGACAGCAAACCATTAGTCAGAAGAATTCAGGACCACCACTGGTGTAAGACAAGGTGATATCCTGTCATCTTATCTTTTCATACTCCTCATGGACGATGTTATCAAGGCATGTAAGGAGAGAACAAGAAAGTATTCAATGGGGTACTGGAAGCTGAGACAGGTCTGTATTTCAGAGCTGGCATTTGCTGATGATGTTGCCCTGATTGCTAAATCAGAGGCACATCTCCAATCCAACCTGCAAGTATGGAAGGAAGAGCTGGAGAAGAGAAGGATGGTCATAAGCAGCTCTAAAACAAAATCCATCGTGATATCACGAGAAGAAAGAAGACATCAGATTAAGCTGGGAGAAAGGTCCTGGAGCAGGTCGACCACTTTAAATATCTCGAAGCTATTATAGACCGAAAGGGAGGCATCAAAGAAGAGTTGGCCACTCGAAAAGCTGCAGCTGGAGACCTTTTGAGGCTGTAAATTGAGGACTCCTCAGCAAGAGAAAGGTTGGTAAGAAAACGAAGATGGCTTTATGCCGCTCCACCTATGTCCCAGTCTTGACATATGGATGCGAGTCATGGGCAATGACTACAACTCACAAAAGCCAGATCCAAACCTCAGAAATGAGGTATCTGAGGAAGGTGATTGAAGTAACAAGAAGAGACATGGTCCACAACCAGACGATACGTCAAGGCCTAAAATCCCACCCCCTGCAGACCCAAGTAGAACAGTCCCAACTAAGATGGTCTGGCCATGTGTGTAGAATGGGAGAAGATTGGCTACCACAACAAGCATGGGAAACAAAGAGCCAGGGATCGAGATCCCCAGGACGACCCAGAGTCCGCTGGGAGGACAACATTAGACAATCTTTGAAGGACCGAGGACTAGAATGGGGCCAGGAGGAAGACAGCCGATAGGATAGTCTGGCACTCTCTCTTCCAAACCTTTACACCTCATGATAGAAGGGGAATGACTAAGAAAGTAAGGTTGTCTCTTTTTGTGCTGTCTGTCACTAAGCAATTCATGGTAGCAGGAAATATGTTGCAAACACATGCACATCATGCCCTACAATTTCCATCTGTATTGAGGCTTGTAGTAGGTACAAGATGCCACTAGGCGTCATGGCCACTGACTGCTTTGTCAGTAAAGGGCTTAGGATCCAGTAAAAAGAAGATTAAATCTTTGTGCTATGTTCCCTGAGGTTTTCATTGTAATTCCTATGGCTGGCGATATTTTTACTTTTGTTTAACATAATTAAATTCAAGAATGCAAATTTAATTCATTTTTATCAGTGCACTTAAATTCACACATACTTAAACTATAAGCACAACAGCATGCGCATAGCGAGGTGCCAGCAGAAGTGCACATTAGGCTGGTTCACTGAGACAATGTGAAACTGGAAAATTGCCAGAGTGCTAGATTCAGAGGTGTTGGGCACAGAATTTCAGTTGTTAGCACGCAGTGGCTAGCCTCATCAGCTTCGCGCAGGTGTGTCAGTGTCCGTAGTCGTGGTGTGCAGCGGAACGAACGGAATAATTTGTCTTCTCTTTGTTACTTTCACAATTGCCTCCACGGCTGGCTGAGTTGTGGATTTTAAAGTTGCTAGCAAAGTGAAATGGGTTCATTTTTGATACAAAACAGGAGGCTGAGACACTTGGGAGTCATGACCCAAGTGGGCCCGCCCCCCCTTAGAGTGTAAAGGAGTATACAGAGCCGAAACACTTGTTCGATGGGGGGACTCCTTCTGATGATCAGATTGCCTCCTTTTGTATCGCTCTGTATAGAGTTTCCTATCGACGGTATGGCAATCTGTTGTTGCCTGTGCAGAGTCTGAATATCACCGCCTATTCTTCTGAAGTTGGTAATATGCACTACTTTTCTGGTGGCCTAGATGCTGTAGGCTTTCCACTTTTTTCCGGTATCTGCTTCTGATAAAACTCTTGGCGTCGTCTTTAAGTTATTGTTGTTATCAGGTTGAGGTAGCTATAAATCTTCATTTACTAATTTGTCAGCCGGCTTTATTTTAAGTAGGCATAAAAGGAATTGTAAATTGATGATGCTGTCCCAATTATTTAGTTCAAGCAGTGACCCAGTGCCATTTTTTGTTAATAACCACAAAACTGCGTTCATAGAAGGTTACTTATTATGTTGTACTTACATAAGTGTTTTGTGCGTAATTCTGTGCCAGCACATCTTGCTTTGTTGTTTTGACGTGTAAAAAAAATTGTATTGTATTGATACTGTCATCTTTATTTGTAAGTTCACTTTAGACTTTTTTCCTTGTAATAAATAACTTGAGATATTCACTAGAGGTATGTTACTAATTTTTGGTATAGAGGATGTATAGCGTTATGTAATATGTTATGTTTTACCAGTTCTGATGTTCACTGGCTATGTTTGTATATACAGAAATAACCATGTAATCGTTTTATTTTTTTAAACTTGACGTATAAACAGTGTTGAAAAAAAAATAAATAAGAAAACAAATTAACATTGGTGTATGAGAGATGCTGTCTATGAAAATTCAGCCAGAATTACTGTAAATAAATAAATTTAAAGATGAGTTAATGTGAATTTGAAATCTGCAGATAATTTTGGAATTCCCAGGGTGAGAGAGACCAGAAGTCACATGGACAGAGAAATAATGATAGACATGAAAGGGGTAAAGAAGGCATGAAAATTGTGTTGAAAGTTGGTGCTTCTTAAGGATCTTAAGAGAAATAAAGAAGTATGAATTTACTGGGACTTAAGAGCCAGGTTTTGTCTTGTTGAGGACTGCTTTATGGTGTGTAATCATCTTGGCTGGTTTAGTTTCGGCCAGGGTGATTGCACCATTCAGCATCCCAACCATAGACATGCATAAAAACTAGTAACTAGGAGTCTGCTTTATTGTGCATGCCAAAGTATAGTTGAAGATTGACTGTGACTCGTAGTATTACTAAATTAAGAATGAAGTTTGTGTGTGAAGTTATTGAAACTGTAATTGTAAATAAAACTGTTAGCAGCAATCACCAATGGAGTTGGACTGAATCATTATGAAGTTGCTGAAGTATTCATTCCAAGTTATTTTGATGTGAGTTATTCATGAGAATTGTGATCTTGTTGAAAATCAGTGATATATTAGAATAACCGTTACCACATGAAAAGCCCTAGAGATAATTGGTCAGCTACAATAAGAGCAATACGTCAGTAATAAAATAAAATACAAAGATTAAAATTTCAGAACCCGTCTTGTTGAGAACTGATAACGTTGATAATGTTGGATTTTTATTCCCGTTAATGATATCCACCAAAAGATAGATATAAGTGGATGGAAGCAGACATCATCATCATCATCAGTTGACAAGATCTCTATGGTGTTGCCTGCCCCACTGTAGTGTATGGAATGTCAACTTGACCTACGCAGTGGTGTGTAGACATGGATTGAGTGTATAATGTGCGAATGATGATAAGGGTTCGTGTTGTTGACAAATGTTCTTTTCTCACACTCATGTATGACCGGAAGTCATCGACACCAACGACTGTGTACCTTTTCTAAAGTTTAATTGGACGTACACACTCGACAGCACAGATAGTGACAAATCACAGGTTGCCATAATACATCATAGTACAGTGGACAAATGGTCTTGCAATGTTACATAGGCACTCATGTAGAATAATTGTATAATGGACTGTCAGTAGCCAAGCACTCAGTATCGCCCATACATATATCATCTGACTTCACTGACTGAGCACGTCAGCTTATAAACAATATTTCAGATGGCTTCTAAACCTAATCTCGTCTAGCGACGATTCTTCAACATAATGTTCAGCACATATTTTTTTCATATAATAATATTGAACCGCTAATAACGGGTTCTCATGTGTAGCAGTGATCTCTGGACTAAACAAGCGATAATACGGGCATCCCCTTTTCTCTTCTTGAAAGTCACTACATGTTTTGGTTCCAAGATGGCTCCACTCGTGAACTGTCACTCACGTTTGGATGCAGATAATGAATCTGTCCTAAAGTTAGTCATTCATAAAACATTTCGTTGCTCTGTAGATTTGATCATGAACAATTGACTGCAATCTACAGGATATAGTGCTGCTAGGAATCGAAGTCGTTTTCATCGAGTCAAATATATTCTCTTAGACATTCAAATCGTAATTATCGAAAATGGTGGCTTCGATCGAGAGTTCATAAGAGTATCTTTGATTACCTTGGTAGAGGGAATATGAAACTGCCATTCCTTGGCAATATGAATAAACACTGGGGTAAAGCATACACGATAGGTCTAGACGACTATCACTTTCCCCACAAATACTGAGATCACTTTTTCCCGGCGACAGGCCGACATAGGAAAACACACACAGTCCCTATCAGGACGAAGCCAAATCACACCACTCTCTAGCGACACATCCGCCGAATAGCCTTTTACCTCTCTAGAGACAACAGAACATATAGTTCGACTTAGATATGTAAAGATATACAGATATAAGACAGACTCGTCCTACTCAGACAAACAATACACATAAATTCAGGCCATAGATATTCTGAAGCAAGAACAATCTATTATTACCCAAACAACGAATAAATTGCAGTAAAATGGATTTATCCGCGGAGTTTGATCGAAAGAGCCGACACAACTTTCAAGGGAAGTAACTCAATAATGACTTTCCCTTAAGCACTAAAAAATTACCTATGTATAATATTGTAAGATATCAAAGACTGCACGTAACAGTCTTACCACACCTCCCGGGAAAAAAAAAAATGGAACATTTTTTTTTTTTTGAAATACATCTAGGAGCAACGTACAATAGGCTCACAACGCATGAATAATGCGCAGATGAAAATATCAGGAATACCTATAACGCCTAATATGAGGCTAAGTCGACTTATGGAGCGACTGGTGAGAATGTGTCTCATAAACTGAGAGAAATTATTTCTCTACAAGTATATTTTTCCAGGAAGGTGTCATCAAAGTATAATACAATTCTGGCAATTACACAATGCCTAAAAAATTCATATCATCATTTCGCTTTAGATATCTTAAATTTATGATTTATGAAGAAAAAATCATCAAAGCACAGCGGTGAATAAACATCCATGAACCGCTATGTAGTGATACAATCATTATATTATTAAATTACAAATGTGTATCTATCATGATATAGAAAAGGAACTACTATAGAACTAGACATATCAAGAAGTCTAAGCCCTAATAGTTATGTGGAATCATGTGGGCATCTTGACAGAATGTCCGCCATCACATTATCTGATCCACGAATAGCTCGCACAGAGAAATGAAAAGGTTGAAGAGCAATTGCATATCGAGTAGACCTCGAGCTCTTCAAATTCTTACTCTGTATAGCAGTAAGAGCTTTTTGGTCGTTTTCTACTATGAAATGTGCGCCTAGAAGGAATCTCTGTAGTTTGAGGATCGACCAAACCATAGCTAATAGCTCACGGTCTAAAACCGAATAATTCCTTTCTGCCGCATTAAGTTTTCTGGAAATATACATTACAGGATGCAGAGTTCCAGAGTACTCTTGCATTAGTGCCGCTCCAATCCCAGTGGATGAAGCGTCACTACGAAGAACGAATGTCTTATCTTTAGTGGGTAGCACTAAAATAGGTGGTGTTGAAAACAGTGTTTTAATCTTATCCAGAGAGCATTGGCATTCCTGAGACCAGTGGACCACATTAGGCGAACCTTTCTTTAGAAGTGTTGAGAGAGGTGCCATGATAGAGGATAGATTCTGAATGAATCTGCCATAAAATTGAATAAGACCTAACAGACTTCTCACCTGTTTTTTAGTCTTAGGGATTGAGATGTTAAGTATCTTACTAGTATTATGGTCCTCTGTCTTTAGGAAACCATGACCAACTCTGTGGCCTAGGAAAGAAATTTCGCTAAAACCAATATAGGCTTTAGAGGGTTTCGCTGTCAGGTTGTGCTCACGCAAAGTAGACAGCAATTCATCTAACCCTGAATAGTGATCTTCCCAAGTATCGCTGAAAAGACAGATGTCGTCTAGATATGCAATGACATCTGACCGATAAGATAGGATTCGGCGCATCATGCGTACGAACGTAGCTGGTGCGTTCATAAGACCGAAAGGCATAAAATTCCATTGGAACAAACCTCTAGGTGTTGAAAAAGCCGTGAGAGGTTTGGCGCGTTCAGATAAAGGAACTTGCCAATATCCTTTAGACAAATCAAGTTTAGTGAAAAAATGAGATTTGGAGAGTCGAGTAAGTAGCTCTTCCAGTAAAGGCATAGGTTCGGCATCGAACTTAGTTACTTGATTCAATTTTCGATAGTCAACGCAAAGACGTATGTTATTGTCTTTTTTACGCACAATAACCATCGGCGAAGAATATGCAGAGGTGGATGGTTCGATTATTTTCAAATCTATCATCTCATCCAACTCTTTCTCGACCTGTGCTTGAAAATGTATAGGTATAGGATAAGGTCTAACCCTAATAGGAGTATGGTCAGTTAGTACAATGTCATGTTGAATGACATTCGTTTGTCCAGGGATGTCAGTGAGTACATCCTGAAATGTTTGCAACATAGTTGAAACTTGTCGCTGTTCTCCTAGAGACAAATCAGGAGAGACAGTAACGTTCTTCCATGATTCACTGGAATGAAGTGGGATCATTGGAAGAGGAAGATTTACATCTGAAAAACTTGTTTCCTCATCCTGTATCACGGACAGTGATGAGTAATGACCATGTGGTACTGGAGAATTGTCCGTTGCTTGGAAAATGGGTTGCAAATAATCCGGACGTTCATGGAATTCAGTAAGCATATTGATGTGGAAGGTTTTATGCTTCCCATCAATATCGACAATATAGTCGACATCGGAAATTTTCGATATTATATCGTACGGACCTTTCCAAGAAATAAGTAATCTGTTTTCCCTACAGGGTAGTAATACAAATGCTTTGTCACCAGGACAAAGTTGTCGTAAGCATCTCTTCTTATTGGCAAATTGCCTTGCCTTCTGTTTCGCAAATTCAGAAGAAGAAGTTGCTAATTTGCATGCTTCGATAATCTTTTGTCTCAACGCGATGACATATTCGTAGGATGACTTTGTGTCATCGTCAATATTGTCAGATGTTATGAGATCGTGAAGCAACGACATAGGGCCACGCGGACGCGCGCCAAAGACGAGTTCAAAGGGAGAAAATCCCGTATGTTCATTGGGTACCTCTCTGTAAGCGAAGAGGGCCGCAGGTAAAACTCTGTCCCAGTCTTGAGGATGATCCTCAGTTATCTTCCCCAGTAAGTTTTTAAGTGTTCTATTAAGGCGTTCGACCATACCATTAGACATTGGATGGTAGATACTACTTAAAGATCTATCTATCTGCAGGGTAGACATTACTTGAGACATGGTATCTGATATTAGTTGGGTGCCATGGTCTGACAATATCTCTTCGGGGAACCCCAGACGAGAAAATATAAGCCAAAGAGCATCTGCAATATCAGCAGTAGTAATGCTCTTCAGAGGAATAGCCTCTGGCCAACGTGTGCACATATCAACACACGTCAAGATAAACTGATGTCCTCTGGCAGACTTGATCTTAAATGGACCAATAATGTCTATGGCCATTTTTTGAAACGGCCGAATAGGAATGTCCGCCGCCTGAATGGGTGCAGCATGCCGTGGACCTTTGGATTTAACTTCCTGACATACTTTACAAGATCGACAATAAATACGTATGTCCTTGTTTACCAATGGCCAAAAGAAAGCCGCAAGGACTCTTGACTTAGTACGGGAAAAACCCATGTGTCCAGCACACTGAGAGTCGTGAGCGTGCTGCAAAATTTTAACTCTCAAATTCTTGGGAACCAGGATTTGAGAATGACTTGACGTAATGGAGTCTTGAACCATACGTACAAGTACGCCATTCTTCTTTGTAATCCACGATTTACGACTTGTGTCCTTATTCGGATCACCTTTAGTTGCAAGAATGAAGAATTTCTTCAGAGTGGGATCATCTTCTTGCTGTTTTATAAACGAGTCACGAGAAATTACCAAGGGATTATCTTGGTTATGCACTTCATTATCTTCAATAGATGAAGTTTGAGGCACATTAAGAGCCTGAGCTCTAGTGACTACAGCGTTAGCAATCTGCATGTTTTGCCTTTCCCACGTGGAAATTTGTTGCGGAGTGCATTCTTTGACTCCATGAATGCGACCGATGATGAGGTCAGCGATCGGATTCGGAAGAAGACATGCGTGTACATCTCCTGTAAAGAAAGGAGTAGCAATCCTAATGATAGCAGTAGAGTATTTCTCTAATGTGCCGCCAAATGTTACACATTTGACTACTTGTCCAGTGGCACGGGAAGGATCTACGAGTGACTGCCTAACACCAATTGTGGTGCATCCAGAATCAAATAGCACAGAGACTGGATTGTTATTCACTAAACCCTTATGTAAGACAAGAGAACCTCTTCCATCATGCGCGACTGATGCCGGAAGAGCAGGAAGAGGATGGCCACAGCTTAAAGTAGACACTGTGGTTGGCTCAAATAGCGTTTTGCATTGGGGGCACTGAGATGCTCTCCCAAAATCAAAAGCGGCACATGCCATATTACTAGCATCATGATTATCTTTACTCTGTTTATAGGCTTCATGGGACTCTTGTTGTGCAGAGTTTGCCTGAAAATGTGGTTTATGTCTTTTGTATTGAGATCTACCTCGGTTATTATCACCTCTGTAGTTATTGTTACCTCTATTGTAACCCCTATTTGGGTTTGAGTCATAGTTCCCTTGGTTACCATTATCATATTCATTATAATGAGTATCTCTGTAATTATGATCTTGTTGACTCCAAGACGGATAACCCTGATAGTTTCTATAATTACTTCCTCTACGGAAATTCCTATAATTATGACCACCCCTGTGTCGAGAGCTATCAGGTCGTCTCCAGTTCTTTGAAGAAGAACCCTGAAATGATTGGTTACCTTGGTTTTGATAACTATTATGGTTACCTTTTTTATCAAATCTGTTTTGAGGTCCCTGAAATCTGTGTGAATAATTGGGATTGTATGGTGTTGCTGAAGCAACTGGCATACTCTCCTTAATCTTAGTGTTGCCAAAAGTCACGTCGGGGTGTGCAGTGACATATTGGGAACAATATTCTTCCATTTCTTTTAGAGATTTGGGTTTACGCTCATGTATAAATTCAAGGAAAGGTTTGTTCACACATGACATAATCTTATCTCTGAGCAACAAATCCATAAGTCCTTCATACGTTTTTTCTGTTTTGGAAAGCTCAATCCAACGATCAACTGTGAGACGTGCCTTTGCAGTGAATTCTGAGAATTCTACACCCGTCTCAGGTACCATCGTCTTAAATAAAAGGCGATAGCCTTCCTCACTTAGCTGATATTTTTTTATCAAAGCCGCCCTAATGACATCATAATTATCCTTATCTGCTTCTCCTACAAGGCATAATCTAGTCAAAGATTCACCTTTCAAGTTTTCTGATAATTGATTAGCGTATTTTGATTTATCCACATTATGTGTACGACAAGAACGTTCAAATCTATCCAGCCAGAATGTAATATCGTCACTGGACTGATTGAACGGTGGAACCTTAACCTTGTAAGTAGAAGGTTTACCATTACCACTAGATGCCTGATTAACATTACTCATACTTGTCAATCTCAATTTCTCCAACTCAAATTCATGTTCTCTTATTGCTTTTTTCTCTTCAGCATCTAATCTTTTTTGTTCAGCCTCCCTGTCTAATCTTTTTTGTTCAGCTTTCCTGTCTAATCTTTTTTGTTCAGCTTCCCTGTCTAATCTTTTTTGTTCAGCTTCAGCTTCTCTTTCCAATTTTTTTTGTTCAGCTTCAAATCTCCTTTCCTCTACCTGCATCTGCAATTTCTTTTGTTCAGCAGCAGCCTCAGCTTCTCTTTCTAATCTTTTCTCTTCCGCCATAGCTTTTCTTTCTTCTGCAGCTAATCTTTTCTCTTCTGCAGCTAATGCTTTGTCATATTGAGCAACTGCCCATTGTTCTAATTGTTGACCAGTCTTATCAAGAGCTTTCCCTTGTGTAATGAAGTAATCTAAAGTAGACATGATGCCTAACAATAATACTAATCACCTGAATCAATAATAATACCACAAGTTCTCAATGACCTGATTAATCAGTATACTATCCCAATATCTGTGGGTCACAAGCCTTTAATAAGGTCTTGTATAATAGTAATAATAATCAGGTACTGGTTTATACTATAATCCAAGTGCAGTGCACAGGCAATTGTGTCTTATGAAATATACCCATATAAAACATATGTCAACCAACAGAATACATAAAGTACAAATAGGACTGACAATACAAGAACGTTTGCAGAAATCAAAATAAATCAAATAGGGAAATCAATGAAAATAATCTCTCCACATGTAAGCCTACCTTGCCGTGGTTGGAGAGCTTGAGCGCCTCAATGATCCCGGGAGCTATGCCGGCGGGAGTTTTACTCCTGGCAGGGTCACCCAAGCCGGACAGGTCCTGGGTGAGGGGCCAGACTAAATGGGCTGAGGAGTGGGTGGAACCCTATAGGTGTAGATGCAGAACCCACCGGCGAGTGGTACATGCTCTGGTCTGCACCAATCCACCCCCACTTCATGGGTTAAATGCTTTCTTGCCTCATTCTTCACTGTTTGTCGTCTATCACGCCCATGGCGACCGTTGCCTCAATTGGCTGTGTGTGGTGTACCCGGAAACGGGGCCTCCCAGTACTGAGGCAAAGTTAAGTCCCCGATGTCACTTATCGGTGCAGAATTGAGTGAGATGGCTGAGCATCACAATCCCTCCTGTGTTTCACCATGATGAGAGAACCCAGCATTGCAAACTGAGCTTGGGGGGATCACTTGGGCACCAGACTTAATACTGGCTCTTGACTGGATGGCCGCATGCAGGAGATTTCTACAATGGAGGGTTGGCAGGTGGTGGGTATCGGGAAGTGGCTCTGTGCAGGACGTGAGGGTTCCTTGGGAGAGCCCAGAACCAGAGCACAGCATTGTGCAAGCTCTGCATAGTTGGAGAGCCCCCTGGATGACGGGGAATGCACAGTGTGCTACCCCACCTATCCCCAACTGCTAACTTAGAACCAGAAGTGGGGTCCTCTGTATGCGTGCCAGGCCAGGATAAAATGCCTGGGAAAGAGACTGGAGCTCAGAACTCCCTAACTCAAAGTTGCAGGGATGCAGAAAAAAAGCCACGGGAAATCAGGGCTATTTTGAAGATAAACGCAACCATATTTTCAACATACGAGCTGAAACGTCGGACGCCCTCGGTAAACAAGGTCCGCGCAGAGCAGTGGACACCCCCAGGCTGCTTGCGAATAGTCCTCAACTACTGGGACACATAAAAAAATTAGGATGAGCCCAACTCTGTTGAAAAACAGGTGCTAAAAGTCGTAATACTGGGCCAAGATACGGCGACACCAGAAACCACAGTATCATGCAACTGGGACGCTTTTTTTTTTTTCTATGGCACCCCTAGTGACGGCGCGTCAATGAAAATAATCACTGAATCTGCAAAGAATAACAACACAAATGACGTCACAATATATGAATACAAATTGTGAATAGAACTGAAAGATAGAAAAGAGTAGACCAACAAATTACAAACAACTCAAAACAAAACTAAAGAACAAAGAAATATTACAAAAATAACAATAATTACAGTCTTCACAGCTAACACAAAAGCAACAGTTGTCGCAGCAAATTTTCAATCAAGAAAATTGCACCTATAGAAAACGCCCACAACGGACCCTCTATGACGTGGGATATTCTGTTGTGAGGACGCCGCCCAACCTTAACACAACCCGCTGACATAGAAACTAACATACTATACAAACAAATAACATGTAAACATAAATATATATAAATTATGTGTATGATAGTATGTGTTGCAAAATAGGCTCAGTCTTACAGTAATGGCAAAGTTATTTTTATGAAAACAAACAAACTGCCACTTTATTCAATTAAACATTCTGGCCTTAAATATTAAAGTTCATATATGGAAAACAAGAAGATCCATCGATGAAAATAGGACTTCTTAGTTCACAAATACTGTCTTCCTGTTAACATTGACAAGAATTGATCCAACTGTTCTGTGAAACTCTATAATGTCTAATGTAAAAAATGTCAACAACGCTGACCTACATACTGCATTCACTTGACAGGTCACGTGACGAAGTGTTGACAAAGAGCAAACCAATACTGCAAGTGTGTCGTATCAGCCACAGGAAACGGTCTGGTATCGGTAATCTGTTGACTTCTGAATTTCTGCGAGGTCAAACCCAGAAAGCTGGTCCACCAGTTGATAAAGTTGTTAATATATAAGTTGGATTTTTATTCCCGTTAATGATATCCACCAAAAGATAGATATAAGTGGATGGAAGCAGACATCATCATCAGTTGACAAGATCTCTATGGTGTTGCCTGCCCCACTGTAGTGTATGGAATGTCAACTTGACCTACGCAGTGGTGTGTAGACATGGATGGAGTGTATAATGTGCGAATGATGATAAGGGTTCGTGTTGTTGACAAATGTTCTTTTCTCACACTCATGTATGACTGGAAGTCATCGACACCAACGACTGTGTACCTTTTCTAAAGTTTAATTGGACGTACACACTCGACAGCACAGATAGTGACAAATCACAGGTTGCCATAATACATCATAGTACAGTGGATAAATGGTCTTGCAATGTTACATGGGCACTCATGTAGAATAATTGTATAATGGACTGTCAGTAGCCAAGCACTCAGTATCGCCCATACATATATCATCTGACTTCACTGACTGAGCACGTCAGCTTGTAAACAATATTTCAGATGGCTTCTAAACCTAATCTCGTCTAGCGACGATTCTTCAACATAATGTTCAGCACATATTTTTCCATATAATAATATTGAACCGCTAGCAATGGGTTCTCATGTGTAGCAGTGATCTCTGGACTAATCAACCGATAATACGGGCATCCCTTTTCTCTTCTTGAAAGTCACTACATGTTTTGGTTCCAAGATGGCTTCACTCGTGAGCTGTCACTCACGTTTGGATACAGATAATGAATCTGTCCTAAAGTTAGTCATCATAAAACATTTCATTGCTCTGTAGATTTGATCATGAACAATTGACTGCAATCTACAGGATATAGTGCTGCTAGGAATCGAAGTCGTTTTCATCGAGTCAAATATATTCTCTTAGACATTCAAATCGTAACTATCGAAAATGGTGGCTTCGATCGAGAGTTCATAAGAGTATCTTTGATTACCTTGGTATAGGAAATATGAAACTGCCATTCCTTGGCAATACGAATAAACACTGGGGTAAAGCATACACGATAGGTTTAGACGACTATCACTTTCCCCACAAATACTGAGATCACTTTTCCCCAGGCGACAGGCCGACATAGAAAACACAGTCCCTATCAGGACGAAGCCAAATCACACCACACTCTAGCGACACATCCGCCGAATAGCCTTTGACCTCTCTAGAGACAACAGAACCTATAGTTCGACTTAGATATGTAAAGATATACAGATATAAGACAGACTCGTCCTACTCAGACAAACAATACACATAAATTCAGGCCATAGATATTCTGAAGCAAGAACAATCTATTATTACCCAAACAACGAATAAATTGCAGTAAAATGGATTTATCCGCGGAGTTTGATCGAAAGAGCCGACACAACTTTCAAGGGAAGTAACTCAATAATGACTTTCTCTTAAGCACTAAAAAATTACCTATGTATAATATTGACATTTTTTAGTTTTGGGACTGTTTTTACATGAAGAAGATGCTAGCTATGGATAGGACACACATTGAGAAAAATCTATTGATAGCATGACAAGGCAGTCCTTGTTCTGGAACTCACAGGGTAAGAGAGGTAGAGGGAGACCAAAGAACACATGGAGAAAAAACTGGAGGCAGAAAGGGGTTGAAGAAGACGGAAAGATCTTCAGATGATGGCACAGGTCAGGAAGTCTTGTCATAAGTTTGTTGACAGCCTGTGCTGCTTAAGTGAGCTGAAGAGTGATGATGTTGTTTCTTCTTCCTCGTTCGCCCTCAGACTTCCACATTTATGACTAATAAAGGCAGTAGTCAACTCAAGGTTCCCGACATCTCCAAACAGTTTTTCGTTGACAGAAGTGGGTTGTTGCCATATGCTACTCCGTTCATTTCTGTAGGTTGGGCAGTACTGCAGCAGGTGTTCGACTGTCATCGGGCTGGTACCGCAGGTGCAGAGATCTGTTGCACCAATTTTGTATTTGTGGTATAGATGGTAACTCAATTTGTTGTGTCCAGTGCGTAGCCGAAAAATGATGACCTGTTCTTTCCTGGATAGTAGATGATATGCATCATTTTTCAAATGGCCCGGGTGCTCTCTTTCGCATTTGGACTTGAATGTAGCCTTTATAGTAGTCTTTGCAGTTGCGTAAGTTGTCTCTATATCATTTTGTTGTAAGGCACCTCCTTCCTTAGCAAGTTTGTCTGCCTCCTCATTTCCTGGTATGTTGCAATGGGCTGGTATCCACTGGATAGTGCACTTGTTGAAGCATTTGGCCAGTCTTTCAAGGGAGATTATCAGATCTTTCAATCCTTTAGTTTGGTGTCTCTTCAGCGCCGATATTACTGAGAGGGCATCTGTAAAGATTACTATCTGTTTTTTCTGCCTGTGCTTTGCATTCAATAAAAGTTTCAGCTGCCATGTTTCAGGGCTTCTGCTTCAGCAAGCTGAAGTTTTTGCAGTATTTGCCCCCAGTGGCAATTGATACATAGAGTGGATTCTATTCTTTAATTTTATGAGGATTGCCGGCACCCCCCCATTTTATTAGGTATTATACAACCTGACACATATTTTTATACCTTGCTGAACCATCAGTATATGCTTGTGTCCAAAGGCTTTGCTGGGAATTTTTGGTCAATATATACTTGGTTGACTATACACTTTTCTTTGTGTTTCTGCCTGTGTTCCCTTACTTTTGAAATGCCTGGATATAATCAGATTTTAACGCCATCCAGCACTCAGGAAAGCATCTTGATTTTCCACAGTAGGATAGTTGTGCTTGTTGGGATTTTCTTTGCAAAATACTGAGCTTGCTAGCATGGTTATTTTTTGCTAATTTTTTGTCTTTTTGCTTGGGCCACAAAGTTAGTTCGCTTGAGTCTGCTCTCTTCCTAGCCTATTCATTCTTGGAACATGGGGTGTCCTTCGAGTCTCTTAAATTTTTCAGCTTGTTGTAGGACTCTGCTGTCACGTCTATCCTCCATTGACTGTAGCCCTATAAAGTTTTTTATATGGTTGATTTGTGTGGACTTTAGGGCCCCTGTTATAATATGTGCTGCTTGGTTTTGGAGTCTGTTTACTCTGTCAAAATTTTGACTTTGGTGCCATCGACCAAGCTGTGATGCCGTATTCCATAGCAGGTCTGACTCTGAATATGTGTCACCAAGTGGTACAGCTCTAATTTTAAAGTGATGATGGCCCATGCGAAGTTATTGCTTACCCCCTCAGAACTGTATTTTGTTTATCTGTGATTTCCACGTCATTCGGCGGTCTAGTGTGATTCCTAAGTATGTTGGTGTTTTATCTTCTTATACTGCCTGCCCATTTAGTTGTAGCTTTGCTTGCTGTGGTTTATTTGACAAGGTAAAAATAGTGTGTGTAGTTTTTTGTTCATTTATTTTGTGCAACCACTTTCTGGACCAACTTTCCAGGGCTAGCAGTGAATCCTGCATGCGCACTCTTGCTGTGGTGATGTATTCTTCTGAAGTCCACATGGCCAGGTCATCAGCATAGAGGGAGTTGTGGACATTCTTGTGGATTTTTTCTGTTATATCATTTATATATATATAAGGAAGTGTTGCGCATAGAATTTTGCTTGTGGTCAAAGGTTCATAACTCTTGATAAACCGAGGTTACATTTTGACTATGGTTGTTACCTTCTCTTGTGTCTTAAAGTGACGGTTTATTCTTAGACCGATCCTGGTCATTGTCCTTTTATGGCTCGACAGGTCTACTTTTTCTTGGAATGTTTTGCAACCTGAGTTGATGTTTATTCCCTGTCCATATAAGGCGCGATTTACTCAGTATCTTTCTTGGTATGTGTCCATCATCGTCTCATTTGAGTTGAACTCAGGGGTAGAGCGCGACTGCGCATGTGTCGAATTGAAGGTTGTTTTTGGAGAAGACTTCCGTTCGACAAATCTAGCTGTGGTTTTGATCGAGGTGAGACGCGTTTCAACGTCCGTGATCATGTTGTCGGGGAAAGTGGAAGTCCTATTATATTGTTAGTTTATCTCAGATGATTTTCCCCTTGTGATTCTAAGCGCCTGGAGGTGTGTGAGCTGTGGTGTTTATTTCTGAAGAAAGGTAATTGCTCTTCATATTATTGCTATTTGTCGCCAGCTTTTATGACTGACTTTTTTGTAGCCTGCTTGCTAACTTTTCCGCTGGGCGGGAAAGTCTACTGTCATGAGAAGTTTCAGCTCACGTAAAACCATGTCATTTTATGCATCGGGTTGATGCATGCCCGAAGGGTTATCTGTTCGTTGAACTCTGTTGCTCCGGCGGTATCACGTCGGTCAAGGTTTGACACCTTTGCTACTAAAGGAACTTAGAGGACATTGCCTGATGTACTCCAGAAGATATGTCTGTCTTGCTGGGGGTCAGAAAAGGAGAATTGATTTAATCTCCTACATCTAGGTATCTTGGCTGTAGCTAGAAAAGGATGATGGTTTCAGCACCTGAATATATCTACAGTCGTCTATGATGCATTGATGCCAATTATATTATTCGCCATTGCTATGCAGCAGCTGGGAGACTTTTTCAGGCCATAAGTCGAGGATTCCTCAGCAAGAGAGAGGTTGGTAAGAAAACGAAGATGGCTGTATACCGCTCCACCTATGTCCCAGTCTTGACATATGGATGCGAGTCATGGGCAATGACTACAACCCATAAAAGCCAGATCCAAACCTCAGAAATGAGGTATCTGAGGAAGGTGGTTGAAGTAACAAGAAGAGACATGGTATGCAACCAGACGATACGTCAAGGCCTTAAATCCTACCCCCTGCAAACCCAAGTAGAACAGTCCCAATTAAGATGGTTTGGCCATGTCTGCAGAATGGGAGAAGATCGGATACCACGACAAGCATGGGAAACAAAGAGCCAAGGATCCAGACCCCGAGGACGACCCAGAGTCCGCTGGGAGGACAACATTAGACAATCTCTGAAGGACCGAGGACTAGAATGGAACCAGGCCAGGAGGAAGACAGCCGATAGGATAGTCTGGCGCTCTCTCTTCCAAACCTCTACACCTCATGGTAGAAGGGGAACGACTAAGTAAGAAGTAAGCTATGCTGTATGTCGTCAAGTATTGTACTGACTATTTATATGATGATGATATTGTCCATTGTCTTGTATCGTCAATAAATCCATGAAACGTCAGCTATTGTCCACAATTACTGACTTCTACATGTGGTTGTGTGGATGGACTGTGACCTGTCAGAACCCATACACGTATTCGCACCCATCTAACGATGTCTACTCATCTACATGGTTGTTCGTCCATCACGGGTGATGAAGACCACTCTGTTCATCCAATTATTTAAGAATATGTTAGGTTAGTCTATGGGTACGAAGGTGACTGAAGAGCCCGATGCGGGCCTGGAAAGATCTTGGACAGTGTGGGCAGGGAATGTTTGCTTCATGTGAAGGTTTTATTTCACGGTCCTTTCTAGCTTGTCTCCGCTGTTCTGCTGCTGCTCTTCTGGATGATTCGCATGCTGCTGCACCTTTACGAAGAGATGTGCGCCAAGCAGTTCGGTCTTGCGCAGCAGCTTCCCATGTGTCTGGCATTAAAGTCTTTGTCAAGTAAAGTGCGCACATTCCATGCGCCTAGAATGAGGGGGAAAAATCTGTCCTTTCTTTTTCTTATATGTCGACCGCCGAAGTAGGGTACCCACCAACCGCGGTAAGCTGGTTAGGTAATGGTGAAGCAGGCAATGTTTAGGGCACCTTTTCTAGCCCCTTCCTCATGCCATGGAGGTGAGCAGTGCTTTCCTAAAGAGGGCTGCTCAGACACTCAGGGGGCTGCCGAATCCCACTGCTGCTCCGATCAGTGGAAGACGACCATATGGCCTGAGCCGCCTGTGTGTAGGTCTGCGACTACGACTGCCAGCGTACCCACGCCTGCCGCTTCGCCGCTCGCCCATCGCCACAGGACTTGTTGTGAGTGGATGGATGAATGGATGAATGGATGAAAGAGTGACTTGCGCGGTGATTTGGATTAAAGTGAGGAAGAGTTGCGCAATTCGTCGACCTCACTCTCTCGCCTGGGTCCATCTCAATCCAGTGGCAAGACAAGTCAAGACGACTGGAGATGAAGTCAGGTGCAGTGGATGACCAGGGCTTTCTACGTGCCTCGCCGTGCTCCTTACGCTCCACAGCGCGTTGCTGGTAATCGCCGTCATGCCCGTTGAACCAACAGGTGGTTTCTTCCGCGCAGTCTATCGAATCCAGTCTTCGCATGCATGGGTAGGCAGACCCTAACTCACCGAAGGTTTATAACCATTCGGCTACCCTCACCTAGTTTAGCCGGCCTGTCAAAGCCGTTGTCCGGGGGTGGCCGCTGTCGCATGCTGACAGCTACGAGGAGCCACAGGTGAGAGCTGGATGCCAGGTTTGGACCAAAGGTGGCTGAGCTGCCCTAAAAAGGGCATGACAGCTCCTTCACCAGAGGTACTACCAATACCTGACTTCCCAACATCTACATATCACACCAACCACCCCCTCTTGAAGCAATCTATAGATATCAAGCGTATACACTCTTGAGAGTGAGTTTGTGTGACACCCCTGTCAGCACCTTTATGCCTGGTGACCTATATCCAGTCAAAACATTGTCTCCAGGTCGGCTTGACACTCACTCACCTACGCAGCACTTACACCTTCGATACCTGTGTTATTTATGGTGGCCTACATTGACACAATGCAACATCTAGTATGAGTCTATACATCTACAATGGCTCAGACAAGAACCCCCGTTCTAACATTATGTTGACCAGCAATATAACATTCATCAACAGTAGCTAAGAATCCCCCTTTAACAGGAAGCGTGTTGGGGAAAGGACCCCACCCTGTGGAACTCCATGTTCCATTGTAGTCTTTTTGCTTAACTGTCCATGCACCAGTCATTCGTTGGTGCGTACCATTGTATTATTGTAAATATCAATTTAAAGAAGTCAGAGGCCATGACGCTCAATGTGAGGAACCCTGAGCCCATATCAGTAAGAAATCAGCAACTGGTACAGACAGACACCTTCACATACCTAGAATACAGAGTAACACCAGATGGCGGGGCAGGCAAAGACATCAACATCAGAATGAATAAGGCAAGAACAGCCTTTTTTTAGCCTAAACAACATCTGGAAGTCCTCTCAATACAGCACAAGCACAAAATTAAGATTACATCAGAGCTGTGTGCTTTCTGTGCTTCTCTATGGTGCGGAATGCTGGAGAGTTACAGAGAAGGAAATGTCGAAATTGTTCTCTTTTCACACAACATGCCTAAGAAAAATTCACTGAATCTTTTGGCCGAATACCATCACCAACCAAGATCTGCTTACTCGGAGCAAGCAAGAGGACATGCACACCATCATAGCTGGCAGGCGCTGGAGCTGGGTTGGCTCAGAAGAGACTCCGATGCCATCACAAGAACAGCTATGCTTTGGACCCCTGAAGGAAAACGAAAGAGAGGCCGACCAAAAACAACTTGGCGGAGGACTGTGGAGGCTGAGATGCAAAGAATGAACCAGAGTTGGGGCACTGTACGAAGGATGGCCGCCGACCGAGCAAAGTGGAATCAATTTGTTGTTGCCCTACAAGACGCCACTAGGCGTGATGGCCACTGACTGCTTTGACGGTCTGCGGCTAAGGATCAAAGAAGAAGAAGTCCGTGCACCTGCACTCTAGCTGTTCTGTTTGTTAGGTAGTGGCTGATCCAGTTATACATTCTTCCACAGACTCCATATTTAAGCATTTTAACTCTTAGCCCATCTTTCCAAACTTTATCAAATGCTTTCTCCATGTCTACCCAGACTGCTAAAGTGTGCTTTTCTTCTTGGAAAGCTTCTTCGATTTCCTGTGCAATGTAGGTGACTCCTGCCTGTTGGTGCAGTAAAATTTGTTTTTCTTCGAGGTGCCAACTTAATCTGGTATTGATCATTCTCTCCATAAGCTTTCCCGTGCAGCTTAGAAAGCTGATGGGTCTGTAGCTGTTGGGGTCCATTCTGTCTTTGCCCTTTTTGAGGATTGGAACTAGTACTGCTTCTTTCCAGGCTTGTGGTACAATTCCACGCTTCCAGCTATAGTTCTTAATCTTGAGGAGGGCTTTCTTGGCATTAGGCCCTAGTTCTTTAAGTATGTCATTTGTTACCCTGTCTTTTCCAGGTGACTTTCTTTGTTTAAGGGATACAGTGGCTGCCTCTAGCTCTCTCATGGTGAGGTTTGATGTCATGTGCTCTTCTGGAACAGTTGGTATATTTTGATAAAGTTCTTGCTCTTTGGTAATTTTGGTAAAGGACAGCTACAGTACAGGTGCCAGATGTCAGCACAACAAGCCAGGGCCCTGAGAGGAGATGCACTTGAGGACTTTCTGAACACACAATTATCTTTTGATGTAATACCAGAACCACTTTCAAAACTTAGTCTAACAAGGACAATTCTACTTCCCAAGAAGCCTCATGAAATTTGTTTACTTGAAAAAGTTAATTTGTCAAGCAGTGTTGTGATAGCTTTAAATTAATTCCACATAAAGGAAAGCTTGCCAACAACTTTTGTATATAAATGGGTACAAAAACTGGGTGATCATGACCTTTATGAGTCTCAGATAAGAAATAAGGTCATTGGGATTTGTAGTAAATATGAAAAGCTTAAAAGGGAAAGGGAGATGTCCTAGAAAAGTTTCTTAATGAAGTGTGTTTGGTGGTGAGATAGAAGAGGAAGTGCAGAAAGTACACGAGAATTTTCCTTAGGCAGATTGTGTGGAAGGAGGACAGTTTCAACATTTCCTTCTCAGCTACTCTCCAGCATTCCACACCATAGAGAAGCACAGAATGTACACAGCTCTCATACAGTCTTGATTTGGTGTTTGTGCTGTACTGGGAAGACTTCCAAATGTTGATGAGACTAGCAAAGGCTGTTCTCGCTTTATTCATTTGGTTGTTAATGTCCTTGCTTGTTCCGCCGTCAGGTGTTACTATGCATCCTACTAGGATTCCTAGGTAAGTAAATGTGTCTGTCTTTTTTTCTTTAACATTTCTGTTCTAACTTCTGGTTCTTTACTGTTATTGGCTCAGGATTGCACACATTTAGTGTCATGACCTTTGTCTTCTTCAGATTGACGTTCAGGCTAACCTGCTGGCCAAACTTATTCAGTCTCGGTTTTTTCTTGAATGTGTTGATGTCAATGCGCGAGTAGTGCAATGTCATCTGCAAATTCCAGGTCTTCCAGTTTAGAAAACGTTCATCTAATTCCTCTTGGACTGCCCTCTGATGTCTCACGCATCACCCAATCTATGCTGTCATGATAAGAGGCATCCCTGTCGTACTCCTGTTTTCACTTAGAAAGTTACATTACTGCATGTAAAGTTAGAATAGTGGCTTTTTATGATGGAAACAATGCGGCTGGGAATTCCATAAGCCCTCAGTACTTTCCATAGGCAGTCCCTGTGGATGCTGTCCAAAGCCTTTTCAAAATCAACAAAAGTTAATGTATAGCTGTCTCTGCCATTCTGAGCACTGCTGTATAATGTTCCTGAGGGTGAATATATGATCTGCACATCTGTTCTTTCTAAAGCCAGCTTGTTCTTTCCTCAGTTTATGGTCAACTGCTTTTGAAATTCTCTGGATGATTATCCTGCCTAGTATTTTGCTGGGAACTGAGAGGAGAGTGATTCCTCTCTGTTGCAGTCTGCAAGGTCGCCCTTCTTGGGCAATTTGACAATTATTCCTTTACTTCACTGTTTCCTGATCGGACACCGCCTGATTTTTGCTTGTTCCCTCGCCTAAAATTGGCACAGAAAGGGCGGAGATTCAAGGATTCTGAAGACGTTATTACCAATGCGACAAAGCAGCTGAGAGGTGTCAAAGAATGGGTTCCAGGAATGTTTCCAGCAGCTGTATGGACGTTGTCAAAAGTGTGTAGTTGCCGAAGGGAACTATTTTGAAGGAAATGTAGTGTAAATAATTGTATTGTTACTTACATCTATACAATACACAAATTCCAGGAGCTTTTTGAAGCTACCTCGTATTTTCTTTTTTTGCAGTTTTAAACATTGCTGTTATAATTCGGGGATCCCATTCTATAAGTGGGCTCTTTCCACCTCATGTCCTGAGGACAACACAATTTCTCCTGTGATCAATCTCCTCTTCTCTGTGCCTTTCCATCGTGTCTCGCAGAGACCCAGGATATCAATCCTGTAAATTGCAATTGATGCTGCTACCTGTGCAGTTTTCCCTTGTTCACAAAGAGTGTGAACATTCCAGGTGCCAATCCTGGAGATTTTCCTAGATGAAAAAAGGTTAGTCGGCAACACAGACACCTTTCGGCTTTCTCTAGGTTGCTTCATGCACCTCCTTTCCAGAGGACCTTCTTCTGCCTTGGGCGGCTGAGTTGATTTATATTCTTTATTTCACTTGTCCACGTTTGTTGAAGTTTTTGTGTTAAAACTTTTTTACGGGATGGGATAACCAGCCCCAAATGGATATTAAGTGTAGAGATAAATAAAAAAAAATTTGAAGAAACGCCACTAAAAGATGCAGGATCGTTCACACACATATCTTGGCATCAATACAAACAAAGTTGGAGGGACAGACAGTGATGTCAAAATAAGAATACAAAAAGCAACAGGAGCTTTAACTGCTTTGTGAAACATGAAATTAAGAATCTTCAACTCAAATGTCAAGTGAGTCCTATTGTATGGCTCTGAAACATAAAGAACAACCAAAACAACAACCAAAAAGCTACAGACTTTTATAAACAATCAAATGGAGAACAACAAAAACAATCAAAAGGCTACAGACTTCATAAACGGATGCTTGCAAAGGATAGAAGGATTGAGATGGTATGACAAAGTCACAAATGTGGAATTGATGAAAAGAGCCATTGGAACAAGAGTTGAGAAGATGCTGACGATGGATAAGACACACATTGAGGAGACCTGTTAATAGCATTACAAGGCAGTCCTTGTTCTGGAATTCCCAGAGAAAGAGAGGCAGAGGTAGACCAAAAAACACAAGAAGAGAACTGGAAACAGGTGAAAATGATGAGGAAAACATGGAAAGACCTTGAGCGGATGGCACGTGTCAGGAAGACTTGGCCAATGCTCCTTGGGGAGCTAAAGAGTATTGATTGAAACAACGATCAGCTCGACAAATAATTTCAGCACTGATTTTAAATGAGAATGCTATAATTACTTAAAAGTTTTTTCATCAGTCCGATTATCTGAACAGCCCCTGTCCAGCCTGAAATAATGTGGATATTTGTAGTTTTGCTGTGTCATATTTTGGCACAGTAATGTTTGTGAGGTAACTACAGTATAGCGCAACTTTAGCACGTCTCCACAGACTTAAAATTATTTACTATACCCGCTTTCTTAAATGTGTAGTGTGCCGTGGAATTTTGAAGGGCGCTTACCTTAAGTGTGCTGTGAAGTAAAAAAGGTTGCAAAGCACTGTCGTAGAACACAGCTAAAGTACGGTAAAACAAATCATTTCAGAAACAGCCACTTTGGCTTCTTTAATAGGAGCATCCTAGTTCAGAGAGTTTGTCTAGTCGTGGTGTGCTATGGCACAATAATTTGTTTTCAACATAAAGGTTACTTTCACATTTGCTGCAACCAAGGTGAAGTGGGTTCATTTTTTTACACAAGACAACAGGAGACGGAGACACTTGGGAGTCATGACCCACGTGGGCCTGCTCCCCTTAGAGTGTAAAGGAGAATAAAGGTCTTTTGACTGAAAAGCATATTTTGATGAATTTATTTGCTTCCACTGATGGCAATCTCAAGGATAATCCTGTTTAATACTTTTCCTGGCACCGATAGTAACATTATTCCTCTATAATTTGTGCACTCTTGTAAATTTCCCTTCTTAGGCAACTTAACCAGATATCCTTCCTTCCATTCTGCTGGTATCACCTCCTTTTCCCAGACTTCCTCCTTTTCCCAGACTTTACCAAGTAATTTATATAACATCTCTGGAAAGAACTTTAGATGATGGCACGTGACAGGAGGACTTGGCATGTGTTTGTTGAAGGCCTATGCTTCTTTGGGAGTGGAGGGATATGAATGAATGAACTGATGGCAAGTCGTGGCTTAATAATTTTTCTATTCTATGTCCCTGCTTAGTACTGAAATGTAGAAAATATGTGGCTTTAGAATGGCCATGTGGTCAATTTGCATAATTTAATCACAATTTTTAATTATATTATTATGCATTCTCATTATAGCCGCAGACCCAGCAAAGTGGAAGTAGTTTGTTGCTGTCTACAAGACGTCACCAGGCGTGATGACTGATGGCCACTGACTGAAGAAGAATAATTCTCATTGTCATTTGTAACATGTCAAACATCAGAAAATTAACGGATATTTGTACTTTAAGTATCTTCTGCAGTGATTGACAAAATTAGCTGTCAATTGACATATTACAATATCTTGCATATTCAGTGAACTTGCCGAGGGAGGAATCAACTGACATATTAAAAATTGCAACATCTTGCGAATTCAATGAGCTAATTTGCAAAAATGACCCATTGCGTTTAAATTTTTCCAGCCCATCCTAAATTTGAGATGTCAAAACACAGTGAAACTTAACAGATGCATATATTCTCTTCTTTTTTCCTCATTTTGCTTCTAGAGAATGTAGCCACCACTGAGTGCTGACCCCTTTGAAGGAAGACTGCATTAAAGCATTCATATGATCTCACTGTTTAAGTTTCTATAAAGAAGTTATTTTGCATAGAGGTTGCCAGTCCCATGAACAAACAACCTCATATTAGTTGCCTTTTACAACGTCTGAGGTTGCTGTATAGATCTATTCTTTGTTGTTCTAGAGAATTACCCGAGGTGACAAGGGGCATAACATTTACTGTGATGTTTATGCAGAAATATTGACTTTTGGAATATCTGTTTTAAAGGTTATAATGCATTATACACATGTGGTTAAACATGAAGAAGGGAATGTCCTTCTGTGATCCTTAGCAGCCGACTGTCAAAGCTGTCAGTGGCCGTCACGCCTGGTGGCGTCTTGTAGGGCAGCAACAAACTATTTCCATTTTGCTCGGTCAGCGGCCATCCTCCATGCAGTACCCCAGCTCTGGTTCATTTTCTGCATGTCGGCCTCCACCAAGCTGTTTTAGGTCGGCCTCTCTTTCGCTTTTCTTCAGCGGTCCATAGCATAGCTGTTCTTGTGATGACATCACGGTCTCTTCTGAGGACATGGCCAACCCTACTAGAGCGTCTGCCAGCTATGACAGTGTGCACGTCCTCTTGGTTATTCAGAGTAAGCAGATCTTGGGTGGTGATGGTATTCGGCCAAAAGACTTGGAGAATTTTCCTTAGGCAGATTGTGTGGTGGAAAGAGGACAATTTCGACATTTCCTTCTCTGTTACTCTCCATACCATTGAGAAGCACAGAAAGTACACAGCTCTCATAATATAATCTTAATTTGGTGTTTGTGTTGTACTGAGAGGACTTCTAGATGTTTAGACAAGCAAAGGCTGTTCTCGCTTTATTCATTCTGTTGTTGAAGTTTTTGTTATTTCTGCCATCCTTGGAATGTAAATGTGTCTGTCTGTATGTAAATGTGTCATCTTCTGGTTCCTTATTGTTATGGGTTTAGGATTGCCCAAACAGAGTGTCATGACTCCTGTCTTCTTTAGATTGATGTTCAGACCCACCTGCTGGCTATACTTATTCAGTCTATGTTTTTCTTGGATGTTGATGTAGTGTAGCCTGAAAATTATGGTGTTGAGGTGGCCAAAATTTCTGACATTAAGAAATAGGGAGTGAATTCTTCAGTTCATTTCAGTATTAGAAAGTGAAGATGGTAGATCTAAACGAAAGAAAGAAATCTAAAAAAAAGTCTGACAATGATAAAGTAGAAGAAGCAATACACAAATGGTTTATGCAAAGATCCACATGTGTGTTACTGGGCCCGAAAGGGGAGCAAAGAATAGTAACACTGTACCCTACCAGGCATGTCGTTAAAAAGTGACTAAGGAGGGTTGGGCATGGGGCTGGTTACCCCATCCTGTAAAAAAACTTTTTACCAAAACACTTAAACAAACTATGGACACGTCAAATATAGAATAGATTTACATCAGCCAAAAAGAAAATAAATCTAAACATCATCCAGTTTTATGCACCAACAAATGATAAAGAGGAATCTGTGAAAGAAGACTTTTACACCAGACTACAAAATGTCTTGGACAATAAGAAAAGAAAGGACATCACAATTTTGATGGGGGACCTAAATGCAAAAATGGGAACAGACAACACTGACTTTGAAGAAATCATGAGAAAGCATGGATTAGGAATGATGAACGAGAATGGGGAACTATGAGCAAACTTCTGTGCTTCAAATCAACTAGCTATAGGAGGAAGCATATTTGCACATAAAATAATACAAAAAGCAACATGGATATCACCAGACCAAAGAACTGAGAATCAGATTGATCACCTATGCATAAATAAGAAGTTTAGGTCATCATTGCATGATGTGAAAGTATGTATAGGAGCAGATGTTGTATCAGACCACCATCTTCTGTTGGTTAAAACAAAATTAAAACAGCATATATAGCTATAGACAACAGTATAATGTGGGATATCTAAGAAATCAGGAAATACGGAAGACCACTGGCAACAAGTAAAAAAATATATGGAACGAGACATGTGAAGAAGTACTGAGAAAAAGAGAACGTCAGCACAAAGCATGGATAACAACAGAAACCATTAGTAAGATAGAAGACAGAAAAAACAAGAAAGCAGATTTAAACAGAAGCAAAACCAGAAGCTTTAAAGCCAAGGCTCATGAAGTGTACATAGAAGCAAACAAAGAAGTAAGAAGAGACATCAAAAGAGACAAGATGAAATATATTGATGATTTGTCAAGGGAAGCAGTGGAAGCTGCAGCAAAAGGAAATATGAGGGACCTGTACAACAACACAAAGAAGCTAACAGGGAAATATAAGCAACAAATGGCCTCATAAAACATTAAGAATGGAAAATTGCTTAGTAATGTACAAGAACAAATGAAGAGATGGACAGAACATTTTGAGGAACTTCTCAATAGACCATCTCCAACTAATCCCCCAGACATCCAGCCAGCAGAAGAGGAGCTACAAATCAGCTGTGAACGACCAAGTGGAGAATAAAGACAGCCATAAAGCTTCTGAAAGGTGGAAAAGTAGCTGGTCCAGATTGCATTCCAGCAGAGGCCACCAAAATGCATATTGGTACCTCTACAGAGATATTATACAAACTACGTGGCAAAGTCTGGGAGAGAGAGGAATACCAGCAGAATGGAAGGAAGGATATCTGGTTAAGTTGCCTAAGAAGGGAAATTTACAATGGTGCACAAATTATAGAGGATTAATGTTACTATCAGTGTCAGGAAAAGTATCATCCTTGAGAGATTAAAAGAGTCCATAGACAAGCAACTGAGAGATGAACAAGCAGGTTTGTGATAAAACAGATCATGTACTGACCAGATAGCCACTTTGGGAATAATAGTTGAACAAAGTCTGGAATGGAATTCACCACTATACATCGGATTCGTGGACTATGAAAAGGCATTTGACAATGCAGACAGAGCTTTGGAAATTGATGAGGCATTATGCAGTACCCATGAAAATCGTTAACTTAATAAAGAAGACCTATGAAGACATGACATGCAGAGTTCTTCATGAAGGACAACTTACAGAACCGTTAAGGATTAGAACGACAGTGAGACAGGGATGACTCTTGTCTCCATTTATTTTCTTACTAGCAATAGATTGGGTTATGAAAACATTGACATCACACAACAGTGGAATCTGACTAAACAGCTTGATGATCTGGATTTTGCAGATGACTTGGCTTTTCTGTCCCATAATCAGATGCATGAGAAAATGAAAATTCTCGATGAGAGGTCACAACAAGTGGGTCTGAAAATACACAGGGAAAAGACAAAGGTTATGAGAATAAATGCAAGAAATGATAACAAGGTTGAAGAATGCCACTAAAAGATGTAGAATCGTACACACATCTTGGAAGTAATATAGACAAAGTTGGAGGGACAGACAGTGATATCAAAATAAGAATATAAAAAAAGCACGAGGAGCTTTCATTGCATTGGGAAACATATGGAGAACAAGAGAAATCAAGTCCAACATAAAAATAAGAATCTTCAACTCAAATGTGAAGTCAGTCCTGTTGTATAGCTCTGAGACACGGAGTACAACAAAAAAAACAACGGCCAAAAAGTGAAGAAGATGCCTGTGGTTCATTCTTTGCATCTCAGCTTCCACAGTTCTCCGCCAAGTTGTTTTTGGTCGGCCTCTCTTTCGCTTTCCCTCGGGGGTCCATAGCATAGCTGTTCTTGCGATGGTATCAGGGTCCCTTCTGAGGACATGGCCAACCCAACTCCAGCGTCTGCCAGCTATGATGGTGTGCATGTCCTCCTGGTTACTCCGAATAAGTAGTTCTTGGTTGCTGATGGTGTTTGGCCAAAAGATTCGGAGAATTTTCCTTAGGCAGATTGTGTGGAAGGAGGACAGTTTCGACATTTCCTTCTCTGTTACTCTCCAACATTCCGCACCATAGAGAAGCACAGAAAGTACGCAGCTCTCATACAGTCTTAATTTGGTGTTTGTGCTGTACTGGGAAGACTTCCAAATGTTGTTGAGAATAGCAAAGGCTGTTCTCGCTTTATTCATTCTGTTGTTAATGTCCTTGCTTGTTCCGCCGTCAGGTGTTACTATGCTTCCTAGGTAAGTAAATGTGTCTGTCTGTTCTAACTTCTGGTTCCTTACTGTTATTGGCTCAGGATTGCCCACATTTAGTGTCATGACCTCTGTCTTCTTCAGATTGATGTTCAGGCCAACCTGCTGGCCATACTTATTCAGTCTATCAGTTTTGTCTTGAATGTGTTGGTGTGAATGTGCGAGCAGTGCAATGTCATCTGCATATTCCAAATCTTCCAGTGTAGAAAACGTTGTCCATCTAATTCCCCTTGGACTGCCCTCTGTTGTCTGGCGCATCACCCAATCTATGACTGTCAAAAATAATGTTGTTGATAAGGGGCATCCCTGTCGTACTCCTGTTTTCACTTCGAAAGTTACATTACTCGATCCAACACTGCACGTAAAGTTAGAATAGAGGCTTTTTATAATGGAAACAATGCGGCTGGGAATTCCATAAGCCCTCAGAATTTTCCATAGGCTGTCCCTGTGTATGCTGTCGAAAGCCTTTTCAAAATCAACAAAGTTAATGTACAGCTGTCTCTGCCATTCTGAGCACTGCTCTATAATGTTCCTGAGGGCAAATATATGATCTGCACATCTTCTGTTCTTTCTGAAGCCCGCTTGTTCTTTCCTCAGTTTATGGTCAACTGCTTTTGAAATTCTCTGGATGATTATCCTGCCTAGTATTTTGCTGGGAACTGAGAGGAGGGTAATTCCTCTCCAGTTGTTGCAGTCTGCAAGGTCGCCCTTCTTGGGCAATTTGACAATTGTTCCTTTACTCCACTCTGTTGGTGTTGTCTCAGTTTCCCAGACTTGTGCAAATAGTGGTTCTAATAGTTCTGCTGCTAGTTCAGGGTCTGTCTTGAATAGCTCAGCATTCAGATTGTCGTGACCAGGCGCTTTTCCATTTTTTAGCCCTTTGATAGCTGTGATAATTTCTTCTTTTCGTGGAATGTCTGTATTTACGTCTAAGTCACTTTCAGCCTCAGGAACATTCAGCTGAGTCTCTGGTGGTTCCTTATTCAGTGTTTCTCTGAAGTGCTCTGCCCACCTTGTTTCCTGCCCCTGTGCTGTGGTGATGAGATTTCCTTGCTTGTCTCTTACTAACGTTATGTTGTTTGCACCTCGTTTTCCACTGATAGCTTTAGTTATTTTATAAACTGTGCTTTGTTCATTTCTCAGTGCTGCCTCTTCTGCCTGTCTTGCAAGGTCATCCAGAAATGTCCTTTTGTTAGCACGGGTTTGACGTTTTACTTCCTTGTCCAGCTGACTGTATTGTTCACTATATATTGCCTTTAACCTGGGAGACTTAGCTTCTGTTTTCTTCCTTTTCATTTCCTTTCTCTTCGCTATGGTGTTTAGCGTTTCTGGTGTTATCCAGTCTTGGCTCTTTCTTTCCTGGAATCCCAAGCATGACTTGCTGCTTTCTTTATATATTGTTGAGATGGTGTTGAATTTCTGGTCCACATCATCGGTCTCTGTTCTTTCCTGGCTTTTGGTAATCAGATATCGTCTCTTTACGTCGACCACAAACGCTTTTCTGGTGAGGGGGTCCTTAAGTTTCGTGATGTTGTATCTTTTCTGTTTGACTGCAACTGGTCCAGCAGCTCTGGGATAGGACACACATTGAGGAAACCTGTTGATAGCATTACAAGCAGACCTTGCTCTGGAATCCACAGGGAAAGAGAGACAGACCAAAAAACACATGGAGAAGAGAACTGGAAACAGGTGAAAATGATGAGGAAAACATGGAAAGAACTTGAGCGGATGGCACACGACAGAAAGACTTGGCATGTGTTTGTTGAAGGCCTATGCTCCTTTGGGAAGCTAAAGGGTATTGAATGATTGATTGACACAAAGATCAGCTCGACAAATAACTTCAGCACTGATTTTAAATGAGAATGCTATAATTACTTAAATGTTTTTTTTCATCAATCCGATTTTCTGAAATGCCTCTGTCCTGAATTAATGTGGATAATTGGAGTTTTGCTTTGCCATATTCTGGCACAGTAATATTTGTGAGGTAGAAAGAGTTAAGCAATACTTTGTAAATTGCTGCATATTTTGCTAAAGTTACAGCTGAATAAAGACCGTACAAATGTTTAATCAGAAAACTCATTACTGCACATTTAGGAGTAGGTGTTACTGAGTGCTTGAATGACTGTTCAACTAGTCTAGCCTTATTAAACAGAAATAGCAGATCTGCCCTCCTTGTCCATATTCAGTCTCTTTTCTCATATGAAACAACCACATTTTCATAAATAACATGAAAAATTAGAAGCTTAAGCAATGTTTAAGATACTAATAAAATATATCTAAACAGAAATAAAGCACAATAAAACTGTAATTATTGAAACACTGATATTTAATTATGTAATAAAACTGACCATGCATAGCATGAACAATTTCCTTCAAGAGATCAATTAAACCCAGTAAATTTCAAATTCAGTCATGTAACAACAGGTTAAAGTGAACACCCTTTTTTTTTTAAATTTAACAAACAAGTAGCTGCACTTTGTAGCTAGTACTAAACGCGCACAATTTAATACTTAAAAAAAAGTGCCTTCAGTTGTAAAACATGATGTGCAAGGCACATGGAAATATGTTAATGTTTTTTTAATCTTAAAAAAAAAACAAAAAAACCAAGGTAAGCATCTAAAAAAATTATTACTAAACTCTTAACCTGAATTACCATTATATGGTAGTACACAATATCAAATTATATAAAAACACCAAACATTTCAAAGTTCTGTTTGTTTTTAAACAAATTATTAAAAAAAAAAATGCTTCACCTTTTCTCAGAATTAGATGGTAAGCACCAGTCTACCCAGGGGGCCGCGGTAGAATAGTGGTTAGTGCACTGGCTTCCTAGCTCAGTGGTCTATGGTTCGAACCCCAGATGATGTGGGATTTTTTAGGCCGCAAACGGCTCCTGGGTTGACCCAGCCCCAAATGGGTACCAGAGCAACTCTGGGAAGGTTAAGGCGACCGGCGTGATGCTGACCACATCCCCCCCTAGTGTGCCGACGGTCAAGAAAATATGGGCCTAACACCATATTCCCAATGTGCCTCAATGGGCGTGTAACGGGATCCTTTACCCTTTTTTTTTTAACCTACCAGTCTACCCAGCTGTAAATGAGTACCTGATTCTACTCTTTGAGAAGGAGAACGCAGCGAGGAAGGGCACTGGTCACCCCATCTCTCTATGCTGGACCTAGTATGGTGAAGTCTCTCACTGCTATGAGACTACCATTACCTTTATGATTTTCAAATGTTTTGAAACATGCTATTGTAGTAGAAAGTAACACAACACTACTAGCAGAATAAAACACGATATTCTTAACGAAAGCAATAAAAGTAAACAAAGTCAAATCATGTACAATGTAACTGTTCCCAGACATTCAGAGCTGGTAGAAATGATGAAGTTGGTTGTAAGGAAATTTTATGAAATTAGGATGGAAAAGTCCACCTCTTACAAAGAGGATTTGAATAAAATAAGGCAACAACTAATGAAAAATCTGGCAGCCAATTCAAAACTCAACAACCACCATTATATTCTTTACAGGACCAAGCAACATAATTTAAGGAAAGAGGAAAAAAAACAAGAACAGCAAGGAAGATAAATATGGCTGAAAATTTCATTATCAGAGTACATGCCCCAACACACAAGCCATAATAAATGCCCAAGAACAGAACTCAAACTTTCCAGGACGCTGAGCAACAGCAGAAAGATGGCTGCACAAAGCAGTGAAAAACTATTAGCATGTCTTAACAGCAAATCTGTGACACATAGTTAATAAACAATGTTAATAGAAAATGACACATGCGACGTTACTCAAGTTCCCAAAATCTTCAGCAAAGTCGAAATCATGGATACAAAGTTGAATACCAGCCTCCTCATAGACCTGCAATGGCTCATTCTTTCCAACACTTTGTGGATTCTTACAGACTGGTCCTTGAATAAAAGTATAATTTGCTAAAGTCTGTTTACCTTTTCTATCCCTATAACCATTTCGACAACATCTCACAACTTGCTCCCATTGAGACCTGTCTTGACTCAAGTCCAAACCATTTTTCTCTGTTGCATTTAGCAAGCTGCACTTCACCTTGTACACAACAACTGCCTGATGATCTCCCCTGCCAGCTTTGCTCCAGGTCTTGGCATTTTCAAACTCATATGATAAATAGAAGCCATTTCTACTAGAAAAATCTTGCTCTTTACTCCCTTCACTTACAAAGATTCTTTCTGCAACAAGTGATACGGCACTTTCATGTGTTGTTCCATGGTAAAGTAGTTTGTATTCTTTATCCTCACTCTGTTCTTCCAAAAACTTTTCAACTAGAGTATTGCCCTGACTTTCATGAGAAGATACATTAATCATTATGACAGTAGATGGATCTGCATACTGAGGCCCTCTAAGCTCAAGAGGTTTGTTAAAGCGTGGTTTCACTTCAAACCATTCATCCAAAATGTTCTCATTTTGTGGATATCTGGAACTGTTAGATAAAAGTGGGTGATGCTTAAAGGCATGATCCAGATAACGAAAAGCCCAGAATGAAGGTTTCTGCAACTCAACAAAATCATTAGGGATGCTCTTAGAGATTATTTCTGCAGTTTGTTGATTAAATCCAAGTACCTGAAGATTTTCCACCAAGCCCTGTGTACCAGACTCACATAGGATCCCAGCCACTTTAATTTTATCCTCTCTGCTTTCTATTGCATGTCGAAGGAAGTACATTATAAATTGATGGTTGAGCAAATCTGGATTCATCTCAAAAAGCCAGTTACCATAGTCTTCACAGAGACATCATACCTAGTAAACAAAGCAGAAAGTTCCCCCTTCTTCAATCGCTTTTTAATGCTGTTCAATTCTTTTTTCACTCTTTTGACATCATCAAGTGAAGGAAGGTCAGCTGTAGGAAAGAAGCCTAATACTTTTGCTGAGTAGTGTGCAATCATTTTGTCCAAGACTCTGGTGAATTCATCAAGGCTACTTTTAAACTGAGTGAGTTTATTTACTTTCCTTGACAAGGTGCTATTTTTTTTCTGAAGTTCTTTCTCCACATCAAGCGCCTTTCCCACTACTATTAAAAGCTTTTCATTGTACACCTTTGCAAATTCAGCCAAACATAATGCTTCCTTATACGTATTAATGACATCACCAGAGAAATATCTGGGGCGCATTATTTCATGATTCACAACTACTACAAAGGGAGTGATGGGTATTGTGATTGAAAAATGCACTAATTCAGGCTCCTTACAGTGTAATGGCAACTTCATAAGTGAAATTTCATAGACAGCATTCCTACATGTCTGTATTATTGGAGTCACCTGCCTCAGATAGCTGTCCATTGAACTGCGAGATGGCTGTAACACTTCAGACATTTGGAAGATCTGAAGGGAAAAAGGTAACATAAAAACTGAAAATAAGTCACACAAGTATACAGCTCTATTTAAACTAACACATGTATATTATACATTTCAGAGGAACACCACTGCAAATGACATCCTTACAGAAAGCCTGCATCAAAGCACTGCATGTGCACTTGAAGAGGCGGTGAGTATGATCCATGTCACACACAAACTGTTTGTTACCTTTCCCTGGTTAAGGATATAACATATCCATCTTAACTGATTAAAAGTCAGTAGGCTATGGCTGATATAAACTATGTACTGTTATTGTTCTTGTTAAAATATTGCAGAAAAACCTCCGGTGACCTATGCCAATCATCAATCCCATGTTATGGTGAAGCTACAAGCAACAAGTCGATTTAACCCCGTTCACACAGTTTACACAACGTTGAAACATTTCGTGAGGAAAAGCTCACCCTGCCAGATTCAAGGTAATGTACTTTGAAAACGTTTCTCATTGTTTTATGAGCATAATTAAGTACTTATTTGATTAATATAACCAAATGAATTTCATTTATCTGTATTCATTGGGAAAAGACTGCTTCACGCTAAAATGGCCTAAATATCTGGGTGGCTATGTTTTATATCTGCACAGCTGTGGCCAAACTGGCTGCGGTGAGAAAAGACATAAAAAACAATAATGAACCTATGTATGGCATTAGATTCTAGGTATCTATCTTCTAAATGAATCGTAGTTCTAGACTAGTCTAGCTTTAGTTCTTATATAATATATTTATTCTCTATATATAGTACTTTTCATTAAAAGCATTTAGATTAGTCTTTATGCAACTGTTCAACATTGTCCAAAATGGACCTTGGAGTCCCTGAACAGTGCAAATGAAGCAGTAAAGCAAGGGATGGGGAAAAGGGAGGCAGCAAATACATATGGTATCCCATGGAGTACATTTTGCGACAAGATTTCGGGAAAGATGGAAGAAACAGCAAAAACCTATCTTACTGCAGCAAAAGAGGAAGAACTTGTGAACCTTCTGAAACAGATGGGGACATGGGGCGTTGAGAAGACTAAAGAAGAGTTTTTGGATGTTGTAAAGAACATGTTAGATTACACAGGAAGAGACACTGCAAAATGGAAGAGCAACAAACCCTCGGACAAATGGTTTTGGCTATTTAAGAAGAGACATGCAGAAATAGTTTTTCGAAAGCCCCATAAACTCGGGAAACAGCGAGCAGGAGTAACCAAACCGGAAATACTCGAGTAGTTTACTGAATTCACAAGTGTAGTAAAATCTGCGAGAATAATCGCTCATTTCAGAAAAATTTTAGTCATAAAATGATAATAAATAACCTAGCCCGCATGTGTCCGACGGTTGGCATCTTCGACGCCAGCAACTCTGCCTTTTGTGCAGTGCTAAGCCTATAGAACGATCACACGGTAAAAATCTAACACGCATTTTAGTTTCGGTTTCGAAAACGTACTACTAATATTTAACTTTTTGCCCGGATCTGCTGCATACACATTGCAGCCTAGCCTTATAATTAACGATTTTGCGGATTAACGTAATATTTTGACGCTGGTAATAAGTAGTAATCCTTACATTTTTTGGTAGTGTAACCTGATACAATACAAATTATTAACGCCAATTCTTAACCCGCCGCGCAAAACCCCTCTTCGCTTGACACATTCTGCCATGCATATATATACACGCTGGAGCAACTCTAGCAGAGGCAAACACGCAGACAATTTTATTTCTCCTCGCGGTAGCATTTCTGACGTAACTAAAACAAGTTAGTTATTTGAAAAATACATGCTGGCGAGATGAGAAAAGGGGGGGAAGATGGCCATCTTGTGCAAAAATTTTATTTGACGATTGACTATGACAAAAATTGAAAATCTAAACCAATATGAAACTGACCATAAAAATTATATGGTAGTATAGCTTAGAGTTCACTGAGCAAGAATGTGCTTTAAATAATATGATAGTCCCAGTATTAGCCAAGTTATTGAGAAAATACTAAATGTCTATGGACGCGCGAACAGACAGACTGTTGAAAAAGAGTATAGGGGGAAAGGGGAGCGGTAGGAAAAGGTAATCCAAAACGAAACATCTTTTTGTATTGGCATAACTAAAGTGGACTGGCCAATCGACTACCAGACGCAGAGTCTGTTTGGAATTATTTTTGTTTTTCAAAAACTGCATTTGAATTCTGGTAGTCGCAAGCTTTCGATTGGCCAGTGCTACTAAATATTAGCAAAAAGATTTCACTATTCATTGCCATTTGAAAAATATTTTTCATTCAAATACGCTGAGAACAGCTGTGTTAAATTTAAACTTAAATATAGAGAAATATTCACAGTCTGGGCAGAGCACAGGGAAACAGGCCACTTCTTTGCAAAGTCAGCGTCATTTGTTTATATTTCTTGAATTGTGATGTTCTATTTCCTGGTGCCAGCTGGTAACAGGAAACCTGCTGAGTAAGAATAAAGCCATCAAGTCTCCGACCAGTCGTTTATGCTGTCAAAGATAACAGTAGGAGCTTTGGCGTGTGGTGAAATCAAGATTTTCTGCAACGACACATTGTAATATCTTTCAACAAGGAATCCCAGGTGATGTGTTAAACATCTGGGAATATCTGACATTTTCTTGTAATAAACACTAGTATTTCAAAACAATACTCAGGACGTTTATGGGGTATGATGATACTACAGCCCCTCATACAGTGACTCTCCCTCTTAGATGAATAAAGTGTAAGCTGTGAACATTCCAATAGGAAAGACATATATGGACTTTAGAGTTATTGGACTCATTGTCCACACATAATTTTAGTTGATCTTTTCTGTAAACTATCTTGTCCTCATTTTCAAAGACCTGTCCAAAAGATATGAGTGGACAGGCAAAATAAATTGTACATAGAAAAGATTCATTTTAAAGAAAAACTTAACCACTGGTTTTATTCACTTCCTCATAGAAAATTAAAGTGTTTTTATGTTGTGTACGATCATTTCATTTCTCCCCTAGATACTAGGTACACCATACACCAGAGCCAAAATAGTGACCGTGTGAGATCTAGGGAGGTAGCGTTAAGTTCCCTGCACATAATTCATCATCATCTTTTAGAGTCAGGGGCCTACATGTGCTTGACCTCACACGGTTAATACAGACACGGATATCATTCTTTTAGGATACCATCATAACCTCCCCAGCAAAATCAAACTTTGCTACAACAAGTACCGTTAGGGCAATAGACCCTTCCATGCTGGAACCTGAGCGCATTTACAATGATGAGTCAGGATTCAGTCTGGATGCTATGACTGGTAAAGTTTTGTCCTTTCTCTGATCCAAATTTGTTTACCAAATTAGTAGTGAGGCAAGAACCCTTATCACCGCTCTTGTTTGTTGCAGTGCAATTGGTCACTACACTTGGCCCATGCTCATATACCCTGGGACACAATTTCGAGGCTTTAAGCCCCATGAAGTATTTGAAAATTCATTTATTGCCACATCTGACAATGGTTGGACTAATCAGAGCCTATTTGCTGACTGGTTAGTCCAAGTTTTTATCCCACAGACAGCCCACATTAAAAAACCCCTTTTATTACTAGTGGATGGTCATGTGAGCCACCACCTCAATGTGAAAGTTGGAACACACAATACATACAATGACAGAGTAATGGGGAAATGCGGCAGCGGAACAGCAAACGAAAATGGGGATGAACTAATAAGTTTCTGTAGCATTAACAACCTGGTCATTAGAGGAACACTTTTCCCACACAAAGAAATTCACAAATTAACATGGGAATCACCAAATGGTCGGGACAGAAACCAGATAGATCACATTATGATTAATGGTAGATGGAGACATGCATTACAAGATGTGAAGGTAAGAAGAGGTGCGGATGTGGGAAGTGATCACCATTTAGTTGTAGCAAAACTGAAAGTGAAACTCAGAATGGCTGAACCAACTGTAACTACACAGAAAAGGCTTTACATCAGCAAATTGAAGGACCCCTTACCAGAAAAGCTTTTGCGGCTGATATAAAGAAGCGATATCAATTTGTCAAAATCCAGGAAAAGACATTGACTGATGATATAAACCAGAAATTCAACCCCATTTCAACAATATATAAGGAAAGCAGCAAATCATGCTTGGGATTCCAGGAAAGGAAGAAGCAAGACTGGATAACACCAGAAACATTAAACATCATAACTATGAGAAAGGAAATGAAAAGAAAGAAAACAGAAGTGAAGCCCCCCAGGTTAAACCAACTATATAGCGAACAATACAGTCAGCTGGACAAGAAAGTTAAACGCCAAACCCGAGCCAACAAAAGGAATTTCCTAGACGATCTTGCAGAAGAGGCAGCACTGAGAAATGAACAAAGCACAGTGTACAAAATAACTAACATCATCAGCGGAAAACGATGTGCAAACAATATTACATTAGTAAGAGATGAGCAAGGAAATCTCATCATGACAGCAGAGGGACAGGAAACAAGATAGGCAGAGCATTTCAGAGAAACTCTGAACAAGGAACCACCAGAGACACAACTGAATGTTCCTGAGGCTGAAAACGATCTAGATGTTAATACAGACATTCCACAAAAAGAAGAAATCATCACAGCAATCAAAGGGTTAAAGAATGGAAAAGCTCTTGGCCATGATAACTTAAATGCAGAGCTATTTAAATGTTCACTAATATTTACTTGAACATAATCCTCTGTAGTTGTGAGTGGATACGCCATAGAGTGAAGTGGTTCACCGTGCATTTCTGTTGCAATGGCTAGGGTCATGATATGTGCAACTTCTGATGATTCCTTGTCATAGTATTTTTTAAGAAGATTGACATGATATACCTTCTCCTTTCCTTTCTTGTCAATCTTATAATTGGTCCTGGAAAGTTTCTCCAGTATGACATAGGGTCCCTGCCATTTATTATTGCTGCTTGGCAACAGTAATAACACCTTTTCACCCACCTCCAGTTCCCTATCCTTTGCTTTTTTGTTGTAGTAGGCAGCATGATTCCTCCTGGCCTGTCTTAAGTTATCATTGGCCAGTTTCCAACCTGCTTTCAATCGAGATATCAACTCGTTGATGTACTGGTATGAGGAAGTCACTGTTTCCTCTGCCTTTTCATCAGTCCATGTCCGCAGCAATGCTTCCAGTGGACCTTTTATTGGTCTTCCAAACAACAATGTAGCTGGAGCCAATCCAATTGAATTGTGGGGTACTTCCCTATATGCAAATAGTGCAGCGGGTAAGTATGTATCCCAAGTATCAGGTTTTTCACTCGCCAGCTTTCTAAGGATTGAAATTAGCGTACCATTGAACCGCTCTACTTGACCGTTCCCTTGGGCATGGTAGGGACTACAATGATAGTGCCTGGCTTGAAATATCCTGAATACTTCTTGTGTTAGCTTTCCCTTAAACTGAGACCCATTGTCAGTCAATATCTGATGCGGGAAACCTAATCGGGTAAATATTGTCAACAGGGCCTCTGCCACGTGCTTTGAATCTATAGCTGACATGGCCACTGCTTCTCCCCACATAGAGCAAGTATCAACCAAGGTTAAGATGTAAGCATTTCTCTTCTTGGTCCTAGTGAGGGGTCCAACAATATCTACTGCAACACGTTCAAAAGGGGTTCCCATAATAGGCATTTCTCCCAGTGTTGCTGGTGCAGTCCTATGCTTAGGAGCTACTCTTTGGCATTCTGGACAGGAACTTATATATCTTTTTATGTCCTCTGTAATTCCTGGCCAAAAGTAGTGACAGGCTATTGGCCAGTGGCCCCTATTCCCATATGTCCACTGAAGGGTATAGCATGTCCTAGCGTCATAACCTTCTCCCTGTAAGATTTTGGCACTACAAGCTGTCCATGCCCTTTAGGTCCTGTTCCAGCTTTTCTGTATAGTAGGCCATTCTTCATATACAAGTCTCCTTTCTCTGGAGGGTTATGTGCTTTAGGCAATTTGCCAAAACAAGGCTTCAAGGTGCTCTCTTCTGCTTGAGCCTTTTTCATCTCTTCTGGATGAGTATTGATAGGATTCTCCTCCATTTTCCTGGAGCTTTCCCTGGTCTGGACTGTTGCCATAACTACAGGTTTTATAGGTTCTCCAAGGAAAACATACCTACACCCAAAAATCAAAGGGTAAATAGGGTCGTCCATCACTGCTGCTTTGATTTCTCCTTCCATATGTGTGTGTATGTATGTGTATATATATGTATGTGTGTATATATATATATGTGTGTTTCGGTCCTCTCATGTTTTATTTTTCTAACATACACTTCACAGAAAAACAACTTAAAGAAATTGAAGATGAAATTGTACACCACGTTAGAACATGGCTAGGACTAAATGAATCATCCACAAGGAGCTATTTCTTTTGTTCCAGGTCGAAGGGTGGCCTTGGCATACCAAACCTCTTCATATTATACCACTCTCGACATATTTCATTCCTTATCAGTATGCTCAATTGTGATGATAGTCTTGTAAAAACTGCAGCAATAAACTCGTTAGATAGACATATGAGAAAACGTAAAATAGACCAAGTAGATGAAGATAGGAATAACTTTGCAAGTTACGAGTTAAACGAAACAAACCATCTAGCTAAAAGATCGAAGGTGAATTGACCAAAATCATTTTGGGTAGAACTGAATGAAGAATGCGCGCGTGAAGGAGTGAGTGTGAAAGTGGATGACAGTGGCCATTACATTGTACATTTAGACGTAGATGAAGATGTGAGTCTAACATACAAGTCAGCAAATGCTTTTTATTCTGGATTTAAATCACATAAACTTAACCTAATTCTAAGTGAACTAAAAAGTAAATCGTCACAAGGGAGAATAGTGTGCGAAATGAAATGTGTAAACCATTCATTGTCATCTAGTTTTCTATCTAATGTTAAATTAAGTGATAAAATACTTTCATTTGCTGTGAGATCAAGGTTACAGTTGCTGGAATGCAAAAGTCTTTTACATCTATACTACCCACAGACATACACGAAAATGTGCAAAATATGTAACCACCCATACGAAACAGTGTTACATTTATTGAATAATAATAATAAATTCTTTAAGCACCAAACACGGCGCATAAGGCAGAAACCAGTGCTCTCCAGGTTGTACGTTGTGACGCCACTCCTCTTATTTCTGCCTAGAGTCTTCTCTTATTTGTCGATTAGTCTTGAATTCTTTCCAACTGATGTTCATGAGTTTTCTAAGACATTGTTCTCGAATGTATTCAGCTTGTTCTCCAATGATTTTGTTATTTTCCAACTCTCACAGCCATATGTTAACACTGAGATAACATTTGAATTAAACAGACGAAGCTTGGTATGTATATTCTTACTTACTTACTTACTTAGTCGTTCCCCTTCTACCGTGAGGTGTAGAGGTTTGGAAGAGAGAGCGCCAGACTATTCTATCGGCTGTCTTCCTCCTGGCCTGGTTCCATTCTAGTCCTCGGTCCTTCAAAGATTGTCTAATGTTGTCCTCCCAGCGGACTCTGGGTCGTCCTCGGGGTCTGGATCCTTGGCGCTTTGTTTCCCATACTTGTCGTGGTAGCCGATCTTCTCCCATTCTGCAGACATGGCCAAACCATCTTAATTGGGACTGTTCTACTTGGGTCTGTAGGGGGTGGCATTTTAGGCCTTGACGTATCGTCTGGTTGCGTACCATGTCTCTTCTTGTTACTTCAACCACCTTCCTCAGATACCTCATTTCTGAGGTTTGGATCTGGCTTTTATGGGTTGTAGTCATTGCCCATGACTCGCATCCATATGTCAAGACTGGGACATAGGTGGAGCGGTATACAGCCATCTTCGTTTTCTTACCAACCTCTCTCTTGCTGAGGAATCCTCGATTTATGGCCTGAAAAAGTCTCACAGCTGCTGCTTTTCGAGTGGCCAACTCTTCTTTGATGCCTCCCTTTCGGTCTATAATAGCTCCGAGGTATTTAAAGTGGTCGACCTGCTCCAGGACCTGTTCTCCCAGCTTAATCTGATTTCTTTCTTCTCGTGATATCACCATGGATTTTGTTTTAGAACTGCTTATGACCATCTCTCTCTTCTCCAGCTCTTCCTTCTAGACTTGCAGGTTGGATTGGAGATGTGCCTCTGATTTAGCAATCAGGGCAACATCATCAGCAAATGCCAGCTCTGAAATATAGACCTGTCTCATCTTCCAGTACCCCACTGAATACTTTCTTGTTCTCTCCTTACATGCCTTGATGACATCGTCCATAAGGAGTATGAAGAGGTAAGGTGATAGGATATCATCTTGTCTTACACCAGTGGTGGTCCTGAACTCTTCTGAATTATGGTTTGCTGTCCTCACATAATTTCTGCAAGACTTGTAGAAGCTCTGTATAGCATGAATCAGAGGTGCTGGAATATTCTTCCTTGCCAAACAGTCCCAAAGTTTGCTCCAAGGGATCCTGTCAAACGCCTTTTCCAGATCTATGAAACAAAGATGGATCTCACTCTTATACTCAAGGGCCTTTTCACTCAGCTGTCTGAGTGTGAAGATTAGGTCTTGAGTACTTCGGTTTGCTCGGAATCCGCACTGGACCTCATCCAATTGTGGCTCAGCTAGGTGTCGGAGTCTCTGCTCTAGGATTCTAGAGTAGATTTTCCCAGGGACACTGAGAAGGGATATGCCTCTATGGTTTCCACACTGTCGATTGTCACCCTTTTTGAAAATTGGTGTTATGATGGCGATCTCCCAATCCTTTGGTATGGTCTTGTTGCACCATGCTGCCTGTAGGACCCTTAAGAGTAAGTAACAGGTCGCCTGATGCTCCCATGTACTTAACCATTTCTGGTGTTATACCATCATGCCCTGCTGCTTTGCCCATCTTGATTTTCTCCAGTGCTGCCTTCAGTTCTTCCATCTTTATGTCATCTTCATCACCATTGGTTTCCTCTTCTGTGCTAGTGGTTATCATTTCTGATGTTTGACCTTGCTTACCATCAAAGAGTTCTGAGAAACATTCTTTCCATCTTTCCATTACTTCCTTCGGGGCAGTAAGCAATTTGCCTTGCTTGTCCTTTATAAATTTGAGAGGGCATTGTTTTTCCTTCCTCATATTCTTATAGAACAATTTCTGGTTTTCTTGTGCATCTTTTTCTAGCTTTTCTCCAAATTCTTCCCAGGACTTCTGTTTTGCTGCTAGCACTTTGTTCTTTACTTCTGTTCTGAGTGTCACATATTCTCTATATTTTTCCATTTGTCCTGTTGTGTTTTTAGCTCCTAAGTATTGTTTCCATGCCATTTTCTTCTCTCTTATTTTCTCTTTGACTTCCTCTGTCCACCAAGGTGTCCTCTTTCTCTGGTTCCCAAGTCGGACTTCACCACATGCTTCTGCAGCAGCTGTCTTTATGATATCCTTGAATTTAATCCAGAGGGTTTCCAAGTCATCAGGTTGTTCTTCTGTGTTGCTCACCGCTGCAGCAATAAGCCCCTGATATCTGGTCTTAATTTCTGGCTCTCTCAGCTTGTAGGTCCTAATGCTCATTTCTCCTGCTCGTTTACTTGGTTTCTTGCGTGATGTTGAGCAGTTCCTAGGCTGAGCAACTCTTTTAGTTGTTCGTTTGATTGTTAGCAGGTAGTGATCACTTCCAATCTCTGGCCCCCTCCAGTCTCTTGCATCTCGGACATATTTGAATGAGCTTCTCCGAACAATGGCATAGTCGATCACTGACTTCTCATTCTTGGTTGGTTCACATCTAGTGTATGCATGTATGCGCTTATGGGGGAACTTTGTGTTTGTAATGATCAGATTCTGCTCACTGCAGAATCTAAGGAGTCGCTTTCCATTGTCATTGAGAGTATCTTCTCCATATCTTCCGATAACTCCACCCCATCTAGCATGGTCATTTCCAACTCTGGCATTAAAATCTCCGAGCATGATAACTTCATCTAGGCAGTCATCCACTGTCCTTTGAAGCAGCTCGAAGAATTCCTCCTTGACCTCTGCTCTCTCATCCTCATTTGGCCCATACACTATGACCAGGCTGACTATGGTTTCTCCTTTTAGTTTCACAACCATAATGCGCTCTGAGACAAAGTTCCACCCCTTGATACTATCTTTTTGATTTTGGGCCACAATGCAACCCACACCCCCTTTAGCTCTTTCGGATATGGGTACACCACTGTAGAGCAGCGTGTTGCCATTGAGATCCATGACTCCTTGTCCTTTTTTCTTTGTTTCCATTATAGCCAGGATTTCTAGTTTTGCATTCCTCATCTCTTCCACCAGCTCCTCTTCCTTTCCATTTATACTTCTTGTGTTCCATGTTCCATAAGTCGTAGTCCGTAGTCCGTTCCAGTTCGTCGCCTTTAGAATCAGTCCGGTTTTCTCTCTTGTTACTCGTAGTCGTGGTTTAAAGCAAACAGGTGATTGGCCTGTTGTGCCTTTGCATGGTGGAGGGGCTGCCTCCTTACGGCCTCCATGCAGGCCGCCCTCCTCCTTTTTCATCCGGGCTTGGGACCGGCATAGGCGGAGTTGGTATGTATATTCAATGATCGTAATTTCCAAATGTTAGATAATCTATTGAAGGCGCTAGCTGCCAAAGCAATTCTAGTATGAATTTCTCTTGTTGTGTCACCATCCTGAGTTATTTTACTGCCTAAATAATTGAAACTTTCAACTTTCTGTAGTTTTTCCCCATTCAGGATGATATTAAAGGTCTCGTTAGAAAAGTTCATAACTTTAGTTTTAGAGGCATTTATTTGGAGACCTATTTTAACCGAAAGATGACACAATCTATTTACTGCTTCTTGGGATTGTCTGGGTGTTGAACTTAAGAATGCTAAATCATCTGCGAAATCTAGGTCCCCCAGGAATTTTCCATTTTATACCTAATTGTTCATTGTGGGTATAGTTTCTCATAACCCAATCAATAGCTATTCCAAAAAGTAGTGGTGACATAATACAGCCTTGTTTCACCCGTTTCTACTGTAAACCATTCTGTATTCCCTTTATTTGTTCTAACACATCTTGCATTGTCATATAGCGCTTTGATTATATTCACATATTTTGTTGGAAAACCATAGATTGTAAGTATCTTCCACAATGATGGGCGGTGTAGACTATCAAAGGCTTTTTGAAAATCGACGAAGGTGATAATAAGTGGCGATTGCATTTCCACTGATTCTTCTATAATTGTTCTTAGTGTGAATATTTGATCAATACATGATCGTTTCAGCCTGAAACCCGCTTGTTCTTCTCTGATCTTTTCATCAGCATGCAATTTAAGTCTTTCTAACATCACGCAACATAATAATTTTCCAGGTACTGATAAGAGATATACCACGCCAGTTATTACAGTCTGATAGATCACCTTTCTTCGGTAACTTTATAATAATACTGTCTTTCCATTGTTGTGGTGGTTGTTCTCTCCATACTTCATTTATAATATCTAAAATTCTCAAGAGGTTGTTGTCATTAACTGCTTTAATCATTTCGCCTGAAATTTCGTCAACTCCAGCAGCTTTAAAATTTTTTAATCTTTTAACGGCTTGTTTGATCTCGTCCAGTGTGAATTCATCGCAAGTTTTTGGCAAGGTGGTTGTGGGTGTTTCATTATTAAAATCAGGTGTTACTGTTGGTGGTGGTCTGTTTAGCACTTCCATGAAGTGCTCAGCCCATCTCTTCATTTGTTCTTTTTCTGTTGGTATTGGATTCCCTAATTTATCTTTAACAGGTGTTTCCATATCAGTAGGCTGGTGACATAGTTGTTTTGTAATTTGATAAAGGCACCTACTATTACCAGTTCTTGCAGCATTTTCAGCTTCTACGGCCAGTTCATTGATGAAATGTCTTTTATCTCTTCGAGTTTTTGTCTTCACTTCTTTATTTAACAAGTTATAAGTTAGTTTGCAAGATTCAACTGCACTATGTGTACTTGCCGCTAGTAGTTTAAGTTTTGCTGTTTTCCTTTCTTGTATTTTATCCCAAGTATCTTTTCATCCATTTTTTCTTTTTATGTACTAGGTATCCAGTGGTCGCTACAGCTGCTTCTGTCATTGCTGTTCTCAGTTGTTCCCATTTAGTATTGATTGTCTTGGTGGTGACATCGTTGTCAATTTTGCCTAAAGCATCGAAATAGTTGTTCATTTTGACATTATATTCCTCTTTTACATCGTTTGATTGCAGTCTGTGTACATCTATTCTTCTATTTTTATTCGGTTGGTATAACTTCTTCAGTTTAATTCTCAGTTTAGCTATGCAGAGGTTATGATCGCTTCCGATCTCTGCACCTCTGTATGCTCTGACGTCTTGAACTGATGAGCGAAATTTTGCGCTTATGCAGAAGTGATCTATCTGGTTCTTAGTTCTGCCATCAGGTGAATTCCATGTTATCTTGTGGATATTCTTATGTGGAAAGATGGTGTCCGCCACAACGAGGTTTGATATTTCCCAAAGTTCTAGAAGTCTTTCACCATTTTGATTCATACAGCCTATGCCATGAGTACCGAGATATCTTTGTATTCCATCGTTGTTGTCACCTACTTTGGCGTTAAAATCGCCCATGACTACTATTATGTCATGCTTGGGTATTGTGTTGATGGTACTTAGAAGTGCTTCATAGAAGTCATCTTTTGTGGTATCAAGAGCGTCGTTAGTTGGTGCATAGCATTGTACAGTTGAGAGCTTGAAAAATCTTGTCTGAAATCTAGCTAATATTAGCCTCTCATTAATAGGTACCCAGCTGATGAGCGATGATGATTGAATGGATGTACCAAATTTCAAACATTATACCAACAAAGGCACAATAGAGCTGTAGACATTATTTATGAGAAACTGAAATCCTCATACAATAATAAGAGTGACATAACAATAAATAAAGAGATATTAGTTAAACCATCACTTTTCGGCAGCAGTAACACCTCATTTAAGACACATGCCGTAAAACCTGATTTAACGATAATCAATCGACAGAACAAAACAGCTTTTATAGTAGAGGCAGCAATACCATATGACGCCCATTTAGATAAATGTTACCAACATAAATTTGATAAGTACTATCCATTGACTGCAGAAATTAACGAACTAGGCTATCGTACGCATGTAATCGTACTGATAATTGGTAGTTTGGGTCATGTGCATGCAAAGTGTGTGAGTGGATTAATGTCGCTAGGGTTGCGGAAATTTGAAGCAAAGGTTTTATGTAAATATGTCAGTATTAGTGCAATTATAGGTTCTTACAGAATATGGAAACTTCGATGTAAAAAACACCCATTTTAAATTGCTGGGATGTTTTCCCCACCGTCTAATCTCAATTGTGCTCTGTCTACTATACCAAACGACTGTTGTATTTGATGCTATATTTAATATCTCACTCTACTAGCTGACAAAGTTTTTTTTATGGCAATCAAAAATTCTGATAAAACCCCCATGTAAAAACAACCATATTGCTCTACTTGAATGGTATTCCACACACATTTTTTAAATTTCAATAATTCTCATTTTTGGCAGGTTATATCATATCATTATATGCCAATGTCTTTTAGAAAGCTTAAAAATTTTTATGCATGTGTAACACAAAGGTTCGATGTAAAAACACCCACATATAACTAACTACTTGAGACGTCTTCAACACTTTATGTAAATTCTAATGATTCTCCTATATGCCATGTTGTATCTATTATATCATGTCTGTACATATTAATGTATTTTATGGAGAATAAAGATTCTGTATATATATGTATGTGTGTGTATATATATATGTATGTGTGTATATATATATATGTATGTGTGTATATATATATGTATGTGTATATATATGTATGTGTGTATATGTGGTGAAGTACATTGATGCAACGATAAAATCATTGTCGAAATAATAGCAGTAGAAATAAAATTAGTAAAGTTGTAATGCGTCTTCTTTACCGCGCCAGAAAACGCATTGATTTAGATAGGATAGAACATAGTGAGAAATCTTATCGCCGCGTTGGTAGTATTAGCTTTTAAAACGCGCTCATCAAGGGTTAACGATAAAAGTTTGAAAAAGCTACTAGCGTATTGGTTCCAGGAAAGATAGAATAAAACACACAAACGCATAAGATTGAGAGAGCGGACACCTGCTGCCGGCTTGTCAAGTGTTAGAGGTTTGAATTAGCTACATGGGCCAACAGTGCGAGACATGCAGTTAGCTGGTGTCGAAAATGATGTCGCAAGTTTGAAAATTTAAAAATACCCCGCTAGTCCAATACATTTCTAACCACAGACACTGTGGAAAATATATATATATACACATACGCATAATTACTTCCTATCGGGAAAAAGGAAGATCTGAGGCGATTTTTATAACATTCAAGTAGTGGAAACTTAGAAAACAACGAACACCAAAATGGAAAATATATTGAATTCTTTATTAATAGGTTTAGGATCATAAAAGTTAGCTAGTCTTAGAGCGGGTCTTGTCCTGATGGGTAATATGCTTTCGAATCAAAAATCCGACAGATAGAAATAAAGTTATAGACAAAAGACGGTATTTGTTCGCACAGACAGACCAACCCATGCTCGTTTGGACTTGCACTAACGGTGACTTTTTTTGACACGTCCTTGAAAAAGGCAGGAAAAGGTTACAAGTAGTCTGTTGTAGAACGGGGGAGAAAAATTATGGGATGGCTTAACACAAAATATATTTAGCAGTAGAAATCTAAGAATGAGAGAGGAAAAAACTCGGTAGTGTCCAAAAATCTAGTATGTTTTGCTTTTAATTTCAAATTTCAAAATTGTCGTTCGTTTATTGGCCAAAGCCTTTCATATTATTAAGAAAATTCAATGGCTTGACGCCATTTGTAGAAGATAGTCCTGAGAGCAGGACGTTGTGAATTTTGTGAAAAGTGATTAGCCTTATTAAAGCAAATATATATGAAAGTATAGGCATCACAGTCCAGCCAGCAGTACATCTGGAATCTGCTATTCAACGTACCTGTGTTTTTTTTTTCATTGAATTCTGGTAAGACCGACATTATTCATATATATTTTGTTTAAAAATGTGAGTGAGAGATGCTGCCATCACGACTAAGTAATCAGGTCCCAAGCTGATTTATGCAGGGCTTGAAGGGGAATTAAGATGAAACACATTGCCAGTTTTGTAAATGCACATGTCTTGTGAAATAAAATGTTTTCTTAGGTGACCAGAGGGACACAGCTCACCTATCCCATTGTATGGTAGAAAAGAAAGATTAATAAGATTATTGCAGATGCAGTGCCGCCTTTGTAGGAGAGACATGTGAACAACACTGGTACACTGTGGAATGGATGTGCTGGATTGGTCCATTGGATATGACCCAGCTCTTTATTTCTTATGTATGCTCTTGTGTATATAAATCACAGTCTAAATAAGATATCACCCAGGAGACATTGTTTCATTATTACAGGGTCTTATCTGGCACTAGTCCGGTGCCAGAGTTCTATGTGAAAGCTGTTGAGAAGTTTTGGAGGCCAGTAGTGATAGGGGTCGCCAGTATCCCCCCTATTACTTTTGGAGCAGTGGTCATTCGGCAGAAAGAATTCAGACAGTTCCAGTGGGCCAGATAAGTGAAATATCTGGTACCCTAACAGTACATCAGCTATAAGAGCAGCATACCCCTGTATCCAAGAAATAAAATATTTCATAGTGAAATGAACAGTGACATTAGATGGTAAAGAGACTGGGAGTGATTAAGAAATCCCAAACAGCCATCCAGTGTTAGAAACCAGTAATAGACAGATTTTAGTAACACTATTAGTATAATTTAACAGTAATTGTTTGGACATTTGTCCCTGTGGGTCTAAAATTTCCATTTTGTATATATCTTGAATTCTTTTCATTTTTAAAGTCCTGACCAGAAGAATACTAGGTTCAGGACCAAATAAATCATACAGAAAATTATTAATTGTACAAATTTATCCCAGGTGTTATTTCCTTTAATCATAGCCTTTAATACTTGTTTGTATGGCTGTGTATTATTGTTAAAGTACCATCACACCACACTTGCATATCCCTAGACATTAGACGTAGCTATCATTCATACTAGTCAAGAATAAGTCTGCTTGAGGCCATAAGGTGGTAGCAGAAAGGTATCCTGATAACTCAACCCTAAATTTGTTAGAATCAGGAACCTTCACAGCTGGCCTCATTCAGTACATTAAGGAAAATATCAACATCATTTCATAACATCAAAACCCACCACAATAAATTGGGGTCTCTTCCGGGATTTGAACTTGTTAGTTGTTTAGTAATTTAAATATTGTAGCACTAGTGTCCCCAAAAGTTATAAAAGTATTTAAAAGGGAAAATAAAAGCTGATGGACTGTTGAGAGCCAGTAATTAGTTAATTAATTGGTTAATTAATTAGTTAGTGTTAGCACTCTGTTAATTAAGAGTTTGGAAAATTATATTAGATCATTTTAAAGATTGATATTATGGCCGACCTAGCAAAGTTCAGATCTGCTGCTGTGCTGGCTGCAAAAGAGATGAATATGGATGGACCAGAGTTGGTTCAGTATGTAACCTCAGAGGTTGATAAATTTATTGCAAGAGAAGATAAGAAGTTGGCTGATGAAAGAAAATTAGAATCAGAGATAGAAAAGAAAAATTAGAAGTAGAAAAAGAAATTAAAATGTTACAGATTGAGGCTGACAAAGAGGCTAGGGCATTGGAGGCGGACCGGGAGGCTGAAATAAAGTGGCTCCAAATTGAAGAAAAAAAGACTGAAAGGGAGGCTGAGGAAAGGAGATTGGAAGCTGAAAGGGAAGACAAGCAATTGGCTGCAGAGAGGGAAGCTGAAAAGGAGAAGAGATTACAGAGGGAGCACGAGCTACGACTAAAAGAGTTCGAATTTCAAGGCCATGCTCCTGAAAATGGTGCCAGCCCTTCTACCTCCGATGCCACTGCTAGTCAGGGAGCCTCAACTTCAGCTATGGGGTTCCATTTAGACCATTTTGTTGAGAGGGACGATGACATTGAGTCATTTTTGTCTAGATTTGAGGTTTTAGCCACCACCTATGGGTTGGAGAAGGAAAGGTGGAGTTTAAAGTTATCTCAGGGGCTGAGGGGAACATCTTATGAAGTGTTTGCCAAGATGAGCAAAGACGACCAAGACAATTATGACATGTTAAAGCAGGCTCTTTTGCTAAGGTATGAAAAGAACGGAGAATTTTACAGGAAAAAGTTTAGGAATGCCAAACTACTGTCGGGTGAGACCTATCACCAGTTCTCTGCACGTTTAGAGACGTACTTGGAGAAATGGACTGCTCTGGGGAAAACCCAAGATCTTAAAGAGATGATCCTTATTGAGCAATTGAGAGAGTCCATGGCTCCAGACTTGAGAAAGTTTCTCATGGAACAAGGTGCAGAGAGGCTGGGTGAGTTACTTAATGTCGCTGAGAGGTATCAGGCAGCCCAGGCAGAGGTAGCTGGCGCTAAAAAGAAACAGATTGACAATTTTAAGGCTCCACAAAACTCTAATAGATTTGATAACAAAGATCAGGGGAACAAAGGTAAGCACAATTTTGATAGGCCACGCAATGACTTTAGAAACAAAAACCCACAATTCAATGATAGGAAATATGATGAAAGAAAACCTTTTCATCAAGGTAGATTATATTGCAAATGGTGTAAGAGGGAAGGTCATGACATCAAATTTTGTCATAAGAAAACTTCTGGATTTGCTGCTATGAAGATGGGGAACAAGGGAGGAAAGGACAAACCTACTGGACAGCAGGAACCTTATCACCCCCCAGTGTGTGAGGATGTAGTCTGCAATGGGGTCACCATTAGGTGTCTCTATGATACAGGCTTAGATTTTGATTCTGTTGTGAGTGCGCACTTGGTGAACCCAGATCAGTATACCACAGAAACAGTGGAGATACAAGGGGCGACCACGGACATACCACTTATGAAACTTCCCATTGCCAGGATAACGGTGAAAACTCGCTATGTGGAAGGAGTAATCAGAGCAGCAGTGATCGACGCACCCATCTACCCTCTGATATTGGGATGTCGTTATGTCTTCTTGGGGGCTCCCAAGAGACCTCTGGTCATGGCAACAGTGCAGACCAGATCACAGTCTAAGAAGGAAGAATATGAACCTATAAATACTCATCCAGAAGAGATGAGGAAGGCACAGGCTGAGGATAGGTCACTGAAGCTGTGCTTTCAAAAATTGCATAACTGCCATACACCTCCAAGCAAAGGAGAATTTTGCATAAAGAATAAATTGTTATATATTAAGGCCGGGACTGGTTCAAATGGTCACGGACAACTGGTACTTCCCAAGATGTTTAGGGCAGACGTAATACAGAGTTTACATGTTGGAAAAGATGGGGACCACGAGAAAGTAGGTACCATCTGCCAAAAAGTAGCTCAAAAATATTATTGGCCAGATATGATGGTCATCGTTGAGAATTTTGTAGAAGCATGTGGCGTATTTCATGAGGGAACACCCACAAGTGGGAAAATTGATCAGAACCTAGACACGCCACGGGGCAAACTTAGGCCTGGAAATAAAAATAATTGTAATAAAGTAGACACAGTGGAATGGGAGGCCCCTTTTCACACAGTCTTCACTCGAATGTATTAGAATGGCCACCATGCGACGAGCACCAAGAGTAGTTTTACCCCAGACTAAGCTGACAATCCCTCGGTCAGAATTATATAAACTGGAGGAAACGAAAAGAGAGCAAAGATCTCTCACAATGAACTTAAAGTGGGAAGAAAACTCCAAGAAAAGAATTGGTAGTGGATGATTTGTGAGTGATGATTCTAGGAAGAAAAGTCCTCACTATAAGGCTTCTAATGTAAAGGACCTGACAGGTGCCATGAAAAATAAGTATGTAAAATTAAAAGTACATATGTAGCTTTGTTGAGGACCTGGACAGATGAGAAGGCAGAAGAGACTGTTACCTCATCATACCAATATGTGAACGAGCTGACCACTCGTCTTAAAACTGGCTGGAAACTTGCAAATGATAATCTCAGACAAGCCAGGAAAAAACATGCTGCCTATTTTAATAAGAAAGCTAAGGATAGAGAATTATTTGTGGGAGAGAAGGTGCTTCTTCTACTGTCCGGCAGCCATAACAAACTACAAATTGGATGGCAAGGTCCATATACTGTTCTAGAGAAGGTGTCTAGAACAAATTATAAAATCGACAAGAAAGGGAAAGAGAAAGTATATCATGTGAACCTTCTAAAGAAATATTTGGACAGGGAAATCCAGGAAGGAACACAATGTCCTTGTCGATAGCAACAGGGATGAAGAATGAACCGCTCACATCCCATGAGTATCCCTTGAAAACATGTGAGACACCGGCACATGTAAAAGTCAGTAAACACTTGACGAAAAAACAGAGGGAACAGGTTCAAAAGGTTCTGACTGAGCATACGGACGTGTTAACAGACAAACCGGGGCACACAAATTTGTTAGAATATGACATGAAACTAATAGACCCAACACCGATCTGTATGAGAGCCTACACGATCCCGTTTGCCAAGGAGAAAGCTTTGAAAGAGGAGATTGAGTACCTATTAAAAGAAGGAATTATTTCTCATAGCGAATCTCCATATAGTTCCAGTGTGGTTTTGCTGAGAAAACCCTCTGGAGAACATCGTCTGTGTATAGATTACAGGAAACTGAATGCTGTCACAGAGAATCAGGTGGATCCATTACCTGACACAAATCAATTATTAATTGTACAAATTTATCCCAGGTGTTATTTCCTTTAATCATAGCCTTTAATACTTGTTTGTATGGCTGTGTATTATTGTTTCTTCTTCTTCTTTCATTCGCTTGAACTATATTGTCTATATCTGCAATGTTGTTTCTTGTATAAACTTCACTGTCTTTTGTAGTTCATACAGAGGTCCATATAGTTTTGCTTCCAGTGTTGTTTCTCTGGGCCAGTGGGTTTGCCTCAATATATCATATTCGGGACAATCTTGAAGTACGTGCTCCGCAGTCTGGGGTGCCTGTCCACATGTACACATGGCTGAATTGCCAATCTTGAATTTTGTATACATGTGGCTGCGGAGGTGGTTGTGTCCTGTTCTGAGGCGCAGAATGACTATTTGTTCTGATCTGTTCATAGCTTGGTAGTCATCCTGCGTTGGTGTTGGTGGCTTTCTGATAGATTTGATCATCTTTTTCTTCTGATGGTACGTAACTGGTACATCCGGTTGCTCGTCTGCAGCACCTTCTTTAGCCAGTCCGTCTGCTCTCTCGTTTCCTGGTATTCCACAATGAGACGGTATCCACTGCATGGTGACCATGCGCTGGTTGCACAGTTTAGAAAGTAGGGCTTGTATGCCTGGCAATTTTCTGGACTGAAGTGCTTGGAGTGCTGATCTTGCATCTGTCAGGAATACTACAGGCTGTGGACCGAGATTGGTGTTCAGTAGTTTCTCAGTTGCCACCTTGATTGCCTGGACTTCTGCATCATAGTTGTTACAGAATTTCCCCGCTGGTACTCTGACCGTATCCCTAGTGTTGTTTGGGTATTCTATGTACACTCCTGCTCCTCCATTCTTTACTGCATTCTGTGCTGACCCATCCGTGTATACTCGGACCCAGAGGTCCTGTGGGTATTCATCATCCAGGAAACTGAGAGTGACTGTCCTACGTTGCACGCTGTTCTGTTCATCCCTGTCGAATATTCCTTTCACTTTTGTCTGGATGTGTACTGGTAGTCCATGCTCCTCTCTCCAAGGGGTTTGTTCTGGCACAGACTTTAGGGGGCTGTTAACTTCAGGCAGGTCTGAGGTTTGTCTACGAAATCGTTTGGCCTGGTGGATAAAGCTGCTTCTTTTCAGTCGCCCCATTGCTAGGTTTTGGAATCTGTCCTTCATTGGATGGCTCGGCATACAGAGGAACTTTTCTGCCTGTGTTAGCACTTTCGTGTCTCTGCGTTCTCTCAGTGCTTGTATCCTCCCCATTTTCTCCATCTCCACTATAGGCGTTGATTTTATTGCCCCCGTGATGACCCTAAGCGCCTGGTTTTGCACCTTATCTAGCTCTTGTAATGTGGTGTTTGATGCTGGACACCACGCAGCTGACCCATATTCCAGGTGTGGTCGTATGCCCTGCTGGTAAACTTTACTAAGTATTTTCCCGCTGGCTCCCCATGTGGTTCCACTTAGTTTTCTCAGGATGGCTAACTTCCTCCTGGCCTTTGTTGCTGCCTTGTTGATGTGCTGCTTCCATGTCAGCCTATCATCAAATGTAACTCCGAGATAGGTGGGTTGTTTATCTTCTCTCAGGAGCTCTTCGTTTATCTTGATGACACCAGCTTTTTGTTTGGGAGAGAGGGTGAAGAGCGTAGTGCTGCACTTGTCTGTGTTGATGCTGACACACCATCTATTTGCCCATGAGGTTAAGGCATCTATAGCTCTTTGTAGCAGTTTGGTGGCCACTGTTGCATGCTCATCTGTGCACCATATTACCAGGTCATCAGCGTACATTGCCACTTTCATTCCATGTGGTAGTTCAGCAACCAGGTCATTGACGTAGACTAGGAAAAGTGTGGGGGACAGAACCCCTCCCTGAGGGACGCCATGATGCAGTAGAATTTTCTTACTCTTGAGGCCATCTAGTTGTACTCTGGCTCTTCTGTTATGCAAGTATGCTTTCACCCATTTGTACATCTTACCATTCACTCTACAATTTCTCAGTTTCTTCAGAAGCCCTTCTTTCCAAACCTTGTCAAATGCTTTCCTTAGATCTATCCATGCTGCTAGTACCAGTTTCTTATCTTGGAACGCATCCTTAATCTCTTGGGAAAGGTAAGTTGCCTGATCTTTGGTGGAATAACACTGCCTAAAGCCCGCCAGCTGTGGTACAAGGTTTTCACTTTCAAGGTACCACTGTAGCCTGAGGTTGATGATACATTCCATTGTTTTGCAGAGGCAGCTTGTAAGGCTGATTGGTCTGTAGCTGGAGGCAGTGGAACTGTCTTTTCCTGGTTTTAGGAGTGGTATCATGATTGCTTCCCTCCAGGTCTGTGGAACTCTGCCTGAGTTCCAACAGATATTGAAGATCTGCAGCAGCTTTGTTTTTGCTGCGGTTCTCAAGTTCTTAATCATTTCATTGGACACTCCATCAACTCCTGGCAACTTTCTCATTTTCAATTTGGATATTGCTGTATTATTGTTAAAGTACCATCAGACCACACTTCCATATCCCTAGACATTAGACGTAGCTATCATTCATACTAGTCAAGAATAAGTCTGCTTGAGGCCATAAGGTGGTAGCAGAAAGGTATCCTGATAACTCAACCCTAAATCTGTTAGAATCAGGAACCTTCACAGCTGGCCTCATTCAGTACATTAAGGAAAATATCAACATCATTTCATAACATCAAAACCCACCACAGTATATATATATACATGTATGTGTATATATATGTATGTGTGTGTGTATATATATAGGCCTATATATATATATGTGTGTGTGTATATATATATATGCCTATATATATATATGTGTGTGTGTGTGTATATATATAGGCCTATATATATATATATGTGTGTGTGTATATATATATAGGCCTATATATATATATATATATATATATATATATATATATATATATATATATATATATATATATAGGCCTATATATATATATAGATATAGGCCTATATATATATATATATATATATATAGGCCTATATATATATATATATATATAGGCCTATATATATATATATATATATATATATACACACACACACACACACAGAATAGGAAGGAAGTCAAAGGTGATCAGTCATAATAAAACTGGGCCTAGATAGAAAGTGATTCCTCAGACAAAAGAATTCTGAGTGTTTAAACCATATGGTTTAAGGCCCCTCATATTTCCTTTGGCTGCAGCTTCCTCTGCTTCCCTTGCCAACTCTTCAATATACTTCCTCTTGTGTCTGTTGATTTTTCTTCTTACTTCTTTGTTTACTTCTATGTACACTTGCGCTGATGTTCTCTTGTTCTCAGTACTTCTTCACATGTCTTGTTCCATATATTTTTTACTTGTTGCCAGTGGTCTTCTGTATCTGCTTCATCTTCCAGCTGTTGGAGTATTTGGTATTTGTGGATACTGTGATTGAAAAATTTTTCTCTTATTTCCTGATTTCTTAGATATCCCACATTATACTGTTGTCAATAGCTATATATGGCTGTAAATTTGTTGAGTTTTAATTTTGTTTTAGCCAACAGAAAATGGTGATCTGAAACCACATCTGCTCCTCTACATACTTTACATTATGCAATGATGACCGCAACTTCTTACTTTCATTCTTCATTTCTGCTGCTACTTGTGCAGTTTTCTCTTTTTCGTACAGAGTATGAACATTCCAGGTGCCAATCCTGGAAATTTTCATAGACAAAAAAAAGGTTAGTCGGCAATACCAGACTCCTTTCGGCTTTCCCTGGGTTGCTTCACACGCCTCCTTTCCAGAGGACCTTCTGTCTTGGGCGGCTGATTTGATTTATGTTCTGTATTTGACTTGTGCATGCTTGTTGACGTTTTTTTTACGGGATGGGGTAACCAGCCCCATGCCCACAACTCCTTAGTTGCTTTTTATGACATGCATGGTAGGGTGCAGTGTTGCTATTCTCTGCTCCCCTTTCAGGACCCAGTAACACGGGTGAGACGCAGTAGCCTAATGGTGTAACATAACTTTTAAACCAAACAAAACAAGTGTCGTGTTTGGACGTTTATAGTTTGTAATGACAAAACGAGTAAAATATAATTGAGTGGACACAAAGATTGTGAAGTACAGGCCAAGGTATAGCCTAGTGACAAGGAGAATTTTAAAGAAATTTACATGTCTTGAAAGTAGAAGTTTGATAGGCTATTCAACAAGTTCGTGAGAAATTCACATGAGGAACCTTTAGGCCTATAACAAGAATTGACTAGCCTAAATTGAGAAGTGAGCAGAATCTTGAAGACGAGAACTGTTGTCTAGGCTAAGTGCAGCGAACTAGTTTTTAAGCAAGAAGTCCGAACTCCTATCAATGGAGCAGATTAACACCTCAGAGCTACACATAAAGAGAATGAAGTCATTTGTGTGGAAGCACTAGGCTACCTAGACATTTTAGGGTTAACAGGCCGTGAACTAGCAAGAACAAGGATAGCGAAACGCAATACAGTATTACTGTTGTTAATAAAGATAACCGACGTGCCATAATTAAACATTACTGACACAGACTACATGTCGGATTGGCACAAGATAGTTGCGAAGATTATTTCTGCCACAACAATAGGAAAATACTTCGATTCATTACATTTAGCCTACACGCACATTAGGCCTAGCCCTATAGCCTAATAACTGAATAGGCCTATTAGCCTAGGTCACGTGTTCTATTTCTTGAACATTGTTCGAATACATCTAGATAAGGTGACCAGACGTCCCGGTTTTTCCGGGACAGTCCCAGTTTTCGACCATTTTTGATAATTTGTCCCGACTTTTTTTCGATGCAATCCGGGATGCCAATTTGTCCCGGTTTTGGACGAATTTGCCTATTTGGCATAAATCTCAGATTTTAAAAAAAAATTATTATTCCATGGCTGACTTGAGGGAATTTTTAATTATTAGTGAACTGGTGCCGAAACAGCACAAGAGGTTGTCAGGACCGCAAATTAGTTTTATAGTTCCAATGTGATATTCGCAGTTACAGTGCAGACCTGATAAGGAGAACTCACCAGGGATCCAAGAAATAGTTCTTCTTATCAGAAATTCCTCTTATCCAGATAAGAGTTCAAGCATATGGTAATGCATTTACAACGTACAATACAATAATGAATTAGCGTTGAATATGACAGATGTATGACACAGAAAATATGTAAATCACCAAAAGTGTTAATGTAACAGCACTTTTTACACTTTGAAATGAAAAAGCTGCAATTTTCCTCTGTATCTTACTTAGTACCTGTACTTGAGTTAATAAAAATGTCTTTCCATGACATCCTTAAATTCAAAGAAATGATAAATTAAATCATCTTGGCATCCAACCTGCATTATATACATGTTAGTTTTATCCATGCAATTTGAAACTTCCAACTGTGAAATAGTTTGTACCATTAACCCACAGTCATCATTATCTCTAGAATTTGCACACTCTTAAATGATAAAGCACTCTTAAATGAAAAAGTCTGTAATTTTCCTCTGTACTGCATCAATGTGACCTACAAGTTTGGACAACATTGCTGACCTATAATGAACCTTCAGATTTTGAATAATACCTTGGTCACAAGGCTGAAGTTTGGATGTCGCATTTGGTGGTAAAAATAAAAGTTCTGTTGCTTTAGATTTTGAACATTTATGTGGGCTGAACAGTTGTAAAGCACCAAAAGAACTTTGTGATGTTGACGTTCCATAGAATGATCAAATGCATATAGCCACTTGGTGAAAATGTATGATGTCATCCAGGCTATTGAATTAGCTGCATAATCAACACACAATTTTTTCAAACCTTTAAAACAGCGTGGATTTTTTAATTTACCGATTTCAAGTAATGGCAATTTATTTGAACCATCCATATTTGTACACACAACAATTATGATTCTTTCTTTCCATTGCCGCGCGCCCCCCCCGGCACTTTTCATTTCTGAAGGAAAAAGTCTTGTCAGGCAGCAATCTCCAAAACAATCCAGTTTCATCAGCATTAAACACATCAACGGAATTATACCTACTCATGGCTGGTTTTAGCACCTCCTCCGTTCATGACTCGGTAGTCGTTTCATTAACAGAATGCCTTACCCCACACAAAAAAAAAAAAAAGGTAAAGGAACCCGTTACACGCCCATTGAGGCATATTGGGAATATGGTGTTAGGCCCATATTATCTTGACCGTCGGCACACTAGGGGTGATGTGGTTGGCATCACGCCGGCCGCCTTAACCTTCACAGGGTTGCTCTGGTACCCATTTGGGGCTGGGTCAACCCAGGAGCCGTTTGTAACCTAAAAAATTCCCACCTCATCTGGGGATCGAACCATAGACTACTGCACTAGGAAGCCAGTGCACTAACCACTATGCTACAGCGGCTTTGTAAGTAATGTGCCGTTTTTTAAAACAACCCAACCAGCCAGGACTACATTTCCAGCCAGTCCGACCTTCCAGAAGTGCTAACTCTTCTGCCTTTGCAGTTAATATAGGTCCATTTACAGGAACATTTGCTGATCTCGCCATGGTGAACCATTTTAGGAGTGCCGTGTCAACCACATCACACGTCGCTTTTCGGTTCTTCATTCTGTGACAATCAACTTGTCCACCATAAAACATTTTTCTGTACCGATCCTTATTTTTTTATGATTCCTGAAAGCGTTGATTTTGGAATGTCGAATTCCTTTGCTATTTCCATTTTCTTTTTGCCACTATTTTCCACTTCTTGTACTAGCTCAATCTTTCTTTTCAAAGATATGGATTTTAACTTTCCAGCCATATTTAGAGGGGAAATAACTCAAATTCTAACACTGACGAAGCGCGCAATTTCCGAAAATAGCCGAAAAGTTGTACAAATGTCCAGGTACTGTATTTGAAAAAATGTTCACCTTAAGCAGATCAAATTATATAGTCAGGACACGTTTAATCGTTTGGCATATCCGAAAATTCGTGATAAACGGATTCCGCTTAACCGGACATTTTTTACAAAGACAAAGAAGAAAAATTGCAGGGGATAAACAAATTGTTCTTCACAACAGAAATTCGCCACATCCGAGATCGCCTTAAGCGGTTTGCACTGTATTTGAAATTTTAAGTAGTGGTAAAGTACCAAGATTTTGCGTACGGTATACGTTTATTTAATTTAAACGGTGAACTATTTGTGCATATTTTGTTATTGTTGTAAGAAAATGGTACCAAAGCGTAAATGCAGTTTCAATGAAGATTTACAAAAGGAATATCCGTTTATTAAATAGAGTACATCAAACTTCAATGTATGATGCAATATATGTGCCTCCGGGTTTTCGATAAGCCATAGTGGACGTGGTGATATTAAGAACCACACACGCAGTGAGAAACATAAGAGCCGTCGTTACAGCTGCATCAAGCTCGTCGTTAACCACTTTCTTCAGAGCTGATAAAATTGGTGACCAAGAAGAGCAATTAGCTGCTATAGAAGGCACCTTTGCATACCATACAGTGCTACACAATCATACTTTCAGGTCTATGGATTGCACATCAAAATTACTTCAGGTTACTTTAGAGCCAAGATTTGCATGTGCACGTACGAAAACAGAAGCCATTATTTGAAATGTCTTGGCACCCCATATTCTAAATGAGTTAAGGTCTGACCTAGAAAAGTCTACATTTATTTCTGTACTGACAGATGCATCCAACCACAAAGAATTCAAGATTTTTCCTTTGCTTGTCAGATACTTTGATCACAGCAATGGAGTGAAAATTAAAATATTAGAGTTAGTCATTGCCAGGTGAAACATCTGATATTGTAAGTAGTTTTCTTAACTCTTACTATACATGAGCTAAAACCGCGTTTTTACGCGCTAGTTTAGCTATCGTTACCGTCGCGCGCCACTTCACGGGGCGAGCCGTAAAATTGGTACTAAACCCGCGCCACTTCACGGGGCTTGCCGGATAGTAAGAGTTAATGACTGCATAATTGAAAATGGTTTAGACAGGAAAGTAGTTGGATTATGCGCAGACAACACAAATTCCAATTTTGGAGGTGCTGAAAGGAAAGGACAGAACAATGTTTTCAAAAAACTGCAAGAAAACCTTGGACATGGACTTATAGGAGTTGGGTGTGCAGGTCATATTTTCCACAACACTGTTCGAACAGCTGCAGATGTTCTGCCTGTTGATGTCGAGCTGATTAATGCTAAAATTTATCTACTCTTCAAATCATACACAGTGCGAGTTGAAAGATTCAAGGAGTTTTGCCAGTTTGTGGAAACAGACTTCCAGGTGATCTTAGGTTATGCTCAGACTAGGTGGCTTGCTCTGCTGCCTGCTGTTGAAGGGGTTCTTCAGATATTCCTGCCTCTAAAATCATATTTTCAATCTCAAGACAGATGCCTAGTTTTTATACAGACATTCTTTGAAAATCCTCTATCTGAGGCATGGCTTGTTTTTGTTCAGTCAGGCCTCTCCATTCCACGAAGCAGTGCAAAAAATAGAGGGACAGACGGTCACTGTGTTTGAAGTCAATGACAACATCAACAGGTTGAAAACTATTTTGAAGTCCAAACTGGAAGACTGTTTCTTGCCATTAAGAGTTAAGCTAATCCTTGAAAAGCTGGAAATGGAACGACTTCCAAAGGAGCATGTAAAAAAGTTTCATGCTAGCGTTTCTTTGTTCTTTGAAACAGCTTTCAATTATTTGAATAAATGGGCTGCAAAAAATTTTCAAGACCTAGAATCCTACAGCTGGGTAACGCTGAACAGAATACCAATTTGGGCAGATATTGAGATATCATCATCACTAGTGATTCAAACATTACCTTCAGCCCACTTTACTGAAACTGAAATTTATGACGAATATGTCTACATGAAGCAGTTTGTTACTTCTCAGAAAATTAGTGAATGGAGTGCCAAAAAAACATTGCCACCACAACGTTGGATTGAAATGGTGTCCCACTTCAAAAACAATAATGTGACATTTTCAAATATTTTGAAGTTGGCAGAGTTTTTTCTGTCTACCTGGAACAAATGCTGCCACAGAAAGAGTGTTTTCTTTGATGAACAGCTTATGGGCAAGTAATAAAACACAGCTAGGTGTTGAAATTTTGAAAGCTATGTTGACAACCAAAGTGAACTGTGAGGAAACATGTGTCGAGTTTTTTAAGATGCTGCTTGCAAAGAAGGACCTATTGATAAAAATCCCCTCATCTGAAAAGTACAGTAACTAAGCTTCACCTTAAGTAAGGATTATTGATGTTTTTCTCTCTTATTAGTTTAAGTAGTTAGCCTAAACTTATACAGTAAAATGTATGTTATTCAATGTTATTCAAATGTATATATATAAAATGTATATTATTTTAAATTGACATCAACTTGATTTTTCCGGGACATGTCCCGACTTTTGATCTTTTCTTTACCCTTTTGTCCCGATTTTTTGCATTGAAATAGGTCAAATCTACTATTTTGTCCCGGATTGGGGTTTTGAAAATATGGTCACCTTAATTTAGATCTAAAACCGAACGCACGCTTAATAGGTCTAAATAATATTGAATAATAATAAATAAATATTATTAATAAATCATATTATTGAATGAACTAGGCTATTATCGTTCTTTTCCATAAATCTCATAACTCACGTGTTCAAGGTAAATGCGACTGGCAGATCTAAGTCCGACGTCTTCTCACTTGGCGTCTTGCAATCGAAATGTCAAAGAATATTGAGATGTTATGAGTTGCGCCGCTAAAATCCGGGAAGTTTAGATATATCTCTCCATCGATTGGCCGTTGTCCGTCAGCGGACTTTTTTTTTTTTTTTTTAAAATAGCGTTCTATTTTTAGATTTACCTAGGAACACCCACTGCAGATACGGAGCGAAGGGATTCAGGCTTTCGAGTATAAATGTTATAGAAGAATTTTGCGCATTTGCTATAGAGCACAAAACAAATGTATATGTTAGAGAGAAAATAAACACGTATGCAGGCCATCAAGAACCACTTTTGTCAGTAGTGAAACGTTGAATGTTTACCTGGTTTGGGTATGTAGGCCTAACTCGTCATGACTCCCTTTCAAAAACGATCCTCCCAGGGAACAGTCGAAGGTAAACGAAGAGGAAGGCAAAGAAATCCTGGGCTGATAACATCAAAGAATGGGTAGGGCACGGTTTTCCCACACTTGTAAGCATTGCTGACGATAGAGAGCACAGAAGGGCCCTGTCTGCTGATGCTTCCACCATGGCACCCCTACGACCCATTACGGGCAAGGTTGCCACCAGTGTTGCCACTCAAGTTCTTGAGATAAACCCAGATGCTCTTCGAAAAAAAAACCTAGAAATACCCAGAATATTTTATGCCTCAAATACACGGGATAGTCGATGCTTACATAATCTTTTATGTGCATCTTTAGCACAAATAATCTGTGTGCTACCAATTTTTATGTATTTCTTCATTTTTTTTTTTTTAATTACCAAAAATTCACAATTAAATAAAAATGATTTTAATAACACCCCAATATATGAACTCTTGAAAATGAGATATTTTAACAGTAATATACTTACATTAGTTACATTAACAAAATGTTCCTCAAATTAAATATAAAATGTTAGTTGTAACTTGTTACTGTTGAAAAATGTCACTTGTCAGAGACTCGGCATCCATGTCGACAACTTCTCCTTCGTCAAGATCATATGCATGAATTGACAACGTGGAATCTTGATTGTGAAGTTCCAAAATCTTTGCATATTTCTGCCGACAACATCCTTCACGCACATCTTCAACCACGCTTTTACTAGGATTAAACTTATGACAAACTCCGTCTTTGGCAACTGCTTGCTTGGCTAGTATTCGATTGGAAACTGTTTCACACAAAAGCTTGTTGGTTTGCTTAGTTTTAAACTAAGTTAACCTTGGAAAACACTCTTGGGAACTGCGCTGCTAATGGAATGACAGAAGGTTTGTTGATATCGAGAGCTTGCTTTGGATCCAACAGCTGCATTTGCGCCAGATCACTGTTTTGTTCAAGTGGGAACCTGCGTCGTATTTGAGTACAAAGTTCAATCAGGTATGCCAATGCATCCTTGCGAAACTGGACTTTATCTCGTAACGGTTGTCGCATTAACTGCGCTTCACATCGTCCACCCAGCTCAATGTAATTCAGTTTCTTATGCACCTGTACATCCGAAGGATCAATGTCGGCAAGAGTGCGATGCTCATGCTGCAATACTTCCTGCCTAATAAACATACTGAGAAGAAAACGATACTCTCTTGTTACACTCGTGTACACTTTGTGAAGACGGAAGTTCTCGGACTGGAATTCCATGTTCATGACGTTAACTTTACCCAGTAAGTAGCCGACAAATAGAAGCATGTGCTTCATGCCAGCAATGTTCATCGTCTGCAGGATTTGCCCCGCACCGTCGACGTTGTTCACTGAAGCTTCGGATTGGAAATACAAGTGCAGAGCATCCCATTGCTCAAGGATCCTCTCAATGACTGCTTCACGGGACAGCCAGCGTGTTTCACACAGCTTCAACACTTTATGTTTCTGGGCCTGAACTACATCTTGTATTAACTGGAACTGGAGATTTCTTTTACTACTACGCGAAAAATAGAAGCAGACATTCTTTATGAAAATTTCAAGCCAAGACGGTAGGTGGTTGCTGGCAGCATTTGCACAAAGTGCAAATGAATGACAAACACAGCCGAGAACAAAGACATGTGGAATCTCTTTCTTCAGATGTGCCTATAAACCACTTGCAGTCCCCATCATAGTGGCACAGTTGTCTGCAGCAAAACCAATGACGTTACTAAGCGGGATTTCATGCGAGCTCAACAATTTCCTAACAGCTGTAAAACATACCAAGACCAGTTCCATCCTCCACCTCAGTGAGGTCTAACAGTGAATCAATTACTTTTTTTGTTTTTGTGTCACAAAATCGCACAACGACTAACAACAGCTGGTTCGTAGAAATATCAGTACTCTCATCAACGATTATAGAAAATTTCTGATTTCTGCAAATGTTTATAACTTCAAGCCACTCAAAATGAGCAATGCCGTACTGCATCACATAGGCAGCCTTGGTGCGCTTCAGTGACATATTTTGAGCAATTGTGCTGTCTGGAAATATCTGCTTGCAACATTCAATCAAATGATCAGCTTGCGAAAACGGAGTATTATGTTCTGCCATGAAAGCCGACAACACTATCTCCGCTTTAGCAATTTTGTCTTGGAGACAGGGCTCTTTTGGTTTGATGAAAAACTTGTTAATGTTCAGAGTTTTGCTTTTGGCTTCGAAGTTTTTCATGTGCTTCTCTGTGCTTTTATGTGTCAATAAAGCTGTTTTGTTGGCATTAGTTAATGTACAGGAACAGACCGTACAAATCGCAGCATAGCGGTTACCAGAGTCCGGCTTTATCCAATCCTTCAGTTCGCTGTCTGTTAGCCATTCCACACAAAAAGCCTGCTGATACCATGGCTTCACTTTTTTATGCGGTGGCGTGTGTGTCGTCATGCTGCTACAACTACCAAGCGTACCTTCATCATCGCTCATTTTATAATCTTATTATAACCAAAAAAATAATCAATATGCTGTTTATCTGCTTAAGTCTAATAATGTAAAAAGAAGACTTTATAACACATCGCAAAAATGACCGAGTATTGCAGATGACAGCCATTAACAGAATAACAGGAAATAGATAGCTGATGTAAACGAGTAAAAAAACAACGTCATTGATGTGGTTAAAAACAAGAATTAAATTTAAGTGGAATAAAAAATATATAGCACATAAGGTTTTACATTTAATTATAAGATACATATAATGTATAGTGCACAGAATATACATACATTGTAAATGCCAATTGTCAAATATACCCAGATTAATGCAGATTTTGGAAAAAATTACCCAGATACCCAGACGGAAGCCCAAAAACCCAGATCTAGTAAGAAATACCCAGCTGTGGCATCACTGGTTGCCACTCATGTTCCTAGAGACAAAGCCAGATTTTTTTTCTTTAAAAAAATACCCAGATTATTTTATGTCTCAAACACACAGGATAGACGATGGTTACACAATCTTTTAGTGCAACTTTAGCACAAATAAGCTGTGTGCTACCCATTTTTATTTATTTCTATTTTTATTTTATTTTTTATTACCAAACATTCTCAATTATATCAAAATGCTTTTATTAACACCCCAAATGAGATATTTTAACAGTAACATACTTACAGTAGTTACATTAACAAAACGTTCCTCAAATCAAATATAAAACGTTAGTTGTAACTTGTTACTGTTGAAAATTGACACTTGTCAGCGACTCGGCTTCCATGTCGACAACTTCTCCTTCGTCAATGTCATATGCATGAATTGACAACGTGGAATCTTGATTGTGGACTTTCAAAATCTTTGCTTATCTCTGCCGACAACGTCATTCACGCACATCTTCAACCACGCTTTTACAATGATTAAACTTATGACAAACTTCATCTTTGGCAACTGTTTGTTTGGCTAGTTTTCTATTGAAAACTGTTTCACACAAAAGCTTGTTGGTTTGTTTAGTTTTAACTAAGTTAACCTTCGAAAACAGTCTTTCAACGCATGCTGAGGACTGAGGTAGTGCCATAAGCGTGCACATGAGGTCAGCCAAAACATCAAATTTCTCCTGGTTATTAGCATCTGTTGCTTGTTGCAGTCCCAGCCAGAATCCGGGCGGATCCTCATCCAGCAGATGTCCAACATATTTTCGGCACGATGCGTGTTCTCGCCATTGATCAGACAGACGTGTCACACCGTGGCTTAATTAAGAGTCTGTCTGCGTAAAGAGACAAAACACCAATTTGTAGGAAAGTCTGAGAAGATAGATTAAGATGAGAATTAAAGTGACTGTGGAGGATGAGACATAGCTTCAAGGGTGACAACCTAGATTGACTCTCCCTCGCCACCTGTTACTTGTTTTATAGTTACTGTCTCACCACCTCTCGCTCAGCTGAGATAAGGTATGCACTAATTACTAGCCACAGACACAACTGTACAGTTAAAAGAATACAGGTACATTATAGTGAAAGACAAACTGATCCAGTGCACATTTGATAGTTTATTAAACAAACAAATCTATACTACAGCAATAACACAACAATAACGTGCGAGGTAGCACAACCTGAAAAAAGAACAAATCAATGAAAGACACAATTATCAAATCACCACGCTCGCCTCCACAACTACACGAAAACAGCTAAGGTTAAAGAAATGTACCGGGCGGGGGTCTCTAGGTAAGAGCCACCACCACTTAAATTCTACTATTGTGACTAACTAAACATACTGCGGAGTCCTCCACCACCTGACTACTCTTCACTAGTGTTCACTCTGTTCCGGTTAAGACTTATTAACTAATTTGACTACAAGGTCTCAAAGTCTCTCTTGGCGGTCCTGCACAACTAACTTATTCACCACATTACTTCTACTCTCCTGAATTCTGCAGACCTAACTCAGAGGTTCTCCTCTAGTAGACTCTATCTAAATCTACTGTTCCTGAGGAACACAACTAATTCCACTCTGTCCGCTCTGTTTCGGTTCAGTGCCTTCCTGACGCTATAGTCTTCGTCTGAGGCTCTGACACGTTGCTTTTCGTCACGTACCTCCTCCCGTTAGCACGTAGAGAGGTATGATCTCCCTCTATCCTCTCCCGAATAACTGATGAAGGGGCCCTTTGTGATTATATATTTTTCCTTCTGGCTGTAGATCTGGAGATGATGATGGCAACTCAATTCTTCACACATACAACGATTTAACCCGCTACGGGTGTTGGCCTACAGCTTTATTGTGGCAGTATGTAAACAATATCAATCAACGTAGCCTGTTCTGCATTGGGCTGTACAAGCTAAAAGCTTTAATTCCTAGGCTATTCCCCGCTGAGGTATATGTTCCCTCACGTCATGAGAACTTCTAATGCCTCTCCGTATTGCAGACGTAACTAGGGCGCCAGTTACTATGCGCGTACCCCATTTCTCTTCAATTACGACGTTGTCTCTTGCCTCCCTCTCTGAGAAGGCAAAGTCCGTTGCAGGCTTAGGGTTACCTACCCTCTGCTGTGAATCGCTGTAAGACAAATAACAACCTATTTACACCAATTCAAAAATTTACATAATTCAAAAAAAGCCATCCAGGACGACCCAGAGTCCGCTGGGAGGACAACATTAGACAATCTTTGAAGGACCGAGGACTAGAATGGAACCAGGCCAGGAAGAAGACAGCAGATAGAATGGTCTGGCGCTCTCTCTTCCAAACCTCTACACCTCACGGTAGAATGGAAACGACTAAGTAAGTAAGTAAGTAAGATATACCTACACCCCGTTTCCCATCCCATAATAAACTTCCCTAAATACAAGCTCCCCTCTCTAAGTATTATTTCTGCCTTCAGGTCAGACTTAACGCTCACTCCTTCTCCTCCCCTGCACTATTCTTATATTAAAGGCAGCCCATGGAAGGTTATTTAAAATAGAACACTTTATTTAGCACACAAATGCATACACCATATATCATAATATTAAACGCTCTTCACCCCTTTCTCCTTCTGAATTACATTATCAAACAGTACAAATTATTAACACACAAATGCCTACACCATATATCATAATATTAAACCTCTTTATCCCTTTTCCTTCTGAATTACATTAATTATACCCGTTTCTTAGGCACCTAAAAAAAACTCGTGTACATACACTTCTATTTATCATAATCAACCGTGGTTACTCTGAACTCGTTATAACGTTACACAGCGCATTTGTCTAGTATAAGCTCCTATTCTCAACCGCTAATATCTCAAATCTGCGCCGCGAAATCATATAATTCGCTAGCTAGACATAGTATAATTACAACAAAACTTACACTACACGGGCTCTAGCTTTGTAGAAGTCGGCAATGGATGGCAACTACTGACAAACAATAAATTAAATCCCAGAAGAAAGCTTACTCTTACTTGCTAACACTTTTAGCTAAAATCTTACACCACTTATTAAGCTTACGAACATACCCAGACTTTTCAGAATATCCAGGACCTAGCAGACTAAACTGACGCTATTCACGGCAATGATGGGTTTCCATTCCAGTAACGACCTTTCCATTCCTTAATGGAAACCCATCAACAACAGACTGATTAGAGCAAGACTGAGAGGGAGACTCACCAACACCACTATTATACAATGCTATGCACCAACAAACGACAACGATGAAGAGATCAAGGACGAGTTCTATCAACAGGTACAAAAAGAAATGGAAACTACACCCAGGTACGATCTCATTATAGTAATGGGAGACCTAAATGCGAAAGTGGGAGCACACAATAATTATAACAAAAGAGTAATGGGGAATGCGGCAGTGGAACAGCAAATGAGAATGGGGACAAATTAATAAGCTTCTGCAGTATTAACAGCCTGGTCATTGGAGGAAAACTTTTTCCACACAAGGAAGTGCAGAAGTTAACATGGAAATCACCAAATGGGCGAGACAGAAACCAGATAGATCACATAATGATCAATGGCAGATGGAGACATGCACTACAAGACGTGAAAGTAAGAAGAGGCGCAGATGTGGGAAGCAATCATCACCTAGCAGTAGCAAGACTGAAAGTGAAACTCACAGCTGCTGGACCAGTTGCAGTCAAACAAAAAAGATACAACATCACGAAACTGAAGGATCCCCTCACCAGAAAAGCTTTCGTGGTCGACGTAAAAGAAGATATGAGATTATCAAAAGCCAGGAAAGAACAGAGACTGATGATGTTGACCAGAGATTCAACACCATCTCAACAATATACAAGGAAAGCAGCAAGTCATGCTTGGGACTCCAGGAAAGAAAGATCCAAGACTGGATAACACCAGATACGCTAAACACCATAGCGAAGAGAAAGGAAATGAAAAGAAAGAAAACAGAAGCTAAGTCTCCCAGGTTAAAGGCAATATACATGTATAGTGAACAGTACAGTCAGCTGGACAAGGAAGTTAAACGTCAAGCCCGTGCTAACAAAATGACATTTCTGGATGACCTTGCAAGACAAGCAGAAGAGGCAGCACTGAGAAATGAACAAAGCACAGTATACAAAATAACTAAAATCATCAGCGGAAAACGAGGTGCAAACAATATTACATTAGTAAGAGATAAGCACGGAAATCTCATCACGACAGTAGAGGGACAGGAAACAAGATGGGCAGAGCATTTCAGAGAAACTCTGAATAAGGAACCACCAGAGGCACAATTGAATGTTCCTGAGGCTGAAAAAGATCTAGATGTTAATACAGACATCCCACGAAAAAAAGAAATCATCACAGCATTCAAAGGGTTCACCCGTGTGTTACCGGGGCCCGAATGGGGAGCAAAGAATAGTAACACTGTTCCCTTCCAGGCATGTCGTAAAAAGCGACTAAGGAGGGTTGGGCATGGGGCTGGTTACCCCATCCTGTAAAAAATTTAAACCACAAAAAACGTCAACAAATATAGACAAGTCAAATAAGGAAAATAAAACACAGCTATCCAAGACAGGGGAAGGTCCTCTCGCAGGGAGGCGTATGATGCAATACAGAGAAAGCCGAAAGGAGTCTGTGTTGCTGACTAACCTTCTGTCTTCTAGGAGAACTTCCAGATTTGTCACCTGGAATGTTCGGACATTAAACGAACAAGGGAAAGTGGCACAAGTAGCAGCAGAAATGAGGGAATATAAAATCGAGGTTCTGGGGATGTGTGAAACAAAGTGGAAGGGAGTAGACAGGAAGAAACTCATCGCAGGTGAATTGGTGCTGTCCTCAGGACATGAAGACGAAAGTTCACACCACAGTGAAGGGGTAGCTCTTATGTTATCTAAGGAAGCACAGAAAGCCCTCATTGAATGGGAAGCCGTTGGACCCAGAATAATAACAGCCACTTTTAAAACAGCTAAAAAGAAAATACATGTAAATGTCATCCAATGTTATGCACCAACTAATGACAAAGAAGAGTCGGTGAAAGAAGCATTTTATACTAGACTACTGGAAATTATGGATAAAGTAAAAAGAAGAGACATCACAATTTTGATGGGTGACATAAATGCTAAAATTGGTACAGTCAATACCGGATTTTAAGAAGTCATGGGAAAACATGGGCTAGGAATAATGAATGAAAATGGGGAACTATTCTCAAACCTCTGTGCTTCAAATCAACTGGCTATAGGAGGAAGCATGTTTCCACATAAGAGAATACACAAGGCAACATGGATATCACCAGACCATAGAACAGAAAATCAGATTGATCATATATGCATAAACAAGAAGTTTAGATCATCATTGCAGGATGTGAAGGTATATAGAGGAGCAGATGTGGCATCAGATCATCACCTTCTGATAGCCAAAGTAAAAATGAAACTCAAGAGATATGTAACAATGCAAAATTATAGACAACAATTTAATGTAGAACATCTAAGAAATCAAGAAACAAGAGACAAATTTGCGGTCACAATATCCAACAAATTCCAAGTGCTCCAACAGCTGGAAGATGTGGAGAATACAGAAGACTATTGACAGCAGGTCAAAACTGTATGGAATGAGACATGTGAAGAAATACTGGGGAAAAGGAAACGACAACAAAAAGCATGGATAACAACAGAAACCATCAATAAGATAAAAGACAGAAAAAACAAGAAAGCAGATTTAAACACAAGCAAAACCAGAAGTTCCAAAGCCAAGGCTCAAGAAGTGTACATAGAAGCAAACAAGGAAGTAAAAAGAAGTATCACAAGAGACAAGAGGAAGTATATTGAGGAGTTGACAAGAGAGGCAGAAGATGCTGCAGCCAAAGGAAATATGAGAGAACTGTATAGCAGCACAAAGAAGCTAACGGGGAAATACAAGCAAACAAGTTGCCCCATAAAAGACAAGAATGGGAAACTGCTCAGCAATATACAGGAGCAAATGAAGAGGTGGACAGAATATTTTGGTGACCTTTTCAATAGACCAGCTTCACAAAACCCCCCGGACATCCAGCCAGCAGAAGAAGAGCTACAGATTAACAGTGAAAGACCAAAGAAGGAAGAAATAAAGAAAGCCATAAAGCTTCTGTCGCAAGAGGCGAGTAATTTTGCATTTTGATTCTTAAGACCTATTGCCAATATTTTGTCGGTAAATTTCTCACGGTATGAGAAAACCATCTGTTGTCTAAATCCATTGTTAACAATAGACAGCACTCTGAGTAATCCCTGTGAAGTGTGCCACAAATGTCGCATGGAATGTTTTCACAAGGAGACATTAGGTAAACAGACTAACGAGGTACAATTAGGAGTAATCAACACTTAGTCTCGGTTGTGTTTACACAAACGCAGGAATACCTATGGATTATTTTGGCTAGCAATCGAACCTTATGTGCAGTCGGCGACAGAAGGCCAGAGAATTTTACAATGAGTATTGTGTTCAGTCATATCTCACAGGACTTCACGGAACAATATTGGGATTAACGGCGACAGAGTCCGAGCGTAGATCCACATAAAGGAGTAAAGAATACGGCATTAGAGAAAGACTAGTAAACACGGCCCAGACACCCAAAAGACGAACCCAGACAGATTGTCGGGGGGGGGGGGGGGAGAACAAGAAAGCGAACATTGCAAAAACTCTACACAGTAAAAGGGGGACTGGTTGTCTGCCGGGAATATGACGAATGGAACTTCACTTGAACATCAGAAGCGAACACGAAGAAATAGCCAGGGGCCATAGAAACACTATATAACCCAACTAAATTGATAGCTCAATATTGCTAAGAGAAAGCATTCCGCCAACATACTTGGGGTCTAGATTTCAGGACCTGTGACAGTGAAATTCTTTATATGGACACCAAGGTTAGTGTAATATAGTTTGTACGAGGGACGGTCAAAAAGTAATGCCTCGTAATTTTTAATTTCATTCAATAGGCAAGAAAACAGATAAACTTCACATTGAAATGTAGCCCCAAGTTTGACCTTCAAAAATGTATTTCTCAATGTAGTCTCCGTTATTTGTTACAGTTTTTGTCCATCTTCCCACAAGGGCTTGTATCCCCGCACGGTAAAAATGTGTGTCCTTTTCCTTAAACCACTGGCGTACGGCGCGTTTAAGGGTCTCGGTGTCCTCAAAGTGATGTCCGCGAAGATCTTCTTTCAGTGGTCCAAACAGATGGAAGTCAGAAGGTGCAAGATCGGGACTGTAAGGAGGATGTGGTAATAATGTCCAGCCAAATGCTGCAATCGCATCAATGGTGCGTTTAGCGGTGTGTGGCGTGACATTATCGTGCAACAGTTGTGCAGTTCTCTGATCTTTTAATGGGTAAAGTTGCCGAAGACGACCTCTAAGCTTCTTCAAAGTTTTAATGTAACGGTCTGCATTCACAGTGTTTCCCTGTTCCAAGAAGTCGAGAAGAATCACACCCTTCTCATCCCAAAACACGGATGCCATAACTTTCCCTACAGATGGTGAACTTTTGAACTTCTTTCTTGTCGGCGATGTTGTGTGAGGGCATTCCATTGACTGCCTCTTGGATTCTGGTTAAAAAAAAGATGTACCCAACGTCGGACAGTGCTAACATCCATTGTTGAATCTTCATAAACATTCTTCAAACGTTCGTGGATGAGAATTGGGGTCTCGCCTTCAGCATTGAGGAATTCTATGGCATAACGTTGTTTTAACTGAACGTCTTTGGCAGCCGTTTTTAAACTGTTACAGTGGTGCCATCTGTTACTGAAACAGGTTGGTAATGTTATACAGTGCAGAAGAGTGTTTGACGAATCCTGCTAAATTTACAAATTGCACACTGATGCAGTATTTACATACATAAAAAAATAGGAGGCATTACTTTTTGACCTTCCCTCTTACCTTATTATTATATCTTAACTTCAGTCACATAATATATACATATTTTCCATAAATATAACACTGTACATACCCGTCACGTTTTATTATAATATTATATTTCATACTCATAAGTACAGGTTGCAATAAACACCATGCAGAGAATTATCATATTTATAAGATTGCACAGTTTCCAGTAACTATAACGAAGTAAATACAAGACACTTTTATTTTGCCTCTTACATTACCTGTTAACCGTGCAGTAAACACCGCGCAGTCATTCATTATAGTGATAAGATTTCACATACAAGAACACACTACAGGCGTAACATAGATTACGGGGTACTTATAAGGGTTCGTTATTTTATCCATCGCAATGGTAGAGACAGGGACCATTTGAGATAACTCAGCCTTCGTCTACTACTTTGTTGGCGTTAATTACGGGACAAGCTAAAAGAGTAGGGTCGACCCGAGATACTGCGACGACAACGCATCTCACATATAATTAACGGCACCAAACCTACCCATACTCCACGGGGCTCAGAAAGGAATTTGCCAGGCGGGGAAGGAGCTTTCTATCATCGACCACCCACACAGAAAAAGTAAGCAGACAATACCCAGAAAGATTGCTGCATTACTAAGAGCTGTCCACGTGAATTTATTGATCAGAAGTTGCAGGAGCAAACGGACGATTTTTACAACAAGTGCCTTTGAGAAATCTTGATCAGAAGCGGCAAGAGCAGACGGACGATCTTGTAAACCCAGTGCCTACCAACTTTATCGAGATCCTGAATTACCTGCAGTAGTGGACAGAATCTCCCCGTAAAACTGATGCGCAAACAAATTCAACTATATACCATATTTCACCATCATCACAACCTGAGAACAATATCTTCACCACACAGGGACATCTGCATATCAGACGAAGTCCCCACCGCATAACATTGCTTCAACACAACCTAGGAACAAGCCACCTCAGACGCGCGTGGCAATGTCAACACTCGCTTTGTGAAGAACAAAAGAACAGGCCATCGACACCTGGCGAAATAAAGTGGACCGTCCAGTATTATTGAATGCAGAAAAAGACTTGTCCAGTGTATACAAATACCCAGAAATATTGACATTCAGTCAGAGACCCGAAACGAGATATCCTTTTTGTTAGTGTTTAAGATTAGGTTAATTCATCATCATCATCACATCTTGTAGACTTAAGTTTAGTTCGTGTATTTTTGCCTTAACTATTATCTTCTTTTCCAGGCATAGTTTAGGTTAGTTCTTATTGCATTTGTATTAGTGTAATTGAATGTTGTTACTTACATTCGCTTTCTTCACTCCTGCTGCCTATTTCCAACCGGTTGCCAGGCAAATCGGAGCCATTGACAAAGTCGGCACCACACAGATAACTCTCTTTGGTTACCCTTCGGGATAACCCTGTGACAGCTTCTAAGAGATGGAAAAGCGGCTGGACCTGATGGCATTCCAGCAGAGGCCATAAAAGCAGATATCGACACGGCTACAGAGATGTTATATAAATTACTTGGTAAAGTCTGGGAAAAGGAAGTGATACCAACAGAATGGAAGGAAGGATATCTGGTTAAGTTGCCTAAGAAGGGAAATTTACAAGAGTGCACAAATTATAGAGGAATAATGTTACTATCAGTGCCAGGAAAAGTATTAAACATGATTGTCCTTGAGAGATTAAAAGAGTCCATAGACAAGAAACTGAGAGATGAACAAGCAGGTTTTCGACAAAACAGATCATGTACAGACCAGATAGCGATTTTGAGAATAATAGTTGAACACAGTCTGGAATGGAATTCACCACTATACATCGGATTAGGGGACTACGAAAAGGCATTTGACATTGTAGACAGAGAATCACTTTGGAAATTGATGAGGCATTATGGAGTTCCCCTGAAGATCATTAATTTAATAAAGAAAACATACGAAGACATGACATGCAGAGTTCTTCACGAAGGACAGCTTACAGAACCGTTTGGGAAAAGAACAGGAGTGCGACAAGGATACCTCTTGTCTCCATTTCTTTTCTTACTACCAATAGAGTGAGTTATGAGATCATCGACAACACACAACATAAATGGAATCCAGTGGACTCTGACTAAGCAGTTGGGTGATCTGGATTTTGCTGATGACTTGGCTCTTCTGTCCCATAACCGTAATCAGATGCAGGACAAACTGAAAACACTCGATGAGAGGTCACAGCAATTGGGTCTGAAAATACACAGGGATAAGACAACAATAATGAGAATAAATGCAGCTAATGATAACAGGGTTGATCTTGAAGAAACACCAATACAAGAGGTAGAATTGTACACATATCTTGGCAGCAATATAGACAAAGTTGGAGGGACAGACAGTGATATCAAAATAAGAATACAAAAAGCAAGAGGAGCTTTCATTGCATTGGGAAATATATGGAGATCAAGAGAAATCGGATCCAACACGAAAATAAGAATCTTTAACTCAAATGTGAAGTCAGTCCTATTGTATGGCTCTGAGACATGTAGAACAACAAAGACAACAACCAAAAAGCTACAGACTTTCATAAATGGGTGCTTACGTAGAATAGAGGGATTAAAATAGTATGACAAGGTTACCAACGTGGAACTGATGACAAGAACTAGACAAGTGCCAGTGGAACAAGAGTTGAGAAGAAGACGATGGCGATGGATATGACACACACTGAGGAAACCTGTTGATAGCATTACAAGGCAGTCCTTGTTCTGGAACCCCCACGGCAAGAGAGGCAGAGGTAGACCAAGAAGCACATGGAGAAGAGAGCTGGAAACAGAGGTGAAAATGATGAGGAGAGCATGGAAAGAACTTGAGATGATGGCACGTGACAGGAGGACTTGGCATGTGTTTGTTGAAGGCCTATGCTCCTTTGGGAGTGAAGGGTTATGATGGTGATGAATCAAAGAGTTAAAGAATGGAAAAGCTCCTGATCATGATAACTTAAATGCAGAGCTATTTAAAACAGACCCAGAGCTAGCAGCAGAACTATTAGAACCACTATTTGCACAAGTCTGGAAAACAGGGACAACACCAACAGAGTGGAGAAAAGGAATAATTGTCAAATTGCCTAAGAAGGGAGATCTTGCAGACTGCAATAATTGGAGAGGAATAACTCTTCTCTCAGCTCCCAGCAAAAAACGGATAGGCTTAATAAGTATAGCCAGCAGGTGGGCTTGAACATCAACCTAAAGAAGACAGACGTCGTGACGCTCAATGTGAGCAGCCCTGAGCCCATATCAGTAAGGAATCAGCAACTGGAACAGACAGATGCCTTCACATACCTAGGATGCATAGTAACACCAGACGGCGGAGCAATCAAAGACATCAACATCAGAATGAACAAAGCAAGAACAGCCTTTTTTAGCCCAAACAACATCTGGAAGTCCTCTCAGTATAGCACAAGCACAAAATTAAGATTATTTCAGAGCTGTATGCTTTCTGTGCTTCTCTATGGCGCGGAGAGCTGGAGAGTTACAGAGAAGGAAATGTCGAAATTGTCCTCTTTTCACACAACGTGCCTAAGAAAAATTCTCCGAATCTTTTGACCGAATACCATCACCAACCAAGATCTGCTTACTCGGAGCAAGCAAGAGGACATGCACACTATCATAGCTGGCAGACGCTGGAGCTGGGTTGGCCATGTCCTCAGAAGAGACTCCGATGCCATCACAAGACAGCTACGCTATGGACCCCTGAAGGAAAACGAAAGAGAGACCGACCAAAAACAACTTGGCGGATGACTGTGGAGGCTGAGATGCAAAGAATGAACCAGAGTTGGGGCACTGTACGAAGGATGGCCGCCGACCGAGCAAAGTGGAATCAATTTGTTGTTGCCCTACAAGACGCCACCAGGCGTAATGGCCACTGACTGCTTTGACGGTCGGCGGCTAAGGATCAAAGAAGAAGATTCACGGCAATAAAATTCTTGGACTTGGGAGCACTAACTAACAATCTGGCCCAGCATATATAGGTCCAATTTGCTGATGCAAGACCGACGCGGTGAGCCATAGCTCCCAAAATCCGCTTTTAACCTCTTTTTGACATAATCTAACGGCTGCTACATACATTAAAAATCGAAGCCAATCTTCAGCGCTTCCCATTAAGCATCATAACATTATCTTATCTCGACTTATCGGTAATCAGTGATTATGAGTCATTCCCGTTTCTGGAACGGGGATCAAAGAAAATAGCTTCCCCACGAACCTGCGGCCTCGCTAAACAATGTACGTAATATTACCTAACTATACTGACCGCATATCAACAAGTATAGCTCACTAGCCCACGTTACAACTCAGGTAGGGGTTTTTCTCCCCTCTCCAATCGAGAAGGGTTGGTGTTGGTGGTATGAGTCATCCTACCGCCATACAGAATAACCCAGAATAAAAATAAATAAGAACTAAAACGCATTAGAAAAAAAGAACCAAATTAATAAAAGGGACAAAAAATGGGGCGAGTTGAAAATAAAAATTAACAGTAACTTATCACAAAACTCCGCCCTTCTAAGGTCGGGCCTCTCGGCCTAAAAGATTGTAATTTTCTTTTTTACACTTGCCCCTATGTACGTCCGTAGAGATCCTTGTCGCTATCCCTTCCTCTGGAGCTAGGTGCCGGCTTAAGTAATCTGCTCCTACACTATCTTTTCCAGGGATGTATTGTACCGAAAAAGAGTACATGCTTGGCACAAGAGCCCATCTCATGATTGTTGCATTATTTTGTTTGTTGGCTCCCAAAAAACACCAACGGGGCGTAGTCGCTTTGCACTACAAACGTGACGCCATATAGATATTCGTGATGTTTGCGAATCCTGGAAACTAGGGCAAGGCACTCCCGTTCTATTGTAGAATAATTCCTTTTTCTCAGTCTGCTTGCAACAAAGTGGATTCTATCACAATGGCACTAGCATCCACTTGTGTCACAGGAGCAGTGACATACGGGCAGAGATGACGGAATAACCAAATAATAAAGTTCCGAAAAAGGGAGCAACCCGTGGAATGAATGATGTAGAATTGCGTGAGGGAATCAGTTTTGCTTTTGAATCAAATTAATATTCGACTGAACTGAATAAAGAATTGGACTTTTAAGAAACCGAGCTTTCATTTGATACTTCGCTAGGAGTAGTGTTGTCAATTCAGTGGTCCAATTTGAAGTTAGAAGAACTTTGTTTTTACACATCCACCCTGTCTATCAGAACATCAGATTATTAAATCACTACACATTACCACTATACGATCACGAGAAAAGAAGAGTCAACAAGGGAGATAGTTACTTAAGGACAGTACAAACTTGATGGACGCTGCAAGTTGAGATGATGATGTCAATCTATCGACGGCGGGTCCGTGACAGGTGGATTCCGGCGGACTCTAGCCGTACTAAGTAGAGGTGCGAGTTTAGCACTGCTTATCAGGATACTGAGAAGTCCTGAGATTTATGCAAAATAAAAGACAAACGTCTGATGAGCTGTGACATAGAGGGTGGATGATGTTTGGTGCCGTGACCAGGATTTTGATCACTTTGGGATTGCTACAGACTTTCATTGGTCCCTGTGACATGGCGACTTTGATTTTGGTGCCGTGAGTCCAGGATTTGAACCTGCTTGTATTTCTGTGGCATATTTAAAGGACAGCTGTGATATTGAGAAAGGTGTTGATGATGTTTGGTGCCGTGAGTCCAGGATTTGAACCTGCTTGTATTTCTGCAGCATATTTAAAGGACAGCTGTGACATGGTGATGTTGTTTGTTGCCGTTTACCAGGATTTTGATCACTCTGGGATTGCTACAGACTTTCATTGGTCCCTGTGACACTCGTAATACGAAGAATTTCGTTAAGTCCGGAAGCTGTAACTCAGGAGAACTGGTCAGCCGTTCCTTAAGAGTGGTGTAAGCGCTCTCGCATTCAGCTGTCCAATTGGCCTTATCAGGTTGACTTGTCCAGGTGAGGTCAGTTAGTGGGGCCGTTAGACTATTAAAGTTAGGAATTAATTTCTGGTAGTAGGCGCACAAAGAGAGAAATGAACACGTATCCTTTTTCATGATGAGGCAAGTTGCGTTACGTATTTTGTCTACACTTTTGGTCAGCGGCCACATGCATCCATGAGAGATAGTGTGCCCTAGAAAGTCTAGAGTGTGGAAGCCGAGTAAACATTTATTCGGTCGTTCTATTAGTTCCGCTTCCTTCAGCTTCCTGAGGAGCAAGGCGACGGATGCTACATGTTCCTCCGTGTCTGTTGCGATCACACTGACTAACAAAAAAAAAACTTTTTTTTTCTTTCTCTAACATTTCTATGTTTTTCTGGTCAATTTTAATGCGCTGTTTTTAAATCTGCAAACCGTTTTTCTCTATCAGGTCGGGATCTCTAGAAATACGCAATTGAAGTTTTTTAACAAGGCATAAAGTATTATAACATCATTCATACAAGAAGTGTAACAGTTATGTAGGCTTGAATTTCTTTGCAGTCGACTTTCGTCGGTGAATGGCATGTGGTACATCGCGATGAAGCATCCAACAATAATCGGCAAGCATGGTCACACTCCACCGTCCTTGATAGCGTGATTCCATTACGGCGATATCTTGATGGAATCGTTCTCCATGTTCATCGCTGACTTCGCCAAGTTTGTCAGGGAAAAAGTCAAGATGCGAATCAAGCAAATGGATTTGAGGGACATGTTACAGCCCATAATTCTGTATGCATCTATGCACTGCTTAACAATATGCACATAGTCGACAGATTTGTGATTTCACAGAAAGTTATCGACGATCGATTTGAATGCCATCCATGCCCGAAGTTCACTACCATGTAACAAGTTCTCGAATTGTTTGTCTGCAATAACTTTCCTAATCTGAGGTCCTACAAAGATACCTTCCTTTATCTTTGCATCGCTAACTTGCGGAAACTTTTCTCGAAGATAAGTGAAAGCTTTGCTCGTTTTATCTAACGCTTTTACGAAATTCTTCATGAGCCCCAACTTTATATGTAACGGTGGTAAAATGATGCCGTCTTTGTTAACTAATGGCTCATGTATTACATTTTTATGCCAGAGCTGCATACGATCCCTGATAGGCCACACCTTTCTTGCATAATGTTCCTGTCTGTTGCGGCTGTCCCATTCACATAGGAAGCAACAAAATTTAGTATACCCAGTCTGCATGCCCGTGAGAATTGCAATGACCTTTAGGTCTCCACAAATCCGCCATTGGTAGTCATTGTACTTTATTTTTGCCAAAAGTATAGCCATATTGTCATAAGTTTCTTTCATATGAACAGAGTAGGCGACTGGAATTGATGAAAATAAATTTCCGTTATGCAATAACACGGCTTTTAGACTAGTCTTGGAAGAATCGATGAAAAGTCGCCATTCGTTGACTATGTGCTCACGACCGAGGTGCACCATTAGACCGTTTACATCTTTGCAATAGCAAATGCCATCATCCATCTCAAAGTATTGAACAAGTTCTCTGTGTCTATGACGAAATTTAGATATCGGAGTATTGGGCGCTAAAAGATTCCATTCTTTGAGTCGCGAACCGAGTAATTCCGCTTGTCCTTTGGTAAGAGCGAGATCACGTATTAGATCTGAAAGTTCTGAATGGTTAATTAAGTGAACACCATCATTCACCGGTATATAATCCGAGTCAGAATTAGTTTCTAAAGCAGGTAAACTATCACTTTCTGATGGTTCATTCACGTCCAACGGATATTGTTATGGTGGAACTGGGATCGGACACGTGATTGGATCATGAGGCACTGGTTTCGATACCGATTCTACAACTTCTAGAAGCCATATTTCGCTCAGAATTATTTCAAAATACAGTAACTATTTGAAAAATAGCGTAACATATGTCATGCATCTTTTAGCAGTATAAAAAGTAGAATTATTTTGCATTTTATTAATTTTTAATAAGTTATATAGTAAAAATGAAACGGAGCAAATAACGGTTTCCCAAAAATATATTTATTCACAAATATCTTAAGAACCCGACGTGATAGAGATAAACGGATTTCAGATTTGAAATCAGCGCAAGAAACTGAACTAAGAACACTTATTCTTATATAAGAAAGAAAAATGTTGTTTGTCAGTGTCATCCATAAAATTATGAATGTGGGGGTTGTGCAACGGCCCTAACAGCTTCCTCGTCATTCGTGTGAAGGCACCGGGGGCATTATGTAGTCCAAAAGGCATGCCGTTAAAAGTGTAATGACCCTCACTAGTGCTAAAGGCCAACATCGGACTGACTTCCTCTTTCACCGGAATCTGATAATAGCCTTTACTCAAGTCTATTTTGGAAAAGAGTTTTGCTTTACTCAGTTTGGTAAAACGTTCCGCCGGGCTCGGGAGGGCTTTCGGTTGAAATTCGGTCACTGTGTTAAGCAAGCGATAATCAATGCACAGCCGAGTTTCGCCATTAGGTTTTTGTAATAGCACCACGCTAAAGCTGTATGGGGAAGTGGTTTCAGTAATAATGTTGGCTGCAAGCAATTTGTCTATTTCCTCCCGTAAAGCGGCGGTTTTTGCGTACGGGCCGGATATATTTTTGTCCGTGCCGGTGTGTCGTTTTTTAATTTCATGTCATACTCAAAGAGATGTATAAGCCCGGGCTTATCCGTCAAAACGTCTGTATATTGTCCTAATACAGCGCTGAGCTTTTGCGCCGATACTTCTGAAAGAGTGTCCCGAAATTTCACGTCTTTGTACGACTTTTTCTGTTGCAAGAGTATTCCCAATAATTCTCCGTTTCGTCCCCTTCCTCAATAGCTACTGACAGGGCTAGTAAGTGTTCTTGAGACGGGGGAAAGGGGGGGGGGGGTTCTAAAAACTTCTTAAGGAGATTTACATGGTGTATCTTCCTTTTCCCTCTGATAGAGATCATGTAGTTGGTGTTATCAATTTTAACCAAGACTTCGAATGGCCCTTGCCATCCAATGCGCAGTATGTTGTCCCCTGTGGGAAGTAACAAGACCTTCTCCCCTGGCTGGAGTTCTCTTTCCTTTGCCATCTTGTTGTATCTTTGCGCCTGTTTTGCACGAGCCTTACAGAGGTTAGCTAAGGTCAAGTTCCAGCTTAACTGTAGCCGTTCCTTCAGCTCTTCTACATATTTAGAGGCCGACACCGTTGTCTCAACGGCCCTCCGATCTATCAACGACCTAAGCAAGGCCTCCAATGTGCGCTTGATTGGTCGAACGAATAATAATGTGGCTGGCGGCAAGCCTGTAGAAGCTTGTGGGACCTCTCGATAAGCAAACAGGGCCGTGAGAAGAAAAAGGTCCCAATCTTCTGACCGCTCCTGCCCTAACTTATGAAGCATCATCATCAAGCTGCCGTTGAATCACTCCACGAGTCCATTTCCGTCCGAGTTGTATGGACTGGTATGTATATGCTGGGCCCTGACAATCTTGAAGATCTCTTCCATCAACAAGCTGCGGAACTGGGATCCATTATCGGTCAACACTTGCTGAGGAAATCCCAATCGCATAAAGATTTGCACCAAGGCTTCTGCGACATGCTTTGAGTCCGTAGAAGCCAGTGGGATTGCCTCTGCCCACATGGTGCACACATCGACTATCGTCAGAATGAACCTGTTCCGTCCTTTAGTTCTTTCTAAGGGATCTACTATGTCAACCACCACTCGGTCGAATGGGATACCCACGATTGGCATCTCTCCCAACGGAACTGGAGAAGTCCAGTGTCTGGGTGCCACTCTCTGACACTTGGCGCAAGATTTTACAAATCTTATGATATCCGGCGTCATTTTCGGCCAATAGTAATGGACCGATATTTTATGTATGGTGGCCCCTTGTCCTATATGCCCACTAAATGGAAGCGCATGCCACATTTCTAAAATTTGTGGCCTATACTTTGTTGGCACTACCAGTTGGTTACGGCCCTGCTCTTCTCCTCCTTCCCTTCGATAAATCAGCCCTTCTTTTGTAAAGAAATTCCCTTTTTGTTTGGGGTCCTTAGAAGTGGGCAATTTCTTAAAACAAGCCTCCAATGTCGGATCCTGTTGTTGGGCCTCCTTCAATTTCATGGGCAACTGGTTTGTAGGGGCCTCACTTCCTCGGTCCTTCTTGGCTTGTTCTCTAGTAACCACCGCTGCTACGATTTCCGGTTCCTTAGGGTCCCCTAGGTACACATACCGACACCCGAAAATGACCTCATACAGGGGCCCCTCCATTGCTGCCGATTTGATCGTGCCTCTAACATACTTCGACACTATCTCTATCTGCGCTACAGGGAGTCGCATCAGAGTATCTCCTCTCAACACCCCCCAAATCTCCACAAATTCTCCAGTCATCTGTTCTTGCTTCACTAGATGATGGCCCACGTAACATTCGTAGCTCAATCCTGTATCAAACAGACACTCCGTTTCAACCTCATTAATAGTTACTATTCCCCTAGTGGAATGTCGGTCATCTCCATTCTGAGAGCCTTGTCCTCTTCCGATTCCTGTGTAGGAGTTGTAAACATGCCACTCTCGTCGGGGGGTTTTCCCGGCTACCGCTAGGTCTCCACTGCGAGCTATAATAACTTCTGCCGCCCCATTGCCGACCAGGTACGTACTTCCGGGAATGGTCATTTCTTGTTTCGTCCCGTTTATTATGCTGTTTTGGTGGCCTTGCGGAGAAAACATTCGGTGAATAGGGCTCTCTAGCATTTGGCCCGTTCGTTGGCTTACTGGGAGAGGTGTTACTTCCTCTGGGTGACGGGTCGGGGTTTCTCCGTTTCTGGCCCAGTATTTCGGCCTGTGCCGTCTGGAACCTTTCAGCAAAGATAATAATCTGGTCAAGTTGCTGGGCGCCGTGCTCTGCCAGATACCGCCTCAAGTCCGGAGACATAGTTGATTTCAATTGTTCCGTCATTACCAACTCTTCCATACCTGCGTACGTTTTTACCATTCCCGCCAACTCCCACCATCTAGCGAGATAAGTCCTTAATCTTTCCGCGAATTGGGTGAAACTCTCTCTCTTTTCTATCCGGCTCTCCTGGAACATTGTTTGGAACTTACGTGGGGTCCACTGGAACCTTCCTAACAAAGCATTACGAAGCTCTTGAAATTATTCTGGTCTTCGATGACCATCATGTTATAAATGTCATACGCAGGACCTTTTAGGGACTGAGATAGCTTTAAGCACCAAAGAATTCCATCTAATTCATTTGTTGTCGGCATCCGATCGAATTTCTCCAAAAAACGTCGATTTTCTCGTTCCCACTATGGACAGAGTCAAATGAGAAATTCATGGCTGCTATCTGGTGGCCTGCGCCTCCTGGGCGGTCTGTCGCCCCTGCTCTAGGGGAGTCGCTATTCTCCGAACTGCTATCAGAGGCACTACTTTGTAGTTCCAGAGAACGCATGGCAAGTTCATGTTGTCTCTCTGCTGCTACCTTCCGTTCCTCTGCTTGTTTTGCCCTCTGCCTTTCCTCTGCTTCCATTTTTCTCATTTCCATCTCGGCCTGCTGGTCCCTTTCCTCTTCCTCTCTCTGCTCCTTCCTGTCTTTGCCCCGTTCTCTCTCTACTCCTTCCTGTCTTTTTCTTCTTTTTCTCTCTGCTCGTGTTTATCCTTCTCACTTATCATGTATGCCTTAATCTCGGCCTCATCCATTCCCATATCTTTAGCTGCGTCACGCCAGGCAGCTCGTAACTTGGCATTTAAACCATCTTACCTGTAAGATCTACAGTAAGCTCACAAATACAGAAAAGGACTGAAGGGAAAACAGAAACCAAACTTTCAGTTACCTCCCGGAAAATACTCTCTCAGTATATCCTCTTTTTCAACCCCAACCCAAAAATCCGACTAGCATCTAATCTGAATGATAACTGCCTCCGCTAAAAGCCGTTTCCCACTAGTAACGTGAAAAAATGTATGTATCTACTCTACAACTTGCAATTACCTTCCTGATTGAGAAAAAAAAGCACTGTTAGCTATCAATGACCTCTGTGTCATCTAATGCCTTAATAATAAAACTCCTGTAGTATATTCTAACAGGACCACCACTGGTGTAAGACAAGGTGATATCCTATCACCTCACCTCTTCATACTCCTTATGGACGATGTCATCAAGGCATGTAAGGAGAGAACAAGAAAGTATTCAGTGGGGTACTGGAAGATGAGACAGGTCTATATTTCGGAGCTGGCATTTGCTGATGATGTTGCCCTGATTGCCAAATCAGAGGCGCATCTCCAATCCAACCTGCAAGTCTGGAAGGAAGAGCTGGAGAAGAGAGGGATGGTCATAAGCAGCTCTAAAACAAAATCCATGGTGATATCACGAGAAGAAAGAAAACATCAGATTAAGCTGGGAGAACAGGTCCTGGAGCAGGTCGACCACTTTAAATACCTCGGAGCTATTATAGACCGAAAAAGAGGCATCAATGAAGAGTTGGCCACTCGAAAAGCAGCAGCTGGGAGACTTTTTCAGGCCATAAATCGAGGATTCCTCAGCAGGAGAGAGGTTGGTAAGAAAACGAAGATGGCTGTATACCGCTCCACCTATGTCCCAGTCTTGACATATGGATGCGAGTCATGGGCAATGACTACAACCCATAAAAGCCAGATCCAAACCTCAGAAATGAGGTATCTGAGGAAGGTGGTTGAAGTAACAAGAAGAGACATGGTACGCAACCAGACGATACGTCAAGGTCTAAAATCCCACCCCCTGCAGACCCAAGTAGAACAGCCCCAATTAAGATGGTTTGGCCATTGTTGCCAGTAATTTTAATGAAATGGACGTGATCTGGAAAATATTAGGTGAGCAGATTAGATTATGGGTTGTCATTGCTTGAAGACGTGATTGTCTTTAATGTTAGGTTAAATTGTAATAGGGGGGAATTCTCTCGTATGTCCGAGAAGTAAAGTTACAAAGCGTGTGAACGCTAGTCAGTTCAATTGTGGAGGTTTATTCACTCCGAACTGTTTTGAGCTACGGGGGTTTAGCTATTTGTGGCTAACCCGTGCAAGTAGTGAGACCGAGCGGTGTTTTTTGAACAGCCGGGTCTCGTAGCTGTTTTAGGGGGAAGATGTGTATTCCCGTGGGCAGTGAGTTTGGGCATCGACTGGAGAGAGTCGGCCCCATAGTGTGTGTTCTTGATGGTAAGCCTGTACAGTGCTGAAGATAAGAGGCCATGATTTGTGTAAGGCCATTATTTCCTGAGAGAGGATAATTGTGTTATGTGAAGACATGTTGATAGGTGAGATTAGTGCAGACTGCTGGGTGAGCAGTATTGTGTTTGCTATCTTTGAGAAGGATCCATTATTATTAATACAGCGCTTATGTGAGTGTAGCACGGCGAGGATGTCCGTTTGCTATCTTTGAGAAGGATCCATTATTATTAATACAGCGCTTATGTGAGTGTAGCACGGCGATGATGTGAGCCGTTTGCTATCTGTGAGAAGGATCCATTATTATTATGATAGCGCTTATGTGAGGAGTATCTGGAGGATACCATATTTATGTTAGCACGGCGATGATGATGTCCGTTTGCTATCTGTGAGGAGGATATTTATATTTATGTTAGCACGGCGATGATGCCCGTTTGCTGGGATCCATTATTGGAATATTATAGCGCTAATGTGAGGACAGGGGGATAGCGCTGAGTTGATGAGTATCTTTAAGGAGGCCATGGATATTGTAGTATCTGCATGACTCTGAGATGTGAGGAGTACTTTATTATTGTATTGCTATAACTTGTAGTTTGACTATAACTGTGTATTCTGTATTAACGTAACGTGTTGTGGTGTATTAAACGTCCATTAACAGTACACCTGCCGTTACACCATTCCATGCCTCTGATGTGTGTATCTGTAGTGTGTGACTGTACTTCTATACACACCCCACTTATGACACCAACACACAACCATATTATTACCAGTGGGGAACAGCTATTTCAGTGCCTGTGTGGCGTATGCGATTCAAAACTGTTACCTTAACGTTGGTGTGTACTTGAAGCAAGAGTGGTGATAAGGAGAAATATACCGCAACATATCTGGCCAAACTAATATAATATAGGAGGGAAAGATAGCGTTACATATCTGGAGATCAGCGTTACATATCTGATGGACCAGTCATTAAATGTAGAACGAATTCATATAACATTCCACATACGGAAACAGCGGTACCCATACCAGTTAACATTTGGTTTATAATGTACACGATTTTCACCATATAACATTTATGACATCTACTTCTACGTGCGTAGGAGCCTCGGTAGCATAGTGGTTAGTGCACTGGCTTCGTAGCGCAGTGGTCTATGGTTCGATCCCCAGATGAGGTGGGAAATTTTTAGGCCACAAACGGCTCCTGGGTCAACCCAGCCCCAAATGGGTACCAGAGCAACTCTGGGAAGGTTAAGGCGGCCGGCGTGATGCCGACCACATCACCTCTAGTGTGCCGACGGTCAAGATAATATGGGCCTAACACCATATTCCCAATATGCCTCAATGGGCGTGTAACGGGTTCCTTTACCTTACTTCTACGTGCGTACCTGTGTTGTGAGTGATTGTTCCAACACGCACGCACTCAGACAATCACGAAGAAACCAGCATATAACAGCCATGTCTGCAGAATGGGAGAAGATCGGATACCACGACAAGCATGGGAAACAAAGAGCCAAGGATCCAGACCCCGAGGACGACCCAGAGTCCGCTGGGAGGACAACATTAGACAATCTTTGAAGGATCGAGGACTAGAATGGAACCAGGCCAGGAGGAAGACAGCCGATAGAATAGTCTGGCGCTCTCTCTTCCAAACCTCTACACCTCACGGTAGAAGGGGAACGACTAAGTAAGTAAGTATATGCTAAATGCACCCTGTGGAAAAACGTTTGACTGGATCAATTTTAAAAGCTCAGAGCCTAATGGTTATTTAAGAAAAATCTATTCCCAGAAGACTTCCTCAACAAGAAACAATATGTGAATCTTAGGCAAGAACCCAAATTTATCCGAGACGATCCGCCCACCTTGTCACACAGTGGCTTAATTAAGAGTCTGTCTGAGTAAAGAGACAAGACACCAATTTGTAGGAAAGTCTGAGAAGATAGATTAAGATGAGAATTAAAGTGACTGTGGAGGATGAGACTTATAGCTTCGAGGGGGAGAATCTAGATTGACTCTCCTTCGCCACCTGTTACTTGTTTTATAGTTACTGTCTCACCACCTCTCGCTCAGCTGAGATAAGGTATGCACTAATTACTAGCCACAGACACAACTGTACAGTTAAAGAATACAGATACAATATAGTGAAAGACAAACAGAACCAGTGCACATTTGATAGTTTATTAAACAAACAAATCTATACCACAGCAATAACACAACAATAACGTGCGTGGTAGCACAACCTGAAAAAAGAACAAATCAATGAAAGACACAATTATCAAATCACCACGCTCGCCTCCACAACTACACGAAAACAGCTAAGGTTAAAGAAATGTACCGGGCGGGGGTCTCTAGGTAAGAGCCACCACCACTTAAACTCTACTATTGTGACTAACTAAACATACTGTGGAGTCCTGCACCACCTGACTACTCTTCACTAATGTTCACTCTGTTCCGGTTAAGACTTATTAACTAATTGGACTACAAGGTCTCCTGAATTCTACAGGCTCTCCTCTAATAATTTCTGTCCAACTCTACTGTTCCAGAGGAACACAACTAACTCCACTCTCTCACCTCTATTTCAATTCAGAGCCTTCCTGACGCTATCGTCTACGCCTGAGGTTCAGCTGCGTTGCTCTTCTTCGCGTACCTCCTCCCATTAGCATTTATAAAGGGGTGATCTCCATCTCTTGTCTCCTGAATAACAGATGAAGGGGCCCTTCGTGACTATATATTTTTCTTCTGGTTGTAGATCTAGAGATGATGATGGCACTTAAATTCTTCACACAAAAAGCGATTTAAACCACTTCGGGTTATGGCCTTCTGATTTATTGTGTCAGTATGTAAATAATACCAGGCAACGTAGCCTTTTCTGTATTGGGCGGTACAAGCTAAGAGCTGTAATTCCTAGGCTATTCCCCGCTGAATTATATGTTTCCTCACGTCATAAGAACTTCTAATGCCTCTCCGTATTGCAGACGTAACTAGAGCGCCATTTACTATGCGCGTACGCCAGTTCTCTTCAATTACGACGTTGTCTCTTGCGTCCCTCCCTGAGAAGGCAAAGTCCGTTGCAGACATAGGATTACCTACCCTCCGCCGTGAATCGCTAGACTTTTCAGAATATCCAGGACCTGGAGGACTGAACTGACGCTATTCACGGCATAAAATTATTGGACTTGGGAGCCCTAACTAATAATTTGGCCCGGCATATATAGGGCCAATTTACGGATGCAAGACCAACGCGGGGAGTCATAGCTTGTAGAATTATCTCCAAAAGAAACCGCTTCTAACCCAATTTTGACATAATCTACATACATTAGAAATCGAAGCCAATCGTCAGCGCTTCCCATTAGCATCGTAACATTATCTTAAATCGACTGATCGGTAATCAGCGACGATGAGTCATTCCCCTTCTGTAACGGGGATCAAAGAAATTAACTTCCTCACGAACCTGCGGCCTCTCTAAACAATGTACGTAATATTACCTAACTATACTGCCCGCCTACCAACAAGAATCACTCATTAGCCACCGTTACAACTCAGGTAGGGGGTTTCCCCCTCTCCAACCGAGAAAGGTGGGTGTTGGTGGTATGAGTCATCCTACCGCCATAAAGAATAACAAAAAATCAAACCAAATACGAACTATGACACATTTGAATAAAAGAAGAAAACAACCAAAATTAATAAATGGGACGCGAAATGAGGCGAGTTGAAAATAAAAATTAACAGTAACTCATCACAGGGCCGATCCATTCTGTCACATACCCCTCTCCATAGAGATTTGTAGAATTAGTTCCTACAGAAACATGTTTTCCTGGTGATGATACATGAGTCGCTTTCATGACGGAGGGTCTTAAGGGGAGAGGCACTACGAGTTGCTTCCCTTGCCTCCTCCGTCGAATAATAATCCCATCCTCGCCACGAAGTTTATCTTGATCTGACTCTTTTCAGAGTACGGCGCTAGGGTAATGTCTTCCATCTGTGCGTGGCGTAACTCTGCTTTACTACACAGAAATGTCGAGTTGAGGTACGAGTTGTCCCATGCTGAGTAGTAGGTGTCGAGCAATTCGACACACTCAAATATCTGCTACTTAGCAGAAAAAGAAAGAAAGTGCGACAAATCCGGAATCCTAGGAACATGAACACTATGTCATAGTGGGAGTATGTTGTAAAGTAATACCCCAGACCACGTGTAAGAGGCATCTTAATCCAGTTGCCGTAACTATTTCTCAGATCCAGAAGTCGGTATTCCTAAAGATATTTGGGGAAAGTAGTATATTTTATAATTCTATATTTTGCAATTATTCTTTCTTCTTCTTCTTTGTTCCTTAACCGCTGACCACCAAAGCATTCAGTAGTCATCACGCCTTGTGGCGTCTTGTAGAGCAACAGCTAATTGATTCCACTTTGCTCGGTCGGCGGCCATCCTTCGTACAGTGCCCCAACTCTGGTTCATTCTTTGCATCTCAGCCTCCACAGTACTCCGCCAAGTTGTTTTTGGTCGGTCTCTCCTTCGTTTTCCTTCAGGGGTCCATAGCATAGCTGTTCTATTGCAATTATTAACATGAGAAAATTGCTAGCGGATGTAAAAGTCGTACAAGACTGACAACCTCATCATATAGAATGATAATTTTATGAACCACCACTGCAAGAGCTGGTGACTGCTTTATGCATGTTTCTCAAAGAGAACCAAAAGCAGAAGTAGTCCCAAGTTCCACATGGAGCAGGAAATGAATGATGACAGGATTGGTGTACAAACGTATTATATTAACCTTTTCAACCAGTGCATATGTAAATTTTAAAATGTTCAATGTAAACGCAATGGATATTTTCCGATTCCTGGGATTAACATTAAGGCTCGGAGATGATACAGATCTGAGGCAGATGGGATGGTGGAATGAAAGTGGGGAGACATCTGATTTTCGTATAAAAAACCCAATACTCAGGAGGGTATTTGTTTCTCTTATTTCATTATACTAGTCGGTGATACCAATTGACAGTGCTGTCTATGGAACAAGTGAGTAGTATAAGTGGCCTTCAGTCAAAGCTGGACAACTACAGCATACAGTTCTTAATAGACGCTGGACCTTCTTCACAATTACCCCACGATACTAGAAGGGACGTGTTGCAGCCACCAGATTTGACCAGTGACGAGTGAACCAGTCCGTAACCTGCAAAAAATAAGCATCGGCTGGAGCAGAAACCAACACATCTTACTGGCAGCTAAGTACCCATTCAAAGCTGCCAAGTGAACTTTCTATTTTCAAATCAGAAAGAACTTTTCAAATTAGACCATCACCTGTGAGGAAATTTTAATGACTCTATCTAAACTCACCCCAACCTTATTTATTTTACAATAGTTAACAATAATTGACCATTAAATTTTGTTATCTGTAAATATGCAAATTTATAGTTGATTTAGTCAACAAAACGCAAAAATAAATGTGTTGTTTACAGCCACCATAAAGGGTATGCCAGCTTCCGTCTATTATCGATCTCTCTACTGATCCCAGTTGTCAATATCGGTTCAAACGAAAGGTATTGATTACATTAAGCAGTAAAAGATGGTCCCGACATAACAAAAACTGAGGGAAGGGAATGTAAACAATGAATAGAAAATACCAAATACTGCCAAAGGTGGGAACAACTAAAGTGAAGAGCACATAATGAATTATAGGATGGCACAGGTAAATGTGACGTTCGAAGTTATCATGTTACAAGCACCAGTATTCAATTCACATCTCTACCAAGAGTAATCTTGAGCGAAAGGTAGACACCTTTGAAGACCCTCAGTAGATACTCTGAATTTTGGCCATTGTTGGACCATCACTGCAGAGCAAGGGGGTAAATCCCGTGACAGCCATAATAACAACCATTTTTTAAAAGGGCGGCCATCGACTATGTGGAAATCATAGATGCTTCTCAGTGTCCCTGGTAAAATTTACTCTAGAATCTTGGAGGAAAGACTCAGATGCCTTGCTGAGCCACAAATGGATGAAGTCAAATGTGTCTTCCGAGCAAACCAAAGTACTCATTACCTTTGTAGCGAAAGGTTTTTCTGGTGTGATGATAGTGGTAGAGAAGAAGTAGAATTTCTCTCCAGAAAATATGAAGTCCCAGTGCCAGGGAAGTACACTGGTATCACAAATGAGTTACGGCTGTGAATACTCGAAGCTGGACAATAGATTTAGGCTTCAGAAGTATACTGCACCACTTTCGCTATAGTAACCTTATGTGATAATATAATTAAATTAGAAAAAGTAACTCAAAATTTAACAGTTAAAAATTTACCAAGTCAAATGAGTACAATTTCATAATTTATTATGTACATTTATCTAGCCTTGAAATGAGAAATGGGTGTTGGAAGATGGTAAAATGTATGATTATTTATATTTACAAATTAAAATAAATAATAGTAAACAAAAATCTTGGATGTATCTTCCAATGAAATTATAAAGTCTGTCACAGTAGTTTGATATCTCTTGCTATCTAGCCGCTAGCTTTTATCATCATGGACAGGCGCTATTTAAACCGCTCACAGTGTTTGTAAGATTGGGTACACATAAACTCATCTTGCATTATGCCACGTCTGTTCGAGGTTCCTGAGACACACTGGTATTCACTCAGACTTTCCTTCAGCCCGCCCTATAACTACGGGGGACTAAGGTGTTGAAGATTGTTTGACCACTAGGCTCCAGTTAGCAGGATCAAAGGTCCTCAAGTCTTTAGTTTATACTTGATCACGAACTCGATCATAAACTCGATCAGGAACGATCATAAACTCGATCAGGAACTATCATAAATCCTGGAACAAAAGGTAATAGGTGGCCATGGTGTTCCAACAATCTCACTAACCACTGATGTCTATGAGGCGACCATGTCTTTAGTGTTTGCGTATAAATGAATGATTCATGGTAGTATGTTGCAGAGATAGCATGATAAGATAATGTCTACTGTGCAGAAGATAACAAAGTACATGAATAAATCGCATGATACATGGGTATGATATAACCTTTTCCTTCCATTTATGGATGGTAGGTAGCTTATATACTTGCTGATATGTCGTAAGCTTCCAGGCAAGAACTAGCCATGATATATGTGGCTAAACAATTAATTGTTATGCTTCCTGACAATGCCGGTGGAGGTTACCTCTGGTAGCGTCATGGGCTTCCTGTACCCTTTTTATCATGTCTGATACAATCAAATTGTAAACAAAATCTGAAATAAAATGATATTAGTCACACAGATATCTTTAATAAACTTACATACCCTCTGCAATCTGTGCTTTTTCTGTACTTATTTTCTCATCTTGTCACTACACACTTATATCTTTCCTTCCTTCCTAGGTATCCTTTCATTTTCCTCATTTGAAGCTTTCATTCTATTCAAGTTTATCGAAATCCGTTGAGGTATGTAGTGATAATACATTTTTAAAGATTATGAGCTAACTTTTAGCAGATGTGATGATGATGAAAAATATTAATTATTTTTAAAACTACTTACATTTGAATAATATCCTTTTGGATATTATTCATATTTTATCTCCTTATGTAAATTATTATAGTTTTAATATCTTTCAACCAGGCTTGCTCTTGTAGCTTTAAATTTTCTTTTCTGCCAATGCAAATTTTTAAGGTCGGCCATGTTTCACACATGTAGCAAGATTTGGTACCACTTGCTTTGTTTGTGAAAAAATGTGTAACGCGACACATACACACACAATCTTCACCCACGCCGCAAGCGTGCTGATTTTAGCAGACGGTATGGTGGAATGGAGAGTACCATCGTTTTCTAGTGTCCTTGAAAAACTATTTATAACATTGTGACACGAAAAGCCTACTCGTTCAGACGGAGTGAGAGGGGAGAGACATAAAAATGATACCATCTGCATGCGTGGTTTGAATCAAAACCTAGCGAACGCGCGATATTGTAGTTAGTCTTCTGAAATTACGATGCAAATTCAAAATATGTTTGGAAATTGGGTCACGAAAACAACCTTAGCTCTTAAAAAGGACGAATTTCTGACGTAATACGAGAGACTCTCGTTTTTAGTTTGAAAATAGCGGTAAAAAGAAGTGAACAGGTGGTAGTTTCTAGATTTCAAGACTAATATGGAAAAGGATATGGAATTTTGAACCATAATACATAGGCCCATAAGTCCTCCAAATACAGCACAAGCACAAAATTAAGATTATATCAGAGTTGCGTGCTTTCTGTGCTTCTCTATGGTGCGGAATGCTGGAGAGTCACAGAGAAGGAAATGTCAAAATTGTCCTCTTTTCACACAACATGCCTAAGAAAAATTCACCGAATCTTTTGGCCGAATACCATCACCAACCAAGATCTGCTTACTCGTAGCAAGCAAGAGGACATGCACACCATCATAGTTGGCAGACGCTGGAGCTGGGTTGGTCATGTCCTCAGAAGAGACCCCGATGCCATCACAAGAACAGCTATGCTTTGGATTCCTGAAGGAAAACGAAAGAGAGGCCGACCAAAAACAACTTGGCGGAGGACTGTGGAGGCTGAGATGCAAAGAATGAACCAGATTTGGGGCACTGTACGAAGAATGGCCACCGACCGTGCAAAGTGGAATCAATTTGTTGTTGCCCTGCAAGACGCCACTAGGCGTGATGGCCACTGACTGCTTTGACGGTCGGCGGTTAAGGATCGAAGAAGAAGACATAGGCCCATAAAACATGTATATTCGGGTGCCATAGTGTCTCCTGACTAATAATATGTTGTCATTTATCCTATAGTCCAACTAACAGCCAAGATATGGTCAAAATACTAGATAGTCACAGACACATTGACTAACACACTAGTGTTTGTACATTCACTATCGGTAACGAATTTGTGCAAGAGTTGTTGAAAAGAGGCATGAGAGGGTAGGGCAAAGTCCAAAAGGGGGGAAAGATATTATGGGATGGCTCAAACTGAATGAATTTTTTTTGTTGTGTTAGACCAAAACTAAGTCTATTTTTGACGAATGCCAAGTTCGGACGGACAGACCGACAGAGGTACACTAACATTGGATCAAATTTGGACCTTAGTTTAAAAAATTTGAATTGACAAACTAGTAGTTAGATCTCATTGGTCGAACCAGTTTAGATTATTGGGAAAGTTGAAGGCTCTGTGCCATTTCACTAAGACTGTTCAGAAAAGCAGGACACTTGAGAGCTGAGAAATGTGACGTACCCTGAATAGATATATATATATATAATTAATAAAAAGTATAAGGGCGCAATAGTCTAGCAAGCAGTACATCTGAGGTTGTGCTAATTCAACGTTCCTTTGTGTATTCATTGAAAATTGTGGTAAGATCGAAATTATTAACATTATTTGTATTATTATTTATGTTGTTTGACTTGGGTAATGAAGAAAACATTACGACTGTAAGTAAAGAAGTCATTGGTAGACTTATACAAGCCTATTTGTTGCTCCACCATGTTATCAAGCTACCAGAGAGGTAGTAGTAAAATATTTAGAAGTTGTCAACAGGAATCATATCACCTATCACATTGTACGGAAAAAGATCATTGAGAATGGCAGAGGCGTTGCAGACATTAGGGAGAGGAATATGAAAACTTGTACAAAGAGTTAACTCATTTTATGGAGATGTGCTGAGTTGGTCAGAGAGATCTGATCCAGGTCTTTTAGGTTAAATATTGTATTGTTTGTAAAATTGGTGGATTAGGTATTATGCTAAGAAAGAACATAATTTTCATGTTACAGGGTTTTTTGTCTGGCACTAGTCAGGTGCCAGATTCCTGTGTGAAAAAGTTACTCCAGCAGTGATAGCGGTACTCGCGGCCTACCCTATTACTTTTGGGACAAGATCAACAGTGGCTGTTGGCAGATCATACATCTGTGTTCACTCCTCCAGTGCCAGATAAGTAAACAAGCCCTGGCACGAGGAGAATTTATCTACCTTTCCACTTCATTAAACCTAAAATGTAATATAAATAAAGACTCTCTGTCAAGAAGCAAAGTGTATCAAGAGAAAAGAAACTTTGAGAAAAAGACTGGGCGGGATGTTAACACCCCAACCAGCCAGCTCATAACACTTTAGAATTAGCTAGAGATTTAACAATACCATACATATAATATATATGCTTAAGGACAACTGTCCTCTTTTAGTTATGTAATTATGCCTATTATTTATGTATGTATCAATTGATCTCATTTGAGTTGACAGTCCTAACCAAAAGAATCCTAGGTATAGGACTAATAAAGTTATAGAAAAAATTGTATATTACTAACTTTAACAACCTCGATGTATAGCCCACAGTCCTGTTAGAAGAAAAGTGATAGCCCCAAAGAGTCACGGATACATACACTATAGCCTCAGATTTCCCTCTAAAGTTGAGAACAGAATGTATACCCTAATCTATCCTAAGAGTAAATCAGCATTTGCAACACAAATTGCATATAAGAAAATACAAAGTGGGTGAAATTTGGTATACCATAAAAAGAGCCACTCAGTCCTGCTTTCTCTCTGTTCATTCATCAGGGCCTCTGACATACACTCTTACCTACAATCGTGCTGTTGTTTGCCGTCTGGCGCAAACTTTAGGACACCCACACACTTTAATCTGTTTTTCTTGTGATGAAGCGGATCCCAGCTCTGCAGATTTTGGGTTCATCCAATGTTCCGGGGAGCGTCTTCTTCATGCGAATATTTTTCAGACTAAGGTTAGTGTCACTTGAATCACGAGGTAAGAATTAGTTTTAAGCGGGCTCACAGTGTCAGACTCACAAGGTTTCCACTACTTAGGAAAAATGGCAGGTTTGTAACTTCGATCAAAGGTAAAATTCTTGCTCACACCACAATTTGTCCAAAATGTCGGAAAGGTTATTGATGGTAATATTTTACTTGCCACACGGGCTGAAATGTACTTGAGGTTTTTCTCAGGAAGAATTAAATCTGGCTCGATAGGCCCGTTACTTAATTTAATCTTAAAGTTCATGTAATGGGTACTCTGTCGTTCTGGATACCAACGCAATGCCAGACAAGTTTTACTTTATACACCCAAGTCCTTAAGAAAGAAATGTTTATGTTCTTCACAGATATTTCTCAGTACTAAAACGCTGGAAGAGTTGAGCCACCCCAGTTTCACTGAATAAAGAAAAACAACATACAAAATACGTATACATACTATTCACTACGGTTATAACTTACATTATAAACTGCAAGCGTAGAGCTTGTCTTATCGTTTAAATCTTCCGTGAAATACGTTATATTCATAAAATCAATCATCATTAATCAGAAATACATACGTATTTCGCCAATACTCAATGATGAATCAGTGCAGTTATAATTTGGTTCAAAATATTCTCGACTGATTACTAGCAATATAATAAAATTTATTTAAAGCTGCATGAGTTTAAGCTAGAAATTATAATTTATTCTGCTTTCCACTGTAACACGCTAGCTAGAGAATATAACAGACTTTATATTTAATTCTTCTGCACACAAATCTAACTAGTAAAATGAAATAAGCGATTTATCACTAAAACACTCAACACTACTAGATATATGTATATTACCTCCACACAGAACTACAGGCGATCGCACAAACTTAGAATGTTACTGATATATATTGGTAGTCTAGAAGCTCGGCAAATTGTCGAAACAAACTCAGACTTCGCTATACAGCTTATTCTCTTTAGCACGAAACGACCTGTCTATTGCAAATTTAGAAGAACTGAATGAAGTCACGTTTAAACTCCGGGTAAGATATCTGAAAACCAGACAAAGGATCCCACGTTATTTCGAAAATCCGAAATAGTCTCCCCTTCCCGTCTTAACACTTCACATTAACTTAGACGCTGGCCATAACTGCCAAAACGCGTCTTCACACCTACTACGACTACTCTCATTCCTGAACGATGCACGAGGCGCCTTCCACACCTCACGCCGAGAAACTAGCCGAAGAAAAACTCGTGTCAGATGAAAATGTAGACAAATGTCTGCTCTCTGTGTCTGACGAAACGAATTCTCACACTATTTCGTTCTCATCCAGGGACTGACATATTACGCAAAGTCAGAATGGGAAAATTATATTTTGTCGCAAACAAACGAATGCGAAAAAAAACAGGAAAAGGATAAAAGAGCGATAATAAAGTAGAGGACACGGGTAGAAAAGAAAAGAATATAGAACATTTATTGAAAATTTATTGATCATAAATCTCCATGCGACAACGATATCTGATGTCGATTCCTATATCCCCGTCTCTGAAAGCATCAGGCAGCAGAGCAGAAAACATGATTCTGAACAGAGTCGGTGCAAGTACACACCCTCAAAGTGCATAATTTATGCTTGAAGGACTCATAACTTTCTTTGAACTAACATATGGGGAATATTCTGTCTCAAGGGCAGCCAGCTTTTATAAATACTAATGTCTTAAATACATATTTAATAACTTACTGTATGCCACGCTTTTTGAAGTTAAATAATACATTGCTTACCCGTAAACCATAAAAAAGAAACACAGAAACTTTCTCGAGACACTGTATTTGTCAGCATCTATAATTTTTTTAAAGGTATCGTCTGGCTATTGGTTAATAATATTTTTCTTTGAAGATTATTCCTGTTTTAGGCGCTTCGTTCAACATAGACACAAGTTATGTCGGTTATATAAGCGCACATGCCCAAATATAAAAGACCTTGTGATGTGGTTCACAATTGGGAATAATTGATTGGTTACATGTCAGTTATACCACGAGAACTTACTTGTATGAGCAGAAAGCATTCAAGAAAATAACATTTCCCACTATTGTAAGAAGTATGAGCAAAAGAGAATACTTATGTAGCCGAGCGACCTACGCTAGCATTATCCGTGCTATTAGTATGATTTAGAATAAGACAAGCAGTTAGGACATCTCACACACACAAAAATATATTTAAAAAAAAATAAGTTACTGACATCAGTTCAAGTGGACAGCTCATGTTTACCAAAAGTGAGTTATCATAACAATCTTGGGACGTAAATAGAATAGTCGAGAACAGCGAGGCTAGACCAATGAATAAAATCCAAAAGTATTGAGTTAACTAAACAGAAAGTGGCAAGGACACACCACGCTGAGTTAACTAGAAGTCATTAGTTGTATGGAGAGAGAGCCTTGCACTAGGACGTGTTTATATGTCTGAGGTTGAACGACAACACGCTCCCCGGTATATACATAAAAAGTCCGGCTCCTACAGGCAAGTCTTAATCTATCGATATCACGATAGTATTTCTGTGGTGAACAGGAAGTTTATATTTCTGTACGAGAACAGCGATTATGCGCTCTCGTAAGTATCTCAGTTTAAGTACATTTTCGTATTGGATAGATACTTGTTCTAGGGAACGCCTGTAGAGATACTATTAACCATTTCGCTAAAGAAACTTTGCGAATATCATAAATTAAACTGAATGCTACAGAGGAGCATAAGGAACACAAGTTAAGGGTGTCATATTTGGAAAACTAGAAATATCTCAAGGAGACAATGTTGTATAGAAGAGCAAGTACTACAAGTTATTGAGGTTTCATATGGAGTACTAGTAATATCTAAGGATTCAACTTTTGACTGTATGCGAACTCCATTGTTCAAATTATCTTGTCATGCCTGTTCAACGTTTATGTTAATAAAAGTTTTAACGGAGCAGCTAGAATTGGTTTTATCATTACTCGTCTATATGGAAAGTCACTGTAGTAACATCATAGAAGGAACTGAACGAACCTGGAATTTTGTAAAGAGAAAAAGATAATCGAAGAATCACCACCTCTGGCGGAGTTAACCAGTACTAAGATAATCTTTAACTTGGAAGATTAAACCGGAGAAATCTAAACTTAGACCATGTCACTAGGCCTGCCATCTGTCACCTAGTGATTCTATCACATTACCCTGAGAGGTCCCGGTCCGCTATCACATAACCTCTAAGTGATCCCGTGACCAGTCCTTCTTAGTGACAGCATGGCTACATCGAATTCTGATCCGCAACAGGAACAGTTGCTTGACCAAAAGTAGCAACAGCAACAGCTACAGTACCAGCAGCAACAACAAGCCGCATTCGTTCCACTGCCTCCGGAAAAGGAACCTACAATGGCTGCTCTCAAAAGGATTACTGACACGTTACACAACGTTGACCATTACACAAAATACAACTAGATCAAGTCGGTTATCACGCCTTTCGCATGGGATTCCACAGTGTTTCGTAGATGGCTAAAAGATGTCGATAAGTTTGCTACTATGATAAACGCATTCACAGATTCAGACCGCAAACGAATTTTATATTTGTCATCAGACTCCTTGGTCACTGATTTTCTGGGAAGACGTAACAATGCATACCCCAATGAGTCATTTGATTCGCTTAAGAAAGAATTGGGACAACGTTACAGTGACATCAATCAATCCAGTTTTATGGAGATAGGTTACTAAATTTAGCAGAGGAAGCCTTTCTTGATGGGTTGACAGCATCACAGGACTTGGAGAAATATCTAGTGGGCATATTTATATATGGATTGTCAGAGGACAACACTAAAGTACATATGATTCGTAAAGATCCAAAAACGGTGAATGAAGCGATCCAAAGGGCTATTATGTAGGAAAATGTTCCGCAAAGATTTAACCAATGTGTCGGACATGAACCCAGATTTGACTCTCACCAGATCACGAACCAATGGAAATCGGTCATTCCCGCCCGTGTTGGCATCCCCAAGCCATACGTGTAATCAGGAGCAGTTAAGCGCAAATTACGCTCGACACCCTCACAGACAGCAAAACGTACATCAAGTCAAATTCCCCACTTGTTGCAATTGTGGAATTCATGGATACCTAGCCCGGGAGTGTCGACTACAACATCCTCTCCTAAACCAGCAAAGTTATAACAACCCACGACATCACAGTTATAACAATAGTAATTACTTTAACCAGAATTTCCACGGCGCACGTACATCTTCCAGTTTTACCAGAGGACAATCACGAACGTACAACTAGCGAAATAGAAGTCAACCACTAAGTAGGACCGTTAGTGGTGACTACAAAATTGATGGAAACAACAACTTCCTTCATCACAGGTCTGTACATAGAAAGAAAAGCAAAATCGTTTCCCGCCCAATAAGTTCTCCTCAAAGAACACATGAGCAAGAAGTACATTCTATACGCATTACCCCAGACCCCAGTTCCTGTCTCATTAACATCGACAAAGGAATTGTCGCACCCTTGTTGACACTGACACTTCCATTAGCCTGATTCGAGAACAAGTATATAAACAGATCAAACATCTTGTTAAGTTCCGACCATCAAAAATGTATATGGCCTTGGTAACAGGAGAATTCATGAAGTCCTGTAGTACAGCGTACATTACATTCCAGATAGGACAGCAACAGCTTACACATCCCTTTATCATCACAAGTGGGATGTCTAGAAATTTCATCCTTGGTAGAGACTTCCTTACCCGCAACAACGCCAGAATATACTTTGACCTGCATAAGATTAATGTTAATGGTGAATATATACATTTACAGGATGATATACACATCGCCTCCCTAGTACGCTTAACCACACCAGTTACAGTACTACCTAATACGCTAGTAATAGCAAAAGGTCGAGTCAAATGTTCCAATTATATCGGACCAGGACAAACAATCCAGATTGAATCCTTGGAAAATGATGACATTGATGACGAACCCCTAATGTTTGTTACTGAAGGCATTGACGAAGTTTCAATCTCCCGCGACTTTCCAGTCATGATTGTAAATACATCGGGACAAGCTACGACAATACACAGAGGTGCGATAATTGCGAAAGTACGAAGATCGTCCTTGGTCAGTGCTCTGAACAATAAAATGCCTGACGTTGGTCAGAGTCTACACCACCATTTCCCCGCCCCATGCACACCCCAATATTATACCCCATGTAATCCCTCAGACTCTGTCAAACAATTTCAACGGCAAAATACACATGGCAACCAATTTACTGACAGGATTAGGCGCCAGACTCCAGAAACAAAAACGTTTGTAAAATCGAATGGAGCAACAGACAGAAAAAAATCTACAGTCAGGAAAGCAACAGGAAACATACATGTCGACGATTATACCACATGTCGAATGTAGATAGCGTCGATTATGTGCCTGAGAGTCATGTTACTCCCAGACACAGAGAGAGCAGACACAGTAATCAAGATAATCGAAGTACCTTCAACACGCATCGGCACCCTTCATTCCCCACACCATGTCAGATCCCACACTCAGCCCCACGCCGCCCCACAAGCCGATACTATCTTTATGACACACCGTTACCAGAAGGATACCTAGGTGATGGATACATCAGACATAACAACGCGGATGTCTAAGAATGCTAGAAAAATTATCAAGCCCGTAGGGATGAAACTGAAGACACATACTTAGATACTGAAGAAGCTAAATACCTCCGTTACGCAGATGAAGTGGATCAAATAATAAGGAGAAAAGCATACGATGGGAGATACAGAAGAAAAGGCAGCAGAAGAAAAAAACGGCATCACATCATTCTTCTTACCCACCATTTATTGCAAACCCCAGCAAAGAAAGCAGGCCCTTGGAGCAATAGATCACCTCTACAGTATAGTGAACACTACCACCACAAAACAGATGTAGAGAATACTACATGGTGGAAACCCAATACGAGATACTTAGACAAACCACCATGTCAGAGATCTGAACCAAGATATCCAAAGCTCTTCGAATACTGCCGTAGTGAACGAGAGAGCAGATGTAAGATTCGCAGAACGGATGTAGAAAACCCATATGTCAAAACACCGTTGACAAACCGAGAGTCCCAGATACAGGATCCCACACTAGACCGGTTATCGCAATTGTTGGCGACACTGAACGTAAAAGATCAACATAAAATTAAACTTAGTGCGTTCATCACTAAACATCAAGATGTGTTCGCACTGACAGACATGGAGTTAGGCAGAACCAGTACGGTACATATGGACATTCAGACCACAGCAGAGGAACCCATTAGTATGAAACTCTACCCCACCCCTTTGAAGAATCGTGAAATAGTGGAGAAGTCTATAAACGATATGTTCAGTGCAGGAATCATAGAAAGATCCAGATCTGCATGGTCATTGCCAATAGCGATTGTATCGAAAAAGGTGGTACAAGTCGATTTTGTTGCGATTACCGCGCATTGAACAGGATTACGAAGACTTTCTCATACCCATTGCCTCGTATTGACGACATTTTGGCAACACTGGGACATTCCACACATTTCACTACATTAGATGGACGCTCTGGATTTTGGTGCATCCCTATGACACCAGCAGCCAAAGAAAAGTCCACATTTTGCACGCACATGGGTAGCTTTAAGTGGAACGGCATGCCTTTTAGTTTGAAAGGGAGTCCCGCAACATACATGGCGCTGATGGACGAAGTCTTACAGGGCATGCATTACTTTGCATTAGCCTATATAGACAACGTACGTATCCATACAGCTGGCACCGTGGAGGACCACTTAAAGAAGGTTGAGCTAGTTTTCGATCGCCTCCGTCACCACCAAGTTAAACTCAAAGTTAGCGAATGTAAATTCCTAAAAGCTGAAACCAAATATTTAGGATTCATAGTTAACAAAGATGGCATTCGCCCTGACAAAGACAAAGTGGAAGCGATTAGGAAGATGCCCGCCCCCACAACAGTAAACAGGTACGAGCTTATATCGGCTGCTTTAGTTATTACAGACGCCACGTTATTAACTTCTCGAAGGCCGCTGAACCGCTCATTGCTCTCACAAAAAAGTATTCACGATTTAAGTGGACGGAAGAATGTCAAAAATCCTTTGACTACCTCAAGAATACACTTACAACAATACCGCTTCTTGCACATCCTGATACATCTCATCCAATGATCCTATATACTGATGCGTCCAACACCGCAATAGGCGCTTGTCTTGTCCAACCCAGAGAAGAAGACGATCATACAGGAGATTCCCAACAAGATGCCCATAGGATTTATATCACAGCCCTCTCCAAAACACAGAGACGATGGTCAACTACGAAGAAAGAGGCTTTTACCATACATTATGCGTTACAGAAACTTGATTTCTACATTAAAGGCACCAAGCTCTTAATCTGAACGGACCACCAACCCTTGGTAAATTGGCTCACTAAGACACAGGAGCAGCGCAAGAAGTTACAGACCTGGTCCATGAATTTGCAGTCGTATGATTGTTCAGTCATATTCTACGCTAGAGTTAGGTGTTAAGGATTTTGGTGTACGGGGCTGGAGTTTGTTAGTAAGTAGGTTAAGGTCATGAGATACATGATGTGTATATACATAAGTGTGGGTAAAGAATGGTGTAACTCTGTTTAGAGTGTATTTTTATTGAAGTATGCAAGCTTGGAATGTGACATTTAAAAGTTCACTGTTAGAAGCACGTAGAGTATGGTTGAAGATTACTCAGGGGCGTTCATGTGTGAATTGAGGTTTACAGGACATGAGAAAAGCGTGCGAGAAGTGAATGGAGTTAGCATACTGGTCAGAGAAGAATACTGAGTAGTTAGGGGAGTCTGTGGTCATCCGTCGTGGGAAACTGTTGGTGCTTTTCTAGAGTATGTGAATAGTGTATGTGATTTTCATTATAATATATTGGATGTGACGCGATGATGTTTCACGTAAGGTGTATTTACAAGGCCTTTATATATTATTATTTGTATGCGCGTTGTGGGTTTCCCGCGCCGTAAAGTTCTGGAGGAACTTGGATGCCTGGTGATTAGACCAGAGGTACTAATATATGTACGAGGAGTGAATGCCGCATTTTGGATTAAAAGACACGTCGTTTTCCCGTGTCAGAAGGAGGTCTATGGTAAGACCATTATATGTTATTGTTTGAATGCGCGTTGTGTGCTTTCCCGCGCCAATACGAGGTCTACGTAAGCGCATTGTGGTTTTCCTGCGCTAAGTTCTGGAGGAACTAGGATGCCTGGTGGTTAGACCAGAGATAGAAATATATGTGCGAGAAGTGACTGCTTCACTTACATTGTATACAGACCATATAGAGATTTATGCACGAGGAGTGAATTCCGCACTTACATTGAATATAGATCAGAGATAGAGATTTATGTGCGAGGGGTGAATGCCGCACTTACATTGAATGCAGTTGTTACCAGTACGTAAGGATGACTGTACTACATATTCTAATTATGCAAGTATTTCGTACTATGTTTACTGATGTCCAGGACTATGCTGTTGAGATTATATGTAATGGAACTGTGACCCAGACTTCTGTCAAGTTATTCATTTGCGTGCGTACTGTCTTAAGTGTCAGTCCAAGTTATACACCAAACATTATACAGTAGGATGCTTACGAAATCTATCCTGTAACATTTGGGCCTGCTGATGTTGGTACAGTTTAAAGTTAAACAAACAGCACACGTCTACAATGACACAAACATTTAATATATCTCAGGTACTCAAAACATTTGTGCAGACCTCCTTTCTCGAATTCCACACCCAAATATTACCCAGAAAGATGATCCCGATGCTTTTGCCGACATCAATGACAACGCAAAGGAGATCAACATAACAAATTCCAACAGAGTAGATGTCGACTTTAACACCGCCACAACAAACACTGATACATCAGAACAAGTGGACTTGGACACATTTGACGTACACACTGAGCACAAGAAAGACCCTGAAATTATCAAACTTATTAAGCAAGTGGAAACGAAACCTACGTCACTCAAACATTTCACTATTCTGCATCATGACCAAGTTTTATATCACATTGATGAAAAACAAGAAAGGAGACTACAGAAAGTACTTCCTTAGCTATTAGTGCCTGAATTATGTGCAGTATCACGACAATAACGGACATGTTGGAAGGGATAAAATCATCAACATTATCAAGAAAATAGAGAATAGAGGGATTAAAATGGTATGACAAGGTTACTAACGTGGAACTGATGACAAGAACTAGACAAGTGCCAGTGGAACAAGAGATGAGAAGAAGACGATGGCGATGGATAGGACACACACTGAGGAAACCTGTTGATAGCATTACAAGGCAGTCCTTATTCTGGAACCCCAGGGCAAGAGAGGCAGAGGTAGACCAAGAAGCACATGGAGAAGAGAGCTGGAAACAGTTGAAAATGATAAGGAGAACGTGGAAGGAACTTGAGATGAAGGCACCTGACAGGAGGACTTGGCATGTGTTTGTTGAAGGCCTATGCTCCTTTGGGAGTAGAGAGTTATGAATGAATGAATGAACGAATTATCAAGAAAAGGTACTACTGGATGCCCATGTACAAAGACATCATTGAATATGTTAGTACTTGCAAGACGTGCAGAATGAGAAATATGAGACCAACTAAAGCCCCCTTGCAAGAGATGAAACTATCCCATTTCCCCGTGGAAGTCATAAACATGGACATTTCTGGTCCATACCCCATTACCCAGTCCGGAAATAGATACCTTCTGCACATCGTCGACCAGTGTTCAGTATGGCCTGAAAGTTATCCCCTCAAAAATATAACGTCAGCGACAATCACTGAGTTTTTTTCTGCAAGAATTCTTACCAAGACATGAGTGTCCTAGGAGAATAATCACAGACAACAGGAAACAATTTGTTGGTAACCCTCTCAAGAAAACACTCAAGACTCTGCATATTCAACATATCACTATAAGTATTTATAGGCCTCAAGCGAACGGAAGGAATGAGCGAATGCATGCCACTCTACATGACGTCCTTGCCAAGTATATACAAGGAAATGTGCAATACTGAGACCTATACATCAATCAGGCGCTCGAAGCAATACGCGTAAACACAAATGAGATGACGGGACTGTCACCATTCTATATGTTATACGGACGGGAACCTACATTTCCACTAGACAACCTCTTGCAACCTCAGAAGAAGTAGGCCGAAGAAGATCCCATTGAAATAATCCTACGGGAGAAACATAGAGCGCACCAGATAGCTAATCGAAATTCGCAGAAAGCTTTCATGAAACGGCAGAAACAACATGATAAAAACGCTACATTGGAACAGTTTCCAGTAGGTGACAAGGTTTACTGTAAGAAGAATGTTCGCGATAACAAATTTGACGCACGATGGCTCGATGGATATAAGGTACTCGAAAAGACAGCACCTATAAATTACATACTATGGCATGAAGAAAAGAACATGATCACCAAAGCTCACGCAGCACAAATGAAGAAGAATGATCATCGCCCGATAGCACCACTATTTTCATCTAATGGCAGAGCCATATGTAAAGCCACATTGAACTACTGTCATTGCACGGATACGTCAAACACCCCACACAGTGAACCTGACACAGATAATGATCTCATTATCGATGCTGAACAGTTTGATACCCCAAACTAACTACAAGATGCAATAGATCTACTAAATCGCTGTAGAGACACGTCAGAAGACGAAGATGACATTCCGTTGGTGGAATTAAGAGAAAGACTAGTATTTCGAGACAATCGTTTACACGATCGAGATAGCAGCCCACCGGTATCAGCACATGAGAACGAACCCAACCCTTCCGAAACGAGTCAAACATACTATTGCAGTTGAGGATCACAACCGCTAGTGCGAAGACAGCAACATCCCACACACCAGTCTTCAGACCCCAGCTGGGACAACGAAAACGAGAGGCCCTTACACGCAGCAAGAAATAACATAACTCACCACAGTCAGCACCCTATAGAGGATCATACCCAGATTGAAGCATCGCAACCCTCTGATGAGACATAAACAGAAAAGAACATTGTTGCTAAGCCTTTAGCACGTTATGAATCAGACCTTGAGATAACAGAACCAGAAAGCGACATTGATTGCATGGATGAAACTACAACACTGATATACGTGCAACTACCAAGCGCCCCTACCGTCCCTCATAAGGAGACTCATCGCCACGTGCGAAGTTATTACGCCAACCAAAAGAGCATGTACGAGCCATGATCAGAAGAAGTCATCGCCCAGTTCACAAGCCGACCCCAGTTTCACAACATCGTCCTAATATTCCGTCGTCCTCTTTCTCCTGCAGAGCGACTATAACACCTCTTCTCAATCGATACCAAATTTGTGACACTACGACAGTCGTCTCTCCAGTAGAGAAATTACACTGTTAGTTAGAGCTTGCGAAAGAATTCTCAAAACTTATGCAGGCAGTGTAATCGTCGTAAAGTACTCCTACAGCATAGTACTAATTGCAGCACTCCCCCAACATAGTGCTTATTAGGTACTCTACCAACATAGAACCTACCACTAAGTCACTTTTTTAAATTATAGTATCCAGTGTTTAAGTTAGCACAAATGAATAATTTCAGAGGATGCTGATCTCAGTTATTTTCCTACTGCTTACTTTATGATTGCCGGAAACGCGACCAGACCATTAGAATATAGTCAGTTATTATGACGAGATGCTACAATGTTTGAGAAAACAGAAGAATTAACTGATTTATTAGACATCTGGACACTCACACTAGTTATTTCATTTAGCCCCTTAAAGGACGAGTGTATGGAACTCTGAAATCCACGACACCTCTCACATTCTCTCCCTTTCCCACTTCACCACCCACGAATGATGTACCCCAGTTACCACTACGCTAACTACATAGCGACACTAGAATCATGACATGCTTCGCGGTATTGCTGCTTTGAGCAGTAATGATAGCTTAGAATTTGCAGATGAATTGCCAAAGGTATTATATGTGTCTACTTAAGAGATGATAATAATGACACAGCCACGTAGACACGTTGACATAAGTCTAGCCCAGAAAGACATTTTATACTTCATAAAGTTAAATACGCAGATGACGTCTGCAGACAGAATTGACGACTTAAACGGCGCATCAAAGGCCACGTTCGGTCGGGTACATTCAATCTTGACCTGATTATCGACATATGTCCTTCACTATCGCCCCAGGACAGTTAACTATGCACGTTTTGCCATGTCATTAAGTGTAACTCTGCTTATCTGACTGTTTCAATTCAGTATTGACATTGACGGCAGATATTTCAGACATTGCGAGTGCTGACAAATCTCGGTTCCCAGAGACAGCTACCATGTCGATGTGTATAAAGGTATTATATATATATATATTGCTTGTATTAAATTATCATTGATGAGTTGTTGTACCTTACAAGGTCATGTATTATACTCTTTTGTAATGGTTGATATATACATCTGCCCCATGCCTCAATACGTTATAAGTTAATTGATGTATTAGTTATTGGTAATGGAATGACATTATATTTATAGTTCCATCTTTGCTACTTTTCATATATATATATATATATATATATATATATATATATATATATATATATATATATATATATATATATATATATATATATACAGGAGCATGCATGGATTAGTAGATTATAGTTAGGGATTAGATAGTTGTTGATAGAACGCAAATGTCTCCCTACGGGATACATTTGTGCGGCCCCCGGTCGTATATGTAGCCGAGCGACCTACGCTAGCATTATCCGTGCTATTAATATGATTTAGAATAAGACAAGCAGTTAGGACATCTCACACACACAAAAATATGTTTTAAAAAAAATAAGTTACTGACATCAGTTCTAGTGGACAGCTCAAGTTTACCAAAAGTGAGTTATCATAACAATCTTGGGACGTAAATAGAATAGTCGAGAACAGCGAGGTTAGACCAATGAATGAAATCCAAAAGTATTGAGTTAACTAATCAGAAAGTGGGAAGGACACACCACGCTGAGTTAACTAGAAGTCATTAGTTGTACGTAGAGAGAACCTTGCACTAGGACGTGTTATACATGTCTGAGGTTGAACGACAACACGCTTCCAGTATATACATAAAAAGTCCGGCTCCTACATGCAAATCTTAATCTATCGATATCACGATAGTATTTCTGTGGTGAACAGGAAGTTTATATTTCTGTATGAGAACAGCGATTATGCGCTCTCGTAAGTATCTCAGTTTAAGTACATTTTCGCATTATAAAGATACTTGTTCTAGGAAACGCCTGTAGAGATATTATTAAGCATTTCGCTAAGGAAACTCTGCGAATATCATAAATTAAACTGAATGTTACAGAGGAGCATAAGGAACATAAGTTAAGGGTGTCATATTTGGAAAACTAGAAATATCTAAAGGAGACAGTGTTATAGATAAGAGCAAGTACTATAAGTTATTGAAGTTTCATATGGAGTACTATTAATATCTAAGGATTCGACTTTTGATCGTATGCGAACTCCATTGTTCAAATGATCGTGTCATGACTGTTCAACGTTTATGTTAATAAAAGTTTTAACGGAGCAGCTAGAATTGGTTTCATCATTACTCGTCTATATGGAAAGTCACTGTAGTAACATATATATTCACTCTCAGGAACATTATAGAGCAGTGCTCAGAATGGCAAAGACAGCTGTACATTAATTTCGTTGATTTTGAAAAGGCTTTTGACCGCATACATAGGGACAGTTTATGGAAAATACTGAGGGCTTATGGAATTCCAAGCTGCATAGTGTCAATCATTAAAAGCCTCTATGCCAACTTTACGTGTAGTGTTGGGCAGAGCAACCTAACCTTTGAAGTGAAGACAGGAGTACGACAGGGATGCCCCTTATCAACCACTCTATTTTTAACAGTCATGGACTGGGTGATGCTCCAGACAACAGAGGGCAGTCCAGGATTAATAAGATGGATTACATTTTCTACATTGGAAGATCTGGAATATGCAGATAATATTGCACTACTAGCTCATTCACATCAACACATCCAGGAAAAAACGGATAGACTTAATAAGTTTAGCCAGCAGGTGGGCTTGAACATCAATTTAAAGAAGTCAGAGGTCATGACGCTCAGTGTGAGCAACCCTGAGCCAATATCAGTATCGAATCAGCAACTGGTACAGACAGACACCTTCACATACCTAGGATGCATAGTAACACCAGACGGCGGGGCAGGCAAAGACATCAACATCAGAATGAATAAGGCAAGAACAGCCTTTTTTCGCCTAAACAACATCTGGAAGTCCTCTCAATACAGCACAAGCACAAAATTAAGATTATATCAGAGCTGTGTGCTTTCTGTGCTTCTCTATGGTGCAGAATGCTGGAGAGTTACAGAGAAGGAAATGTCGAGTTTGTCCTCTTTTCACACAACATGCCTAAGAAAAATTCACCGAATCTTTTGGCTGCGACAGACCTAGGGAACTACACAATATAGTAAAACCGTGTGACTAGTGACATAATGATTGTCATGATCTGATTGAAAATATCTGCCACTTTGGGTCTGAGTGGTCTGCTTGTTTTGTTTGTTTTTTTTGTTTTTTTTTTCTTTCTATTTCTTGTCTACGCCCACTTTCCTGGCTTTTAACTTTTAAAAGGTCTAATTCTGTCTTTGGTCCTGTCAATCTTGCAAGGTCCAGGCTAAGTCCACCCCTCTGCGCCGGGACTGGCGGCATTTCAACCAAAAGTCTTTTATTAGGTACTCCAAAGCGCATGTATTTACCGCTTACGGCACAAAATTCTCATTTTGTCTATAACTTCAACCAAGGAGTGCAACTTTATTTCATATAGCATTTAAATAAAACTGGTATCAACAGAAATCTTGTTTTCTTAATGTCAATATGGGTGCAAAAATGGTTTGCAGTATTATGAATGAGTTTGCCTTTTAAGTGTTTAAAAAGTATGTGTATATGGGTTTCGTTCGGTCCCAACAAAGGAGAAGTAAGAGGGTTACTCTTTTCAAATCGCCAGCTATTCGTTACAAATTATATCAGCCTGCTTTAAATAGTCACATATTGTTCAGACGTAAATACCCTTTCTGTCGGAGTCTAGGACATATTTATAGAACAAAGATACAATTGTAAAATTTGCGATTTTATGACAAAAAAGCTATCTTTTCCGCGGAAAACGGTCGATTTTCATGTGTCCTATATCAAAATAATATTTGTATAAAAGTTGTAATGCGGAATTTCATTCCTTGCTTGGTAAGCACCACTACTTAGTTAATATCTTGGAGTTTTTCTTTATTTCTTTTTTTTTTTTAAATTTCTGCTTTATCATAGGGAGTCGAGATCTCGTGTTACTTTATTTCCTCTTTAATATATATAATTCTTAAAGTAAAGTATTTTTGTGTGACCGGGAGTTTATGATCCCGTGGTTTTATTAAGCCCGCTACCAATGTATACTCCGCTATGAGGTAACGCCAAAAAAGGCAGAAGGGTGAGCTCGCTTATATTTTATTTGACGTTGTTTTACTATTTGAATATGTGTATGTATAATTCTGTAAAAGATTTTTGCTACATGATATATAGTGGGTTGTAGTGCACAGGTATTTTGTAATTCCACCCAGTGGTAATTCTAATGTTTGGCAATTACACTGGACAACAAATTTTGACTTTTTGTGTGTATCTGGAGATTAAACCAAGTTATTTTTATGTTGTTTGGGCTGCTGAAGATGAAAATGGCCGTTAAAACACCAGATGAGCTCTAGTTTTTTTTTAAATATCTGTAAAACAAGTTTTACACATTTGCATATACATACCATATGATAATAATGCTCATAGCGGAAATCATTCACAGCGACGCATTTTTGCCTGTCGCTTGTAATGAGTTTCTGGAGCATCTCTCACAAGGTTCCAACAATAGTCTGCTAACATTGCTGCATTCCATTTCCCTTGGTACCTTTTTCGATGGTAGTAATGTCCTGATGAAATCGTTCCCCGTGCTCGTCACTGACAGCACCGCAGTTAGCAGGGAAGAAATCCAGATGAGAGTGTAAAAAGTGTAATTTTAAAGACATTGTGATAAGAGGTTTTGATGTTATATTATAGGATATCCTGGACAAATAGATGCATAAGAGGATACCAGGATAGTGCCAGATAAGAGACTGGACTTATAAGAAATACCCCCTTCTCTGAAAAGAGCAAGGGTGTATAGACAATCAAGGTGAGGTCCAGCTATGTAAGTTCCCAGAGTAAGGAATGATGATGATGAAGTTCTCTGATCAATTTCAATTTCTGGTTTGGTCTTAACTTTGTCTGTTCGCAATACTTTGGTCTTGGTGTTTAGGTATAGATTCTGGGCCTCGCTGTGTTTTTTGGTCGAAAGAATTAATTGTTCAAGTCCTTCTGCGTTGGTCGATAGGAGGACTGTGTCGTCAGCATATCTCGCACACATACACACACACGCGCGCACACACACACACATATATATATATATATATATATATATATATATATATATATATATATATATATATATATATATATATATATATATATATATATATATATATATATATATATATATATATATATATAACTTTTTAGTATCTTAGCTTATCACTTGTTTATATCTTTTGTGGTGTGAGTGTTCAAGTGTTTCATTGTTTTCTTCCGGCTAAACCGGGAGTGGGGGCTATAGTATCATTTGGGATCACAGAGTGAAGCTGTTGCTTTAAACCAGAAAACCTACTCAAACCTTCTTTCTCAATGAGGATTCACCTTCTCTCATTCACTCTTAGTATCGTAAATAGGCCTTCATACTAACGAATTACCACAGGAGCCTAGGGATTTCATCCCACATTCATCGTTGTCATTTGACAAAACCCAAATATCCTTGCTGCAAACAAGAAAAAAATTAAAATATAGGGATTGGTGAACGTGTGGCGGGAAAATGCATGTCTGGTAAGGTTCTCGTAATGTATACTGATGATGATGACAAATAAATAATGAATTGGGTTGTTATCCCTGAAACCCCGGGCGTTCCTACCATTTTGTCCTTTGTTAACAACAGGACAGGTGTAAGAGACTGCAGCTTTAGGACAGGGGAGGACATACACGCGCACACCCACACAATTTGACACTTTTGAATTAATTTATTTGGACTGATTAGAGGCGTGAAATGATACCTTATTCAGATATTTGAAAGCAAAATTATTCTCTTGCATTAGCTACACTACATATTCTAATTATAACCTAAGCAGGAGTTGAATAGAATTTTTTTATTTAAAAAAAAAACGAAACACTATTTTATCAGTCACATGTGTTTCCAAAAAAAATCCTACTCTTTCGTCCAATTTTTCTTTCTATACTCCTCTCGGTCAGTACTCATTCGGCCGTTCCTTTGTTTCTCTTCATCCGTGTCTTATCTTATTTTTAACCTCCATTTACCGATGATGACTTTATCATCAGGTTAACACCATGTGTTTTACCAGCTTGTCACAATCCTGACCCTGTTCATCTTTTCTTTGCTGGCAGTCGGCGTTTAGCGAAGACGGGGAACAATGCCACCTTGACTTGTTGGTTCAAAACGCCAGCAGTAGATGTATTAAGTCGTCCATCCCCCCATTAGATTACATAATTACTTCTGCTCATCTGGTGAATGAGTCTGACATTGGTAACACAGATAGCCATCTAAGAGATAACGAGGGGAGCAACATGCAAAAATACAGCTCAACCTTACGTTGTCTGGATTATAGCAATCTTGGAAAATTAGGATCAGTTTCGTGAATCTAATGAGATAATGTCGTGAATCTGCCCCTTTCTAGCTGTTAGTACATTATCTTGCTCACCATTGATTTTATCTCCTCCCATTTTGTTCATTATAAGCACCTACGAGCCTGATTCCAGATGTAGCCGTGTCATTTTTAATTTAGACAGGCCGAATCCCTCCCTCTTTCACGGGTTATTTTCGGCTATTTTGTGCTGTCTGTTAAACTCTATCATTCTGGTGGCGGCTGAAACCTACATATCTTGAGTCAGGGTAACGCGGACACGAACGAGAGGCCTTGCTTTTCAAGTGACTGTACGCTGCTCAATCCGTAAGCCTTTTCAGTTGAATGGCATCGAAGCATCTCCGCTTCTTCCTTATTAAGCAATCACTTTGATTTCGAGTCATAGAAGAGAAAACTCTTGGGTCCGCTCACACCTTTGTCACGAGGGAATTTCGCCGATCTTTGTGCAGGCGTGGGCCACTATTGACGCGATTTTGCAAGAGATTCTGGCTATACAAACTAGACTCGAAAATCACTCAGGGTTTATTGTCTCCAGAAATCTCTAATCTGCAGACTGGAATTGGTGATGTCGCCTAACACCAAATGCATTGTTATACGGATTATTCTTTACTTATTGGTAAGCACACTTAGTTAGCAAATAGCCACCCAGTGTTTTTTTTCTAAACTTGTATACACACACATACATATATATATATATATATATATAAATGGATGTATACCATTCCGTCTATGCCCCAGTATTGACGTATGGATGCGAATTATGGGCATGACTACAACCCACAAAAGCCAGATCCAAACCTAAACATTTGAGGTATCTGAGGAAGGTGGTTGAAGTAACAAGTAGAGACATGGTCTGCAACCAAACAATACATCAATGCCTAAAAACCCAGCCCCTCCAGACCCAAGTAGAACAGTCCCAACTACGATGGTTTAGCCATGTCTGCAGAATGGAAGAGGATCGGTTACCATGACAGGTATGGGAAACTAAGAGTCAGGGATCCAGACCTCCAGGACGACCCAGAGTCCGCTGGGAAGACAAAATTAGGCAATCTCTGAAGGACTGAGGACTAGAATTGAGCCAGGCCAGGAGGAAGACAGCCAATTGGATAGTATGGCGCTCTCTGTTCCAAATATCTGCACCTCACGATAGAAGATGTACGTATCTACTTGCGTTTGTGCGTGTGTATGTGCGTGAGTACGTGCGACCGTACGTACGTGCATATGTATGTACGTATGTACATACGTACGTAGGTGTGTACTACGTACATGTATGTATTACGTAGATCTGTATGTACATACGTACGTACATACGTACGTACATACATGTATGTATGTACGTATATATGTACGTATGTGTGTACGTAGGTACGTACGTATGTATGTACGAAGGTATGTGCATGCGTACGTACATACAGTATGTATGTATGTTTGTACGTATGTATGTGGTAACAGCCCTCGTTAACGCTGTTTGAATTTATGTAAATTTACTTTATGTTGATTCAAATGATTCCCCAATATGCCATGTTGTATTTTATTATATCATGTCAGTATATATCAATGTATTTTCTGGAGAATAAAGATTCTGATATGTATGTACATTTGTATGTATGTATGTATGTATGTACGTATGTATGTACGTATGTATGTACGTATTATGTACTTATGTACGTATGTATATTTGTACGTACGCATGTACGTATGTATATCCGTACGTAAGTATGTACTACGTACGTATGTATTTACATACGTACGTACTTATGTACCTCTGTGATAAAACGGTTTTTGCACGGGTACTTTTGTGCTGCTCTCTCTCCCTTTACTCCCGCTTATTATCTGACATATTTCGCACACCTTCATTCAGTTCTTGCTCTGAGTCACTCCCAGACTTATTTACGCTTCGCCATAGGATTCATCGCATGGCAAAGCTAATTAGACAGGTCAGCGGATCATACGTTTATCACTAGCCACCTTTGAAAGAGGCGACATGTGTTGTCGTAATTCATTTCCGGGGCCAGCACAAAAGCACAAGTGACCACTTGGGTTTGCGTTCAGCCTGTCTGAGACAACCATATTGTTTGTCTAAGCTGTCGGCGATCCGTATCTGTTCATCTAGCAAATCCACAGGTGATAATACTTTATTGCTTTGCGGGACCAGCCCTGGTGATTATTACAGATAAACCCGTCGGGGGACAATGTAGTGAAGGAGGCACAGTTTTGTTTGTAAGTTGCAGAAAGATGTAATCGGACGTATTACGGCATATCTGGAAAGAGGTTACGCGTTGGAATTTTAAATTTAATATTTTAAAGCATGCGGGGAAGATTATAACTTAAACACCCCAACCCAGATAGTGCTAAAGAGATTGGATTTGTTTGAAGTGATAGCCGGAATAAACAATGAATCTCAATGGAAAATCATGTGGAAGTACCAGTCGAGATTTGAACTGGAAACTGGAAACATAATCTAGCGAA
>JAMPIV010000628.1:0-117500 GCA_024509875.1 Oreohelix idahoensis | reverse complement strand
GTGCTGGAGTATACAGAGGTTCTGATTATTTGAATTTCAGGTTTTGTCCTACAACCGTTTGATCCTGAAAACGTTGTACCTTTCAAAGGACTCGAATTATTTGATTTCTTCACCTCGTTATGGACTTTGAAGTGCAAATGCTCATGATGTTCTTGTAGCTAGCCAACATTAGTTCACTGCCTGGCAAGTCACCGAGTTGTTCGACCACAGCAGACGAGTGTGGAATTTCCTGGATTTTTAGTTAAGTGGCCTTGTATAGCCACTGATCAGAGTATTCAATTTAAATATATCACCATAAAAGAAACATACGAAGATTAAAAACAGTTCAGCTTATGATGAATTTTAAGACATTATGAATCCATCCTACCGTCACAGTCAAACTCATTGACATTTTATTAAATTGATAATTATTCATCAGTGTGGAAGACAGTGGAAACTTCAATACAAGATTATGTTTATAAATTTAAGTTTCTATGCTTATTTATTTTAAAATGTAAATACCTTTGAGTTTTCCTAAGTTACCTAACCAAAAGAGAACAGGGTTAGGTAAATAAATTGTAAATACCTTTATCAACAGACTTGCTGAATTATTTGAATTAAAGTTCCAGTTTGTTTGATATGTTAACATACGTTTCTTCTTTGTAGACACTTATGTTACTGTGTAAATTCTTACGTCAGTAAGGGTGGCACGGTTAGACAAAGTTAATACAAATTGCTGATGAATACGATCAGCCTTGGTCGGGTTTACAGGTGGCCGACAGGTGTGTAAATATGTATATATATAGGCGAATGTCATGAGTATTTTGTAGGCTTGTTTACATTCTGCAATCACCCACACCACAGTAACGATGGGTCAGGAAACATACCAAGTAATTTTAACTTATACACAATTTATTGCACACAGCAACATCAACTTCACAGACGGTACATTGTCACAGGTTACTACAGCGTACAAAAATCCATGGCCAATAGGTTGCAGGACATTAGCAACTCATAAAAAATCGTGTAAGTACATATCCATCAGACAAAGTATTGCATACATTGCACTACTAGGTACGTTAATATCCATATGAAAGAACATCCATCAGGAAAAGGATTGCATACATTGCAATACTAGGTACATTAATACCCATATGAAAGAACATCCATCAGGAAAAGGATTGCATACATTGCAATAATAGGTACATTAATATCCATATGAAAGAACATCCATCAGGAAAAGGATTGCATACATTGCAATACTAAGTACATCATATGAGCCAACGTAATTCATGGCATTAGAATAATAAATCTTGGAAAAAAACTCTTCCCTTCAATACTATACTATGGTCACACTAGCGAGACAAACAACCGCCTCGAAGCCCTGCCAGATACACAATGACTGAGATTATAGTTTCTCAGTACAACTCAGCAGTAAAGTCGCTCGTGCGCGAACTAACTGCTTGACATCTGAGCTCAGCTCATCCGTCTCTCCCCCCAAACTACTACTAAGAACATTCGAACAGTTTCTTTATTTTTTTTAAAAACTAACACAGACTCAGTTGAGCTATGTTCCAAAATAATCGTACACAAAGTACCTAAATAAAAAATCAACCCATTACTTTAAACGTGCTTACTAGAAAAAACAGCCCCGTACATAAAAATCCTTAACACTTAACTCTGACTCAAAATATGACTTAACAGATTACACCGACCGCCGGAAAAAAAATGATAGCATCATTTTTTTAAAATTACCTTGAACAACAATGTGAGGTCGATCAAATACTAATATCTACAACAAAGAATTACACTATGTTAAGTCATATCAATAAACCGACAATAGAGGGATGGAAGTATGTGTAGAGAATGAAGGTGAAGTATGCAAAGAGAATGAAATTCAAACAAAGATGAAGTATATTAAGTATAGACTAACTATGAACCAGTAAGTGGAAAATGAATAGAGGAGATGAAATGAAATGAAGAATGACCAGCAATGAAATGTGTGTAGTGAAAGAAAGCAATGAAATGTGTGTAGTGAAAGAAAGCAATGATACATCATGGTAACAATTAAAATTATCAATGCATTGTGTAAATAAATACAATTATGGAAAAACAGTATGGAACAAAAACGCAATGCATATAAACCTAAAACAAAAAAGAAGCTAAAATCTAAATAGAGCATAATAGGCAAGAGAAACAAGTTAATTAACTTATTCAGTACTAATAATGAGCTTATTTAAGAAATCGAAACTAATAACGCATATAAGTAGTTACTACTGGCGCACAACTATGTGCTAGGTAATGAAAAAAAAATAACAATGTCAGAAAAACAGAAGAAAAAACACACACTTGGTAAATGTTCACCACCGAAATGAATCATAATGATACGTGAAGTTTAAATACTATACTCAATACAATTGTCTCTCATTCATAGTTTATCAACACACTGTTGTATATGAATACTATTCTAATAACATATCACATGAAAGTCTAAGAATACAATATCAAAGCTCCAGCGGCCTTGGAAAGTCTTGTGAGCGACAAATCATCCACTGCGGAGTCAGAATTCCAAATGGCTTGAGTGGTACAGTCAAACTGGCGCAGGGCGACACTAGAACAGGTTGTTGAGTAACTGTATAATCATGAAAAAAAAATAGCTCCGATTCCCATCGAGAAGCCGTTCCTGCGAATAATCAAATGAAAATTTCTGTATGGTAACGGTAGGATATTATTAGAGAAACAACTTATTAACTTTAACTTTTAACCTACCAAATGCGGCCGTGCACACTTTAGACCACTGTATGATGTTAGTTAAGCCTTCCTCCGATAAACGAGAAAGGGTAGCAGTGTAAGTAGCACAGACTGAAATGAAATTATCAATAATATATGGCGATAAAAGTGTCCGAGAAAAAATAACAGCGTGAGAAGTAAGTCACACTAAGGACAATGCGCTGCATAAAATACATACACCAGAAAAAGCAAGTAGAAACGTATCAATATCTGCGTGTAGCAGAATTAGGAACCAATTGCAAATTGATGGAATGGTGGTGAAAATAAACACCATTGTCCCGCTTAACAACCATACGAGCGTCCCGATTGGTGTAGAAGGATACTAAAGCCTCATTATACCTGATATTGTGAGATGGCAAAACACGCACAAATTTTACGTTTGCCGTGAAGTGAAAAAAATCAGCCACTGCATGCCATGGAGAATGAGGTGGTAGATTGCGCACTAATACGGTGCGTGAGCTTGTAATAACACCACCATATGTGGGGATCGAACCCACGACATGCGCGTTATCAGCACGAAATTGTGCTCTAGGTGGATGGTGTGCTATCTCTAACGAGGGGGAATCTTGGTTATTTCTGTCGCGAGAGGTTCCTTAAATTATGCAGAATAAGACAGCAAGGTGTATCAGGTGATACTATGATAGTTGCCAGAGAAGAGTCTGGTCTTAAAAGAAATACCCCATTCTCAGACAAGAGCAATGGTGTATAGAGTTCATAGGTATAAAGTCAGGCTGTAAAGAATTTCTGGCCGAGATAGTAATATTCAGTGCCAGAATTCTATGGGGCCCCTCTCCGAATTATACCTATGGGCTGTTATAGTATCTAGGGGAATTAATTAAATTCAAAATAATTCAAAGCTGACATAAAGTAATAAAAAAACAGTGCACTACAATTTCTTAATTTTATTTATGTACAGTCATCTGTTTAAATGTATCTACACCAAATAAAAGTCAAACACTACAAATAAAGTCTTTTCCTAGTTGTTAAGGCTCCCTTGTTATGAAAAGTCTTAGTGCAACTAATCCTCTGGAACCAATGTTAATGATGATACTTGAATTTATCTTCAGTATTAGAGGAATGGATATTGACAACTGTCATAATGACTTCACTGTTACTGATATCACTTGACTTCACAATATTTCTAGGTTATGTATCTTTTGAAAACTGTCACTCTGACTATAGTCTATGTTGCTTCCAGACTAATTTAATCATCACTGTTTTCATCACTACTAATATAACCGGTGTGGTACGCCAATGCTCTGCGAGTCAGTCTTGTCTAATTGGACTTAACTTCTTCGCTTCCGCCTTTTAACTTGCAGCAGAAATATAAGATGGAGAAGCTCAACACTGAGGGTCCCCACTCTTCCAACTGATGTAGGTACGGGGTGCTTGTTTCAATCATACACCGCTAGGTACACATCAATGTTCTTCTCTGCTAACAAGATGAGTGACAGGATACCTCTGACCTGAAATGTAATAGGTCTTACATAGCATCTTGCTCTAAAATCCTCCTACCCAGATTGTAGATTAGTGAGGCAGTTCAGAATAAGTGATGGTAACACAGGAAAGGCAGACTCAGTCAGTGACAAATAGGTTTATGCAATAATATAACACAACATTACAACACATATGAAAGGTAGACTCAGTCAGTGACAAATAGGTTTATGCAATAATATAACAACATTACAACACACACTTTCCTAATATGTCCATGACTGACATCACCAAAACTGCATAGGCCTTATGGTGAGTGTTGAGTGTCTAAATAAGTTTTATGCAATAATATAACACAGCATTACAACACACACACTTTCCTAATATGTCCATAATTGACATCACTAAAACTGCATAGGCCTTATGGTGAGTGTTGAATACATTAATTTACAATCTTTCCTGTTTTACTAGTTCCTGATAGTATTGTCTAGTCCAGCAATCAGAAAAGGCTTTAAAAGCTTCTGAAACTAACAACCCTCATTCTGTCCGACCTTAGTTTAACTGTTGAACATAATTTATACAGCACAAAGCAGCTTTCCTTCTACGAATCACACAATGAGATTTACACACAAAATCACTTCCATTACACACTAGTAATTAATATTGTACATATTATGACTTAATTCTCTTACCCACAATCTCAGATTCAACAGGCTTTTAATAAACCCATGCAGTCTGCTTCACTGGCAAATGGCGAAGGAGCTGGGGTAGAATCTGATTCTGTCCTGACGAATTTGGTCCTGGCGGTTCAAGAGAAATCTCCCAGATTTGTTTCCCCTTTTTATTACAGATAGCGGGCAAACGGAAGCCAAGTGATTCCATTGGCTGGTTGGGTCAGCTTATGTTTACAAAAATTTATGTAAAACCACCACTTTCTGCCCGATCTGTCGATCCGACAAAACTCCGATAATTCATTCTTCCGGTGTTTCCCAACCGATTCCTTCCATCCAGGTCTCGTTTAAACCGGTCAATTGGGCGCTACCATTTAAACGTGCTAACCTTTTTCTGCCTCCCTTGTAGCGTTTGCACTCACAGTTGAAACCAGGGAAAACAGTCTTCGCTCTAAGTTATTACTGCATGTAATCACTCATAACTCATGTGTCCATGCTTCTACAACTTAAATTCATGTATCAAATGAAAGTTTAAGATTCCTGTTATTTCACTGTGCTCACTGTTCCGAGGGACATACCTTATCCTTTGACCTGAAGTCACAAATACATATTACAGTTAACACAAATTCCATCAGCAATCCTGCAGCCCACGGTTACTGAGACCGGTTTACAGCTCGTGCAGCGATTGGTCGAAAACATTTGTTGACATATTTCGATATAGGTAGGCAAGGTAGGCTCTCGTTAATTGCCCTTAGATATTGGTTCAGGACTATGCTACAATTTCTTGTATTCTTGCATGTGGGAATGTGCTTAAAAGGTGCATCATAGTGACTGTGCTAAGTATGATGAGTAACAGCACCAGCGAAACCACTGTGCACAGGAATGATATAATCTTTATTGTAACGAACATAATGGGTATTATTTTGGGAATGAGTACTAATAACTTTGTCCCCTGTTACGAATTTATAAGAACTCTGAAAAGTCGATGCACGATTGGTCTGTGGAGCCTTGACATGAAATTTATCAGAGTTTTTACCGCGATCTAATGGACTGGCTGTTACAATAGGATTACTTTTGTTGGCCTGAAGCTAAGAATCCCTCCTATTAGAGGCAGTATCGTTATTACCTGGGAAATTGTATTTGCCTCGAAAAGATTTCTTTACACCATGTTTAATGTCATAGTTAGCATTGAGTGCATATAGCTGACTCTTTGCATTTGTGAAGTGTTGATCATCAAAACTATGTCTAACACTGTCAACCTTGATAGCAGACAACACCTTGTTGTTTAAGACAATATCTAATAGGCCATCAACTCTGTTACGAAGTTTCGTAATTTTCAATTCTGTAATAGCTTTTTCTTTAGCAAGAGCTTAATGTATTTTCTCGTCGGTTTCAACTTGAAGCTTATCAAAATCTATTTTTAAGTTATGTAACTGAGAAGTAAGAATCTTCTCTTTAGCAATTCTATCCTCAATTTCTAAATCTTTAATTTTGTGTTCTGCCGCAGCAGTTTGCGTCAGACGTTCAATTTCTACCGAGTGTCTACAGATACATTCTGCATTCTTGGCCTTTTCTTTTTCAAGGTCCCGTTCGAGTATTTCAATAGCACTATGATGGCTATTCATAAGTTCATCAACCTTCTCGGGAAATACAGTGTTCTTCTCTTTAAGTTGGCGATTGACATATGAATTATCATTCAATAGAGTAATAAGCGCTTCTGTACTTGACTCTTACGTTTCTGGGCCTCAACTTTTAATTTCTCATAGTCCATTTTGACTTGTTCTAGCTCACTAGTAAGAGCATTTTCTTTGCAACGTTGTTCGTATTGTAATGAGTTCATCCTATCTTCTAGCTCCTTTTTCTCCTTCTCCAGTTGAGATTGTCTTAATTTATTCTCACGAGGAAGAGCTAATGTCTCTATTCTCTTCATTTCAGCTAATTCTTCATCTCTCCTTGTTTCAGCCAATTTCTCTACCCGCTTCATATCCACCAAATGTAATTCTGCTTGACTCTCCTTAGATAATTCTTCTTTCCTCTTCCATTCATACCACTCTGGAGTACATAATCTCCTCTCTTTCGATGCACTGGCTGCATGCTTTACTAAAGCCTCACCCTTCAAACCACTCAACCTTCCATAATCCATAAAATACTCTAGTATAAACATCTTTGCTAATTTTATAAGTATTTAACTTATCTAAGATATCCTATCAGAAATTAATCTTATCCCTACTTAGTGGGTGGCAAGTCCTCGTTAATAGAACTTGTATACAAATATAGCATATAATTATTTAATCAATCATTAAGTGTATAACATTAAGACAAGAAATACATGATGAAGATCGGAAAATGACAGAAACCAAGACGAAATATCAAGACAAATGATAACGTTCGCAGAATCAAATAAACGAGAAAGCAGAACTAAAGAAAAAATATTGCAAAAAATGCAATGACACTGCGAAAGGAGTAACCAGACAAGCAACAGCACAGTGAATAAATAAAAAAAATTTGTATAGAAATTAACGACAGTAAGATTGAGAATGACAACCACAAACAAATTAATCAAGAAACTAAAGCACAGAGAAGAAATAGCACAATAACGACAATAAAACAGTTCGTCACACCTAAACAATGGTGTCACAGATTGCCAAACACAGTGGATTGAAAATACTTCAGCAAAAATTCGCTGGACGTTCCACTGCGGGAAATCCGCAAAATGTGTTCCTAAAGAACGCTTACGTAGGCACTGGATGAACTGGGATGTTTCCTACCGTAAGTCTCCTCCCAACCAACCAAGAAAAAAATGGTACACATTATAAAGAAAGGCTCAATAAAGCATACAGTGGCACAGTGCACATACAAAAAACCACTTATCTGCAATAAATAATTCCCGGCCTTCGCGACAACGACAACGATGGGCATCGGGTGTCACACTGTATATTGCAGTCCAACGATGATAGGTACAGGAGTTCCTAGCTTCTCAGGTCCTTGACACGTACTGCATGACGTCTACTTGAAAAAAAACTTGTACACGAAAACTAGACCTGGAACACTGTAAATCTTGACTTGTCATCCCAAAAAATTCTGTTAGTTGATATCCTTCTGGAGAATGCTGTTAAACTACTGTTCTTGTATCGTACCCCATAGTACTGGCTCACCACTTACGTTAAATTACGTTTCTTCTTTGTAGACACTTATGTTACTGTGTAGATTCTTCCGTGAGTAAGGGTGGCACGGTTACACAAAGTTAATACAAATTGCTGATGAATACGATCAGCCTTGGTCGGGCTTACAGGTGGCCGACAGGTGTGTAAATATGTATATATATAGGCGAATGTCATGAGTATTTTGTAGGCTTGTTTACATTCTGCAATCACACACACCACAGTAACGATGGGTCAGGAAACATACCAAGTAGTTTTAACTTATACACAGTTTATTGCACACAGCAACATCAACATCACAGACGGTACATTGTCACAGGTTACTACAGCGTACAAAAATCCATGGCGAATAGGTTGCAGGGACATAGCAACTCATAAAAAAACGTGTAAGTAAACATATCCATCAGACAAAGGATTCCTGCATACATTGCCCTCCCAAACGCCTCCTATACTAGGTACATCATATGAGCTCCCAACGTAATCCATGGCATTAGAATAATAAACGTGTAAGCACTATTCAATCAGACTCAAGGATTGCAAAACCAATGCAATACTCAGGTACATAAAAACCCCACTATGACCCTCCGCCCATCCGATCAGAAAAGGATTGCATACATCGCAATTAAACTAGGTACCATATATGAGTCAACGTAATCCATTGCATTAAAGATAATTAAGATCAATCGTTTCTAGTACATCTTCTCACCATCATACAATGGATTGTCCATGCATACATAGCATATACTACGGTTACATTAATAGATACCAAATGGAAAGAGACATCCATCAGGAAATAAGGATTGCATACATTGCTATAGTAAACTAGGGTTTCACAAAAACATACGAATCGCAAATGATGTCCAACTTTATCCATTGGCATTAAAATAATAAAATCGTTGTAAGTAACTCTATCTTCTTTACTCCTTCATCAATGGATTGATAAACAATGGTCACATAAACAACCGCATACATTGAGTATCCATAACGAACCCCGCGCTTCGAAAGAAGCCATGCCAAAACGACCACAAGTGATTGAGATTACATTTTTCAAATACCTCAGGTACAAAACAAACACAAAACAGTAACAGTGTCGGGCACAAACGTCGAACTAACTGCAAAGACATCTAGCTCCCTAGCCATCCGAACTCACTCCACCGTCTCTCCTCTCTAACCGTTCCTCTCCTTACTCTCGTCCTACCTTCTTCTCTCATCCTTCCGTCTCCTCCGTCTCTCTCTCTTCTAACATCCACTCCCCTCCTCATCATTAATCACGTCTGCATATACAGATATACCGTATGGTCACACAAACAGACGTCCTCGAAGCTCCCTCTTCAGCTAAAACTTCTATCCTCCTGATCCCCTTCTCATTATCCTTCCTCTCCCTTTTCCTCATCCTCCTCTCGTTCTCTCCCCCCATCCGTTCTCTCTCCTCTCTCTTCTCCCTTCTTCCGGTCTCTCTCCCGTTTCTCTCCCTCACCATCATCACTTCTCCTCCTCTCTCTTCTCCTCATCAGTCACCTCTTCTCTCTACTTCTCTCCCCTCATCCCTCCAGCTTGCCACTCTCTGCCTCGAACTAACTGCTCTGACATCTGAGCTCTTCCCTCTTCATCCTCTCTTCTCCCCTCTCCAAACTACTACTCCCGTCACTCTCTCTCCCTTTCTCTTCTCTCACCCCCCAAACAGTACTACTAAGAAACATACGAACAGTTTCTTTGAGTTTTTTTTTTTAAAAATAACTACTAACACACCAGGAACTAATCGCGTTGAGCTATGCTTCCAAAATAATCGATATCGTACATCAAAGGTACCCCTTAAATAATAAAAAAATCAAAAAATCAACTCATTGGCTTAAAAAAAAATAAAAAAAAAAAAAAAAAATTTAAAACGCCTTACTATAATACCACCCTCTTTACTAAAAAACCAGAGCAGTCTAAGCCCCCCGAACTTAAAAAATACTCTTAGAAATTCTTAACCACTTAACCTCACTCTGAGCTCACAAATACTGGACTTAACCAGATATTATAATTTATGGATTGTATAAATATAACTATATTTTTAATACCACCTAGAATAAACTTGTCTAAACAATAACAACACTTCATTACACCAAAGGTGAATCTACAAGTAAAGGAGCAAATAGATCTTTAGGGACATATCCTTCACCAAACAACCTGAAAGTTTTTTATCTGCTGATTCTAATCTAACCTTTGATGTCGAATACAAACAAAAACCTAACCCGCCTATATCTTGCGCTCAGAAAAGGGTAGTTATTCAGATTGTTAAGAGAATACCACCAGATACTTCTTACCTTGGGCACTATCCTGGTCTATTCATCTGATAACATCCCTTTTTAGTTCCAGGATATCATTTGCCATAATTATTAAATTCTATCTACTTCTAACTTCTTTTCGTGACATGTTTTCTAAGTTCCCCGGCTCCGGCGCTGAGAGAAGTCCGGGGATTTCTCCTTATGATCACTCTTGGGGTCTGTAACCTCTAGGGGATTACTCTGTGGTGGGGGGGTCCTTTTCTGGATATATTCAGCTAGTTTAGTAATATGGAATTAGTATAATTAATAAACTAATCAATGTAAAGAAAGATAAAAGCTAAGTAAAGCAGAAGCATTTAATAATATTAGTAGTGCTAAGAAAACATTATTGGTAATATGAATATTGAATACGGCTGTAATGTGGTCTTAAGTCTGTAATTAATTTTAATAAGAGTGTATGAGAATTGCAGATTTGGCAAAATTTAGATCTGCTACAGTGCAGTTGGCAAAGGAGTTTGGCCTAAATGGGGAATCTCTTATTCAATATGTTACTACTGAGTGTGACAAATATATAGAAAGAGAAGATAAGAAGTTGGAAACTGAAAAAAGGTTACAATTAGAAGCTGATAGGGAAGACAAGAGATTACAAATAGAAGCTGAAGCTAAAAGGTTAAAATTAGAAGCTGACAGGGAGGTTAGGAAATTAGAAGCTGATAGGGAAGAAAAGAGGTTGCAAAGGAAACATGAGTTGAGACTGAAAGAACTTGAACTTCATGGTATTGTTCCAGTAAATGGAAGTAGTCCAACTACATCTGACACTAGTGCAAGTCATGGTGCCTTAAATGGAGCCATGAATTTTCACTTGGATCCATTTGTGGAGAAATGTGATGAGATTGAGTCTTATTTGAGTAGGTACGAGAGATCAGCTACTAACTATGGCCTAGAGAAAGAGAAATGAAGCCTTAAGCTATCATAAGGGCTGAGAGGAGCTTCGTATGAAGTTTTTGAAAAACTTGCAAGAGAGGACCAAGAAGATTATGAAATCTTGAAACAGGCATTGCTAGTTCGTTACGAAAAGAACTCAGAATTTTATAGGAAGAAATTTAGAACTGCTAAGCTACTTTGTGGAGAAACTTACCACCAGTTCTCTGCCAGATTAGACACCTACTTGGAGAAGTGGACTGCTCTAGGAAAATATCAAGACCTGAAAGAAATGGTCATGATGGAGCAAGTTATAACAAGGTGCAGATAGCGATGGGGGAGTGATTTCCTAAACTGTTGCTGAAAGATATCAATCCCCAGCTCAGTTTGGATAGTAGCTGGACCTTAAGAAGAAACAAAGGAGATAATAGTAAAGCCCCACAAAACCATTACTAACGGCCCCTTTGACAACAAGACCCCCCTCCCCCCCACCATACAACCTAGATACAGATATAAGAGAAGACCCAGATATATGATACAGACCTAAATATATAGACACAAAGAGACAGGAACCCTGTCTGTTCAAAAGTTGTAAAAAAATTAGTTTCATTCAATTATCTTCCTTATTTATGGGGACGTATTTTTGGTCATTTAAAGATGGAATTAAAAACAACTGTGAATATATTTAGAGATATCGGGATCTATCTATAAATTAATTATTTTGCACAATGCATTTAAATGTATGCATGCTTTAACTAGCTAAGTTTGACTTATCCTGAATGAAACACAGCTCGCTTTATTCGATAAATTGCTTAACTGACCAGACATTAAGACTCAATAAATGCTGAAGGAAAATTCAATTTTCTTCCTGGCCAGACTCCACTGAAATTCATGAAGAAAAACGTTGGTAAGATAGGCAAACATACTGATCTCTAGGTCTATGTCTGACACTTTCAGTCACTCACCATACCAAAGAAAACGGTTTTTGTTTTTTGGTGTTTTATTTAACAATTCGGATTAAAGTCGAACACGGCAGATATTGACTTCTTCTTCTTCTTCTTTGATCCTTAGCAGATATTGACAATTACAAAAAATTCGACTAAAGGCGACTGTGGAAGTGAAAGAGATGAGAGTTAAGGGCATGATAGCTAGAGGGAAAATTCTGTGGTGCCCCTTTCCCTTGGTGCCCTAAGCACGTGCTTATTTTGCTATTGTTACTTGATGAGAAACTTCACATCGACTGCAAATCCACCCGCCACCGCCGTCCGCACAAACAAAACCATTGGGCCTCCCTTTCAGTCTCCCCCCGACACCACCCCCACCCCCATGTTCGACCCCCCACGCTCACACCGCGACTCACCTCGGCGCCTCTCTCGCGCGACGATCTCCTCTCCGTTTACCACGCGCCATATGAGGCTCATACTGTGGGGAATTATTATGATAGGCGCATATTTTCGTGACCATCGGCACACTAGGGGTGACGTGGTCAACATCATGCCGGCCGCCTTAACCTTCCCAGAGTTGCTCTAGTAGCCAGTTGGGGCTGGGTCGACCCAGGAGCCGTTTGCGGCATAAAAAAAAATCCAACCTCTGAGATCGAACCATAGACCACTGAGCTAGGAAGCCAGTGCACTAACCACTATGCTACCGCCGCTCCTATGTTGAAGTATGTGAATGCTAATTGTTCTTCCTACGTGCTGGTTGTTGTGACGAAACAGACGGAATGAAACTAATTCAATCATTTCTTGTTTTTTTTCATCCATGCATTACCTTACTTTTACTCCTTTATCTAGCGATAATTATCTTTCCTCAGAAGGACAATCCCCAAAACTATCCAATGTTTTACCTCCTTGGCCAGATGTGAACAATAAAATCACAGCTTAACTCTTAATATCCCAGCGGCCAAGCTACGTTGCGGCCAGTCTGTGTCATTTTTACAGCCGGCCACGCGCTGTTTGTATGTGTTAAAAACTGTAGTTTTGACAAAATTTACATCATTTTCTTGCGATAAGAGTTCTTATGCATTTTCCGGTACACCTCGTGTTTGGAAATGCTGGAATTCTCACTTTTGTGTGAAATTTTGTTCGATTTTTATCAAATTAGGTAGAGCTCATTACTGTAAACAAACTTTTCTTTTTTCTGTCTGATAAGAGCTTCGTGTTCAAATGATCATTCGCAAAGTTTATCGGCACCCCCTGTTGAGTACACATGCTTCGCACATGTGCAATCGCAGGAGTGAGGTGGAGGAAATATATTAGAGTCGGTCTCTGACCCTCGAGATGATTTCTCCCAGTCAGCCTATCATCTACAATAGATTAAGATTTGTCAAACCGTCTAGTATAATATATATTGATATATGTATATTCCTCATATACACACCCATATAAGTGACTACAATAGACGCACAGACGTGAAACTATGACAATGAAAATATAGATAATTTTAAACGAGCTGACCCGACACACTGATTAAGTTTAATTGAATTTTAATTATCAAAAGAAAATTCCATCACAATACATAAAAATTACATCAAGCATATACAAATAGTCATAAAGTCAAAGAATTTCTACAAGAATGATAGACCCATTGGTATGATCTTTTCCTTCGATGTATAGCCCACAGTCCTGTTAGGAGACAAGTGATAGCCCAAAAGAGTCACGGATACATATGCTTTAGTCTAAGATTTCCCTTTAAAGGTATGAACAGACTTTGATACTCTGATCTAGCCTAAGGAAAATATTGTTAGCAACGAAAACTTGCATAAAGAAATTTAAGACCGCAAAATGGGTGAAATGTTGGTATAACCTAAAAGAGTCACTCAGTCCTGCTTTCTCTCTGTTCATTCATCAGGGCCCCTGACATACATTCTTACCTACAATCGTGCTGTTGTTCGCCATCTGGCGCAATCTCTAAGACACCCACACGCTTTAATCTGTGTTTCTTTTGATGAAGCGGATACCCAGCTCTGCAGATCTTGATTTCATCCAATGGGTCCGGGGAGCGTCCTCTTCGTGCGGTATTTTGTTCAGATTTAAGTTAGTGTCACTTTACTCAGTTCAGGTAAGAATTAGTTTTAAGTGGGCTCACAGTGTCAGAATCATGAGGTTTTCACTACTTAGGAAAAATGGCAGGTTTGTAACTTCGATCAAAGGTAAAATTCTTGGTCACACCACATTTGGTCCAAAATGTCGGAAAGGTTATTGATTGTAATATGTTACTTGTTACAAGGGCTGAAATGTACTTGAGGTTTTTCTCAGGAAGAATTAAATCTGGCGCGATAGGCCCGTTACTTTATTTAAATCTTAAAGTTTATGGAATGGGTACTCTGTCGTTCTGGATGCCAACGCAATGCCAGACAGGTTTTACTTTATACACCCAAGTCTTTAAGAAAACATGTTTTTGTTCTTCACATATACTTCTCAGTACTTAAACGCTGGTAGAGTTGGGTCACCCCAGTTTCACTGAATAAAGAGAAAACAACATATAAAATACTTATACATACTATTCCTCGGTTATAACTTACAATATGAACTGCAAGCGTAAAGCTTGTCTTATCATTTAAAATTCCCGTAAAATAAGTTATATTCATAAAATCGATCATCATGAATTAGAAAGACATACGTATTTCGTCAATACTCAATGATGAATCAGTGCAGTTATAAGTTAGTTTAAAATATTCTCCACTGATTACTAGAAATATAATAAAATTTATTAATAGCCGAATGAGTTTAAGCTAGAAATTATAATTTATTCTGCTTTCCACTGTAACATGTCGACTAGCGAATATAACAGACTTATAAATTAATTTCTTCTGCACAGAAATATAACTAGTAAAATGAAATAAGCGGTTATCACTGAATCACTCAATACTACTAGATATATAATAATTACCTCCACACAGAACTACAGATTAATACCACGAACTAGAATCATTCAATATAATGGTAGTCTAGAACTCGGCAAAATGTTGCCAAGAAACTAAAACTTCGCAATACACAAGATATTCTTCTAGCACTAGCGATCTGTCTACTGCAGATTTAGGAGGACTGAATGAAGTCAAGTTACAGCTCCTGGGATAGATATATGAAAAAGACAAAGGGTCCCACGTTATTTTCACAAACCCTTCCCGTCTCTCTCTTAACACTTCCCATTAACTCAGACGCCTGCCAAAACCTGTCAATACGCGTCTTAACGCCTACTCAGACATACGGCTATTCTGAGCGATGCAGATGGCAGTTTCCACACCCCACGCCGAGAAACTTAGCCGAAGAAACGTTCGTGTCATGGAAAAATGAGACTAATGTCTGCCATTCTGTCTGTCGATAACGTATATTCACAGTATTACGCTCATATCCAGGGTCTGCCATATTATGCTATAAAATGCGTTTATAAATGAGAAAAGAAACTGGCGAAAGTTTGAATGGGAAAGTAATATTTTGTCGCAAACGAACGAATGCGAAAAAACATGAAAAGGATAAAAGAGCGATAATAAAGTAGAGGACACGGGTAGAAAATAAAGAATATAGAAAATTTATTGATCATAAATCTCTATGCGACAGAACGTCCCAACTTTAAGAAGATATGGAAGCACTCCATGTCTACGTTTTGGAAATAAATTTCCTATATCCATAGCTTCAGGGTGTCTGTCCTCTTCCCTCTCATGTCCCCCCTCCGTCTCTCTCCAATTCCTACTCAAGTCTACTCCCAAATTTTCCTTTCTATGGAATGTCTTCCGTGCGCGCTTGAAAGAGTGTCGCCGCTTGTGACATTTTTGAAAGATTTCGTGTGTGTGCAGTGGAATATCCCTGCCACTATCGTCATCTTCGTCAATTGTGGCGATCGTCAGGAGATGTTCGGAGGTCGGCACCGGTCTTTCCAAGAATTTCTTTAACAGATTTAAATGGAAAACCTTCTCCTTTCCTTCAATGGAGATCTGGTAGTTAGCCTTAGAAATCTTTTTCAGGACGGTAAACGGCCCCAGCCATCCGATCCTCAGTTTGTTGTTCCCGGTAGGGAGTAACACCAGAACTTTCTCTCCTGCTTGTAGTTCTCTCTCTTTCGCGACTTTCCTGTATCGGTTAGCGTGCTTTGCGCGTGCTCCCTTAAAGTTATTCGTTGCTAGATTCCATCCTAGTTTCAACCTTTCCTTTAAAACCGCCATATATTTACTTGCTGAGACAACTGTCTCATCCGCCTTCTGGTCTGTCAGCGACCTAAGTAAGGCTTCAAGCGGGCCCTTAATGGGTCTGCCGAATAAAAGCGTTGCTGGCGGAAATCCTGTGGAAGTATGAGGAGCTTCTCTGTAGCTAAATAAAGCTGCAGGAATACAAAGGTCCCAATCTTCAGGTTTCACTTGTGCCAGTTTACTTAGCATCATGTTGAGGTGTCCGTTGAAACGTTCCACGAGCCCATTTCCGGCCGGAGTATAAGGCTTTATGTAGATGTGTTGGTTTCTCAAGATCTTCACGATCTTGTCCATTAACAGGTTCCGGTATGGAGATCCGTTATTGTTACGTGCAGTTTTCATAACTGGTAATGTAGTCTGTCTGTATACTTGTTATGTTTGAAAATATTTTGAATAAGATTTTGGGTCTAATGTATTTTTCGTTAAAACCCTAATCTAATGGCGAATACTCATTTTTTGCTTTGAGGGAAAGTAAATATGTAGTTACTCCTCAAAAAGGTTATACCAGCTGACTGCTTAGGTCAGAGGTGATGCGAACAGCGCATGTCCGAACTAGAGAGAGTTTGGAGAAGATTTCCGGTGCGGGAGGCCGTTTTGTTGAACTGGGTCTGCCAGACGAAATGTCTGGTTACGTCTCTGCATTGCCTCTGGGGATGGAAACTCTTCCACTGTTATTTAAAGTCCCCTGTGTTATTTCTGTTCGTCAGGAAGACGACAGTTGCTTCTAAGTTGTGTTAGGAATTCGAAGCAAGGTAAAAAACGAAAACTTTCACACTTCCTTTGTAAGGATCATATTTTGAGTCAACCGGTGACGAGAGCTCACGAATGGTTGGAAGGCAGAGTATTCTACTTGTTATGCTCGTTGGAGCCATCTAAGACCGTTAGGTTTAGATTTACACACAGAGACCCAGGAGAATAGATGTTATTCTAAAACCCGCATGATTAGCGGTATATTTTGAACTTAGACACTTATGTCTACACATGAGGAATCCACAGTGTTTACTGTTTTATAGAGGCCTAATATATAATTATCTGCAGTGGAAGACCAGATGAATTACAAGTTATTGCTATTATAACTTTGAAAGTGAAAACTCGCCTGATGTACGAGGAAGTTATATAAGACTATCTTCGAAAGGACAGCCTATCTTCGATACGTCCGATTAGAGGGATGGACTAGGCTATTTTCGTCGCCCGCCATGTTTGGGGTTGACTTAAGAAGAGCGATTTAAGAAGAGTCAGAATGAAACTGTTGGATATTTATACAGTTATTTACCCGTTCTGTAATGCGGGGTTTTTTTCTGCTAGTTGTGGAATGAGAGATAAATTGGAGTCTGCAACACTTTGATAATCATATATTTATTGGAACTTATGTACATGCAACTGTAGTGAACTGTCTTCATATCCGCCATGTTCCTGTGTCATGCTTACATGGATTTGTCTACGTGACTATAATAAATGGTGAAAACGTACACAGCTGTTCACCTATATTTTTTACTCCATACCTGTAACACGTACAACATATGGTTCCATCAACCCCACATCTACGCCTTTCAATGTGATGAATGCCACACACACTCTTGTATGTTACATGTTGTGATACAAGTCTGCACTGCTACATAGATGTCCACCTTGACGAACTTTCCAACACGCATTCGCGCTATGTCTACATCACCAGCCACTACCACCAGCAGGTATCAGTGGTGACCAGAACAGATTACCCACAACACATAGAATTTGTATAATTCCACACCAGTGTTGTATTCAGCCTTACTGCATCAGCATGTTTGCATCAGTTATCCGTCAACACTTGCTGAGGGAATCCCAACCGAGTGAAAATCTGCACTAGGGCTTCTGCGACATGTTTGGCATCTGCGCATGTTAGCGGGATAGCTTCTGCCCATAAATTGCATGTGTCGACTAGGGTCATGATATACATATTCCTTCTTTTAGTCCTTTGTAAGGGTCTTAAATGTCGATCACAACCCGTTCAAATAGTGTTCCCATTATTGGCATTTCACCCATGTGGACTGGGGGTGTCCGTTGCTTGGGTGGTACACGCTGGCACTGGACACAGGATTTGACATACCTGATAATATCAGTATTTACTCCTGGCCACCAATAATGAGTAGTTATCCGTTGGTTTGTGGCGTTCTGTCCCATATGTCCGCTGAATGGAAGAGAGTGCCCCATTTCTAGGATTTGGCTTCTGTACTGTTTCGGTACTAGGAGCTGTGTAACAATGTATGTGTATTGTGCCTGTTGAAAGACCACTGTAACAGTATGGAAGTATTCTCGCCTCCACTGTAAAGACCTGGTGTGGCCCTCACTGTAAAATGTTGTATTCCTTCTGTATATAAATTTCTGTATGTTGAATGTGCTTGTATCAAATGTAGACTATCATATTATGAGGGCCATACCGGCGATCAATGTAAAATATAGTTGGTACTGCTACAAGTGTAAGTATGTTGACATACACGCCCACACAGGGCTACTGTAAAATAGGTCATGAAGACGTCACAGTAACACGTGATGATGAAGACAGGAAGCGTTGAACGACTGGTGACGTTTCCAAACAGTTTTATTACGATACAGTACAAATCACGCTGATATCGACACATACATTGTCATCTGATCAAAGGTTCAACACATCATGGACGTAATCATACGCCACAATACTTCTGGCAAAAATAGGCCGCATGGACAGCGGGCTTACATCTATAATTCATTGATAATCTGGATCAACACCTCTGGCAAACAATAGGCCTTATGAACAGCGGGCTTACATCTATAATTCATTGAGTCTCTGATTCAACACCTCTGGCAAAAATAGGCCACATGAACAGCGGGTTTACATCAATAGTTCATTGATAATCTGGTTCAACACCTCTGGCAAAAAATAGGCCTTATGAACAGCGGGCTTACATCTATAATTCATTGAGACTCTGATTCAACACCTCTGGCAGAAATAGGCCGCATGAACAGCGGGCTTACATCAATAGTTCATTGAGACTCAGATTCAACTCCTCTGGCAAAAATAGGCCGCATGAACAGCGGGCTTACATCAATAGTTCATTGATAATAAATAGGTTCAAAATGTTTTTTTACCTGCTCTGCCTTCCACGAATTAAACACCAAAACACTTGCCATTTCCTAGGCTTATAACTCTATGCCAGAATCACCTTAAAGGGGAATCTTAAACATAATTAAATCACAGAAGAACTCTGATCCCCTTTGACACTGCCAGAGCAAAAACGCTGAGCGACTTCTCAGCTCGAAAAACTCCAGGGGACTGCCTAAAACAACAGTCTTCCGGTCACCCCCAAATCATTGCGCATGCGCCCAGATAATGGCGTGATGTGAGACCAACTCACACCGTACCGAGAGGCCAGGTCTACAACCATAAAAGGCCGTCTCGTAAAATCTTGTCTATAACCATATAAGGCAATTTCGAACAATCTGGAAGGCTAATCCAAACCGAAAATTGGCCGAGTCAAGGGACATAACAAATAAATCTAACCTGTATCAAAAGGAAAACATAATCACAGGTTAAATCCCTTAGACAAAAAATATACGAAAAGTATAATAAAGTATTCATTACAAACATACCATAACAGACTGTAACAGTTTATCGCACCCCTGGGGAAAAAAATGATAACATAATTTATTTTTTTTTGAACAAAATATATCGAAACAAAGTGGGCGGTAGCATACAACTATCTACATATAAATATATCCCAAGGTAATCAATACCATAGTAATACTATAGCGTGCATAACATAAATTTCCAAACACACACTAAAAAAAATAATGTGCATATGAAGCGGATACCCAGCTCTGCAGATCTTGGTTTCATCCAATGGGTCCGGAGAGCGTCCTCTTCTTCATCTCTAAGATGAATTTAGTGATAAATTAACAAATTCTGAGGACGAGGGGGCGTGTCCCTTGGATGGACATAGCTGTAGAACTGGAAGGGGATTGATAAAAGGGAAAGATAACGGCCTTAAAAAGGAAAGATAAGATAGACCTAAATTACAGATCAGATCGGTAATCACTGAATCTGGTAATGCTGACCTTCTAGACAACAATATTATTGAACAGGAGGCTGGATGTAAACAGCCAACAAGTCATCAAAGTATTTGATACACTGCTAAAACCATGTGGAAAATGTCATCATATTTATGCAGATCGTTACTATACAAGTTTGTCATTGCTGCAACATCTCCTCTCTCTCTCTCTCTGTCTCTCTCTCTCTCTCTCTCTCTCTCTTAAGACAAAGTATCCCGTTTAACCCTTGATGGGTTGTATTTAGGATATAAAGTGTAGTCATCATCTTATCTCATCTCAGCCCGTAACCCGTCATGGATCGTAGGGGTGCCATGGTGGAAGCATCAGCAGACAGGGTCCTCCACTGCTCTCTATCCTCAGCAATGCGTACAAGTGTGGAAAAACCGTGCCCTGTCCATTCTTTGATGTTATCAGCCCAGGATTTTCTTTGCCTTGCTCTTCTCTGTTTACCTTCGACTGTTCCCTGGAGGATCGTTTTCGAAAGGGAGTCATGACGAATCACATGCCCAAACCGGGCAAGCTTTCGACGTTTCACTACTGACAAAAGTGATTCTTGGTGGCCTGCATGTGTGTTTATTTTCTCTCTAACATAGACGTTTGTTTTGTGCTCTTTATAGCACATGCGCAAAACTCTTCTATAACATTAATATTTATAAGAAATGGCTACATGATCAAGACAAAATCTGGTACGTGCTAGGAATACATGCACTTGTTTTTATTTATTTATATATATTTATATTTATTTATATTTATTTATATTTATTTATATTTATTTATATTTATATTTATTTATTTATATTTATATTTATTTATTTATATTTATATTTATTTATTTATATTTATATATTTTTATATTTATTTATATTTTTATATATTTTTATATTTATATATATATATATATATATATATATATATATATATATATATATATATATATATATATATATATATATATATATATATATATATATATATATATATATATATATATATATATATATATATATATATATATATATATATATTTATTTATTTATTTATTTATTTATTTATATAGCGTAGTGGTTACAACACCGCTCTGGCGACCGGGTGATTCTGGATCAAACCCGGGCGACGGCATTTGAGGATTTTTCGTCGACCGGGAATTGGACTGGATTAACTCGAGACCTGGCGAGTACATTTGAAGGAGTGTCGTCGACCAGGGATTGGCGGCTCCTGAGCCGACCCAGCTGCAATGGGTACCTCCGAAATCGGGGAGTATTTGCCTGAATGGCGAGGGACACCTGTCTCTGTACAAGAAAAAAGGGATACTCACGTAAAATCAATGTCAGGTTAGACATTAGTAATAACCTGAGATTTCGCCTCGAGTATTAGCGGGCGTACGAAAAAAAAAAAAAAAAAAATATATATATATATATATATATATATATATATATATATATATATATATATATATATATATATATATATATATATATATATATATATATAATATATATATATATATATATATATATATATATATATATATATATATATATATATATAAAATCAATGTAGCTCTAGAAGTTATTTTCCTTCGGCCTTTAAGATCGTCAAAGTATATCCTCTCTTCAAACCTGGTTCGTCAGATAACAGTAACCTTGGTAACTATAGACCAGTTTCTCTTAAATCATCGCTGTCTAAACCACTGGAAAAGCACATACGCAAAATAACACTACAGTACCTAGTTAGCAACGACTTGCTAACTGACAGTCAGTCAGGGTTTAGACAAAAGCATTCATGCCACAGAGCTCTAAGATTATAGACAACTTGCACCTAAACATCAATAACGATAAAATGTATGGAGCAATCTTTGTAGATTTTAGAAAAGCATTTGATATGTTATATCACGATGCTTTAATAAGAAAATTAGAAACAATGAAAGTTAACTTTAAACTACTGACATTACGAGGGGCGTTTAGAAAGTAATGCACCACATCGTTTTTCTCAGCAGCTGTTTATTCAAAAAGCATGAAATTTATACACAATATACATGGATATGTCATGTAAACATCGGTATTATTCAACATAATCCCCATCAACTTGTACGGCTTTATGCCAGCGCGAATCAAGTGCATGTATTCCTAGCCCGTACCAGATTTTGTCTTGATCATGTAGCCATTTCTTCGCTGCACGAATCACTCCTTTATCATCTTCAAACCTTGTCCCACGGAGTGCATCTTTAAGTGGACCAAATAGATGAAAATCAGAGGGTGCCAAATCGGGACTATAGGGTGGATGGAGTAGTACAGTCCAACCCAATTTGGTGATTGCTTCCCGTGTTGCCAGACTTGTGTGAGATCGCGCATTGTCGTGAAGGAGAAGCAGGTCTGCTGGATTCTTGTGCGGCCGAACTCTGTGAAAACGTTGACTGAGTTTTTTCAATGTCTTAATGTAAGCTTGCGAATTGATTGTCTCTCTTCATGGCATAACGTCCACAAGAATCACACCTTCAATGTCCCAAAAGACAGTGATCATGATCTTTCCAGCTGAAGGAATTGCCTTGAATTTCTTTCTTCGTGGTGATTGCGGATGATGCCACTCCATTGATAGTATTTTTGTCTCAGGTTCAAAATGATGTGCCCAGGTTTCGTCACCTCTAAAGATCTTAGCCAAAAAGTTCTCTCCATCAGCATTGAAACGCTCCAACAATTCAGAAGAAATTGCTTTCCTTTGCAATCGGTGGTCATTTGTGAGACTTCGAGGAACCCATCTTGCGCAAGCCTTAGAAAATCCGAGAGTTTTTATAACTGCATTTGCACTACCAATGCTGACTGACAGCTGTAAGGCCAATTGTTGAGTAGTGATTCGCCTATCAGTAAGAATAATGCCCTCAGCGCATTTCAACATTTCTGCGTTGGTGGCTGTGGCAGGACGTCCACAGCGCGGCCGATCAAGTAGCTCCGTTTCTCCACTTCCTGATTCTTTGATTCTCTGAACCCAGTGACTGACTGTACTCTTGTCGACTGCAAAACTTCCATACACATCACATAGACGCTTGTGAATGTTCACAACAGTTTCCTTCTCTGCAACGAGAAATTCTATCATAATTCGCTGCTTATAACGCAAGTTGCTAACACGCTCCATTTCAACGGTTTAGGGCAGCCGTATTATTTGGCAGGTTGCGGTGTAATCAATGATCACTTGAGTACCTGTGGAAAATAATATTTTCTATCCCAATCACTGTGGGAGACAAACCTTACAAAGGTCTTGTACACTTTCTTAGTGTAATCAATGATCATAAGTACTGGTCTGTACTATAATATAAATATATTCAAATATACCTTATATATTATTTGTCAACCAAAGACATTAACAAGGACCAACAAGAAAAGACAATATGAAAACAAATGCAGGAATCAAATTAAATCAAAATAGAAAAAAAAAATGATCACAGAATCTGTGATGATAACCGCAATGAAATCAACAAGACAAATAACGCCACAGTGTATAAACATAAGGGTGTAAAGAACTGAAATGAAAGGAAAGATGAGACCTACAATTATACAAACAAATCAAACAAAACTAAAGAACATAGAAATATTACAAAAACAACAAGAATACAGTCTTCACAACTAACAAATATTTGCAAACAATGTTGCATGCAAATTTCAATTAAGAAATTTGCTCCCTATCGAACGCTAGAGCAAGACCAATGTCACTTGGTATTTCTTGTTCTAGTCACCTCCCATCCAGGCCCGCAGAATACAAACTAACTTAACACACAACAAATAACATATAAACATAAATACATGTAAACCTTAATAGCATAACTGCATACATATATATATATATATACTTAATAGAATGTATTGTGGATAAAATGTGATGCTGGTATAGTGTTGTAACAATAACTTGCCACTTTTAATGAACAATTAAATAATAGATTTATTTTCTACACTATTACAATGTTCAATTTTTTTGAGCATATGAAGATCCAACGATGAAATATGCACTTTATGTTCAACAACACTGTGATTCTTCTGTACAGGATCAACAATCACTTCTCTCTTCTGTACGATGAGAAATGTCAACAGTACTGCTCCAGATATTTTCTACACTTTATACAAATGTCCTGTGTAATACCGTCTGTACAGCGAAAAACTGTCAACAAGCGCTGACCTAGATACAGCATCCGATCGGTAATACAGGTCAAGCTGACATCGACTGCCCCGTTGTAACTTGTACACTGGTGTTCATGCGTGTCGTATGTGGCGTCAGGGATGGTCTGGTTATCATAACCCCAGGAATCTGGTTCACCACTGTAGAGTGTCATAGGATATGCTAAGTCTGGCCACTACTGTAGAATAAACGTGTTGTTGTGTATTGGCCACTGTTGAATGAACCTGTCATGTAGACCTTGAGTGGGAGTGTCAAGTAACGCGAATGGTGTAGTAGTTCGGTGTAACAGACCTCTTGGTAATAACTCACACACTCTCATGTAATGCAATGACGACTTGAACTGCCTCTGACATTTCAATAGTTTAATGAAGGCACGCAAACTGGACAGCACGGATACAGTCATGGACACATGTTGACATACATTCATTGGTTATTTGAATCGTGGATGATACATTCATGTAGTAGTGAAATATCATTCAACCCAAGGTGGTATTCACTGTTCTGGTAACTAATCGCCGTATCCTCTACTGACTGAACGCGTCAATGAGGATCGGTAAACATACAAAAGTCATTGGCCGAACCTTCATTTCATAGCTAAGTTCTTAAGCTGAAATATGTCCAATGTTTGTATAACACTCATAAACCACGATAGTGGGTTTTCACCTCATAACAAGATCTCGATACCACTGCCCGATAGTAGGATACATAATCTGTTCTCTTGACAGTGATCAAAAATATGATGACAGGAATATAACATGGCCGCCTTCCTGAGTTGTCGCTCACTCACTCGTAGGAAGGTAGATATAAGCCAAAGTTAATTTATAATGTGCATATAAATAATTTCATAAAGTTTTCCATACAGCTCTACAGTAATCAAGTTAATTCACGTAGACATAACTGCTGTAGGAAAGCCTGTCATCTTCGTCGATACAAAACACAACCCTAGCGATACGAAGCACAATGTTCCATCTAGGTCTAATCGACTCGAGATCATCAAAATTAGGGTCTGGCATAACTGGAGTCCGAATCACACATATGAGGAGGATCTCTGACAAATAGACTCTTGCAGAGACACAAACTTCTCCTAGAAAAACATCTATGAATCACTGTTAAACCTTAAACAGTGCCAGCCCTGGAAAAAGCACTCAGCCATTTCTTGGCGACATTATCGGAACTCCTTACAACCCAGTAGGACTACCAAAACCTGCGCTAGATTCTGGCAGAAAGAATATAGTCCGACCTGAACATACAAAGGTATATAATATACGACTGAATCTACTTGCACTAGACAAGTAGTACACATGAATTCAGGCCATAAACATAACAAGCAAAATTAATCTATTTTCTGGCCCGAACAAATAAGAACGGACATGAATACAATATCCATGCGCCGGATCAATATCAAGAAAGATCACTCATATAATCAAAAGTGTAAATCAATCATGAATTATCTAGCTTTACCAGAGGAAGCATTTTCATACACAAATGAATGCAAATATATATTTTCCATATTAAATAGCCATATCGTATTTTTGTAATATGTGCGTCAAAATATGCACGCAACAATTCCCCCCTCCCAACCCAATAGAGCGTAACTGTTGGTAATCAAACTAAATATTGTTTATATGACTCGGGTTTGGATTACGAGCGCTCTAGTCTCGCCATCGTTGGTGAAGGACCGCCAGTAGACTGATGGGATCTTGTGTGTGTATTCACCGGGAAATTAAAATTTTAGAAATTTATAAGCCAAACCGAGCATCGTACTTTTTCTTGACTGAAAAAGGGTCATTTCACACTGTGAGCTCCCACCTCCCCCGTTGTTTGGGAAAGCAAGTTAAAAAAAATGCGTTCCTCGTGCATTTTTAGTTGACACGCTCACGACAGACCCTTCACTGCCGCCCTCAAACCCCCCCCCCCCCCCCCCCCCCCCCCCCCCCCCCCCCCCCGCTCCCCCCCCCCACCCGCCCCCCCCCCCCCCCCCCCCCCCTTAGGTGACAAGGACAAGAAATACATTTTTTAAAAACACGCCTGCCGTTAATTTAAACAGTAAGGGTAGTCACGTAGCAGATTCTGCCGTAGGGGAGTGAAGTGTTATAGACTTCGATGTACTGGGTCCCAGCTTTATGAGGTGGGGTGGCTTGTTCCCTTCCTCGCTGCCGTTGCCTTTTCTAACCCAAGATCAGAGTCAGGTACCCTTTTACAGCTGGTTAGACTGATGCGAGACACTACCAAGCTTTGAACCCGAAACCCGGTAACTTTTTGCGGTAGTGAAGTGTTAGAGACTTCACCATACTAGGTTGCTGCAGTTGCCTTCTCTAACTCAAGATCAAAGTCAGGTACCCTTTTACAGCTGGTTAGACTGATTCGTGACACTACCGAGCTTTGAACCCGAAACCTGGTAACTTATCGCGGTAGTGGAGTGTTAGGGACTTCACCATACTAGGTCCAGCGTTGAGAGGTGGGAAGACCAGTTTCCTTCCTCGCTGTCTTTTCCTTCCCTAACTCAAAGTTAAGTGCCCATTTATAGCTAGGTAAGGACTTGAAAGCTGATGATGATGATGGTGCTAGCAATTCCCTAGACTTAAGGGTCTTTTATATTTGGACATGCACCCTAATATAACCGACTAGGTTGAACGGGACACGCCTCGCCAAACCGAGACAAAACTTTAAAAAAAAAAAACATTTGAGTAAGTTGTATTTTTTCAGGATTACAAAAAATAAGGACAAAAAGGGGACGGGGTGGGTAAGAGATTTGTGACGTCGCGTAAGGGAGTGGCAAAAGTCTTTTTGTTGCGTGGAAAATGTGACAACTCCACGGCCTTGACACTGCGATTGGATTTGCCGAACTGAAAAAAAACGTTTTCAGTCAAGAAAAAGTACGGTGCTTGGTTTGGGTTGTAAATTTCAAAAATTGGAATTTCCTGGTGAATAAACACACAAGAACCGACTGGTGAAACTAGAAATACAGGGGCCTCGGAAGAATATTAATTAAGCCTATGATTCTTCCGATTGTGGAAGTTGAAGTTTCATCCCTGTTTGTCCGGGGGAACAATCGAAGCCACAATGTTAGATGATTTAGTATATCCTCTTATTCTAGGGAGAAAATGTGTCTTCCTTGGGAATACCTCTTGTGACTCCAGATCGACACAAGAGAGAGAGAGAGAGAGAGAGAGAACACAGGACACACCAAACCGGTCCCTGAGCTCTCCACTAATAAACCCGAACATATCGGAGCTGAAGAAGGCACATAGGGATGATAAAACCCTAAAGCCTTGTTTCGCACGGATATTAGGTAATTACTCCCATACTCCACATGGGGCATATTATATGGAGAAGGAGTTAGTTTACAGACGGGTAGGAAACATGAGGTAATTAGTTGTCCCAGTCTCCTATCGTACCCGCCTGATGCAACAAATGAAAAACTCTAGTCACAAATTCATCGAGGTGCACGCGCCTTATTGAGACGTGTTATCCTCAAATATTTCTGGCAAGGTATGAAACGGAATATTAAAAAGTATGTGCAAGATTGCTGGGATTGCAATAGCCTGGACAACCAGAATGATAAAAACCATAATTTATCTACGAGAAAGGAGATGAAGCAAAGCATACAACTCCTAACATTGGAGGAGTCCGTCAATTATTCACCATTTTTCCTCAGTATAGCAGAATTGAAAAAAGCGCAGACTGATGATGTCACCTTAGTGCCCCGCTCTGAACAGCATCACAGAAAGCAGACTCATACTAGGGCCGGAACATTCCACAAGGAAGGTGGAGTCTCATATAGACGAACGAGGCGGAGGAAGCAACTCGTGGTGCATCTCCCATTAAGATCACCCATTATGAGAGCTGGACTTGTATCGCCTTCAGGGATACACATGTCAGTAGGAGCAACGAAGCGCAATATAAACGCACATCACTTTGACCAGGTCGAGAAGTGGACATATGGAAGTATGTTCAAAATTGTACCCACTGCAGGCCGAAAAAAAAATCAGTCGAAGGAGGGAAGAGGAAAACACTATTCCTAGTAATAGCACTAGATGAAAGCGCAGACACAGAAGCAATGGACGCCCGAGTCTCTGAATATATGTTCAATATTCTCAAAGTTGGGGGATCTGCGACAGAATAACCTCGATCGTCACATTTACCTGTGCCATCCTGTAATTCATTCTGTGCTCTTGATTTTCTTTTTCCCACCTCTGACAATGTTTGGTACTTTCGATTCATTGTTTCATCCCTTCCCCTATTTCTTGTCATGTCAGAACTTCAGCGATCACACTTGAGGATTGTGGTAATCAACCCGTCACTTTAACCCATATTGACACCTGAATCCGTGGAGTGAAATGTTATTTTCGTATTAGACTTAACACATTTCCGCTCAGACAGTGGTGGGAGCGACCGGATTAATAAGTAAGCAACGTTAGGATGGCCACAGTCGATTATCTTATCACTGATTATAGTTTCTGACTGAAAACATCATTGACAATGTTGGATTTACCGGGTGAATGATGTAACCATTTCTGGACAGACTTGCCGGAAGATAAGTATCTATCTTTAAAGACATTACATATGATAGATTCTGAAGTCGTGAGTGTAAACATGATCGATAATAAACGGAAGACGAAATCCCTTAAATGGAAAGTGACTTGTAAACTTCACATTTGTGGTGTGTCACATAAGAATTTTCCGTGAGAGGATAGTCGGAATATACCCCTACCAACATACGCAAATTGCATACTACTGCTTTGGCATTTGGGATGTTAAAATACAACTTTTCTGATTGGAGCCTTGTCATATAGTAGCAATCTGGATGCGTAAGTCGAATATTGCCTTATAATCTAGCGCTTTTGAGTATACAGCACTGTGAAATTCAACTCGTCAAGAAGACAGCCAGACAAGCCAGAATAAGGAATACGATCAGGATTCCACTTTAAAGGACTGGACAACGTGTTTGAGCATCTTGTGGATTTACTTAACAACAACTCTACCTGTATTAATACAGACAGCCCAGAATCCTAGGAGCCTGATTTGCGTGTCCGGAAACCCAATACTCAGGAGATTATTTGTTTCTCTCTTATTTCACTACTAGTCGATGGTACCAGTTGGAGACTCTAGTGTGTGAAACAAGTGTGTGGTATAAGTGGCCTGCAGTCAAAGCTAGATACCAACAGCAGACGGGTCTTAACAGACGCTGGACCGTCTTTGCAATTACCCCACGATGCTACGTGAGACGTGTTGCGGCCACCAGGCTTGACTAGTGACGAGTTAACCAGTCTACGACAGGTAAGGAACAAACATCGGCTAGAGCAGAAACCAACCGACATCTTACTGGCAGCTAAGTACATATTCAAAACTGCCAAGTGAATTCTTTTCTTTACGAAATTCTAAAAAAAAAAAAAACACCTTTCCAGATCATCACCTGTGAAGAATCTTTAAAGGCTAATTTTTTTTTTCAAAACTTGTATTCATTTTTAGTTGAATGGGAAAAAAAACCAAAAAACACACACACAAATAGTAAAACGTCTGACAAGGAGAAGGACAAGAAAAACCTACGTTGCGGCCACAAGGCCTTCGTCAGGGACAGACAAACAAGAGAAGGAGGGAAAGAAAATGAGAATTAAGTAGAGAACATGAAACTATAAAATAAGAGAAAACAAACTTCCCTTATGTCCAGTCATATTTGAAGCAAGATGGCTGCCACTAAACCGGAAAGAGGAAGTCGATAGTACATTAAAAACAAAACATAAGAAATAATGAAAACAAGGACTGGAAAGAGTGAAAAATATATATATATATATATATATATATATATATATATATATATATATATATATATATATATATATATATATATATATATATATATATATATATATATATATATATATATATATATATATATATATAAAAAATGAAAAAAAAATAATAATAAATAAATAATAATAATTTGAATTTGAAAATAAATAAATAAATAAAATAAAAAAATAAAAAATAAATAAAATAAAACAAAAAATTAATAAAGAAAAAAAATTAAAAAAATAATATAAATAAATAAAAAAATAAAATAAATAAACAAATTTAAAAAATAGTAATAATAATAAGTAATTAAATAAATAAAGAAATTATTAAATTAAAAAAAAAGCGTGATCGCATCAAAGTAGACTAGTCATAATACAACTGGGACTCGATAGAGAAAGGCGTCTCAGACAAAAGAATGTTGGGTATTCAAACCGTGTGGTTTGAGGCAACCCATAAGATGGATGAGGCGTTGTTCCTAGCGAAACCGACTGTTGGCGTCCGAGGAATAGGATCTGATGGCTGTCACCTGGATGTCAGTGGCACCGTGGTGGTCAGGGCCATTGAAGTGGTTGGCCACAGGTGTGGATTTAAACTGAGAGATGTCGTAGAGGTGTCTGCAGAATCGGTCACCCAGTCGTGTGCCCGTTTGGCCGATGTAAGTAATGGTGCAACGTTTGCATATAATAGCATAAATGACGTTGCGTGACTCACATGTGAAGCCATGGGTGATGGTGAACTTGGCGTTAGGGAACGAGACTGAACGTGTCTCGATTACATACTGACAGGTCTTACATCGTGAACGGTTACATGGCTTGGTTCCAAAGTGGCCATCTTTGACGGTTTTCAAACGGCTGTGGACTAGGAGGTCCCTCAAATTTTTATCCCGTCTATATGCCAGCAAGGGTGGCTCACTAAACGCTTCCCGCGCCGCTGGGTCAGCTTGGAGGAGAGGTAGGTGGCGATAGAGGATCCTTTTGACAGCAGTGCTGTGAGGGTGATAGGTCATTATTAACTTGACTCTATCAGTGGAGGTTTTTGGCGGGGTTTGAGGGCCTCTAGACGTGAGATAGGGAGAACACGCTCGAAGGCAGAGGTAAGAACATCTTCATTACCATATTCATTTTTACTGTGTTAACTGCAATTAATTATTAAATTTGTTATCTGTAAATATACTAATTTATTAAGTTTGACCGGCATAACATACGCCATTAGCATCATACCTTAATGATTTTTAATTAAATATCAACACATTTTATGTATTCATTAATAAATTTCATGATAAACACAATTACAATTTTCATTTTTCTCAAAAACAACACTTAATGAGCCCATTGATCTAACTCTCGAGAGACCAACATATAGTTTCCCGTGACTGAATACAGGTTTCGGAAGGTATCCGCATATTCTTTCAAATGTCTGTCCCTGTGACTTGTTGGTCGTCATTGAAAATGCTAAACGTATAGGAAACTGTTTTCTTTTGAATTTGAAAGACATATTTGTAACAAATGGAATAAGAAGTATGAGCGGTATGAGAACAGTATCTAAGTTAATTCCATCTATTACGCGAGCCTATAAGATGTGTCTTTGTAGACGCGTAATTATAAATCTTGTTCCATTACAGAGTTCCCTTGATGGCATAAGATTCCGTAGTGGCATAATTACACTACTGTTACGGAGGGTCTTTATCTGGTGTTACGGGCCTATACTGTTATGGGTAGTTGTTTAGGTCCGTTATCATTCCCGTTTTTGTGGGTCTATCCTCCACTGAAGATATATATTGATGAAATAGGGTATTCATATTATCCTTCCGAACCCTAACCAACAGTTCATCAATATTAGTATTCGAAACTGAGCAGTATCGTGCGTAAACGTATAATGAATTGTATAAAAAGGGCTCAACTGTTTAGCAAACCTTGAAGGTCATCAATGAAGTAACTCCTTCTGAGTCCACAAATATATAGCATATTTATTAACATTTACAGTTCAGTTCACATAGTAATTCACATATAATAATCTCCGTCCTTCTATAACTTCATCTCCTATCAGTGTAGTCCAGTCCAAACATATATATTAGTAATCATCGTCGTCAGAACGTGGCACGCTATATATACGTGTTAATGCAATGCAGTTAACCGAAAGTGAGACATGCCCGTCTGCGAATATAGATCATAAACATGATCAAGTACTCCCGTATATGGACTTCAATAATTAATGGTTTCCTTAACCATTCTTACCTCCAACATAATTAGGCCTGACCCTCTAGCCAAAAAATTCATAACGAAATACTTGCACTATCAATATCCTGGGAGTACACATAAATTGCATCCGTCTCGCGCGGAGCTTATAATCAAAAGGGTGACCGTGAATCGTAGTCAAGCGGAACCATAACAATTTTGACACGTCATAAAGCTACTCTACACTTCGCGTTCAATTATTACCGTGAAGCGTAAAAACCATTCTATATTTAACAAACATCTCAAGCATCCAATGTGCAATCTTACAAGTGCTCACAACTGTAGCAGACGACATCGTTAAAACGTATCGTAACATTCCCCTGACCGACGGGGGTAAAAAAAATCTATTCAATATATTTTTTGAATTAACAAGATACTTATCATAAAAATTTTAACAATACACGATATATGGCCCACGATGTTCTGACTAGAACAGTGTCGTAAGTCATGTCAATATAATACATGTCATATACTACATGAAAATTATATTAAGTTAACTAAAGAGAAAGTCAACTGTAAGCAACGATAGGAAATAATTACCTATGTAACTAAAAATGTGTGTTTTATTATAAAAGAATATAGTAACTACCTGTAGAATTAACTAAATAATTAATGTACTATGTGTAGTATGTAATAGAATCAAAGTATAATTAAATAAATCAAGATATTATATCAATGTGAAGAAAGTAAAGAAAAAATAAAGAAAAGTACGATGGAGAATATATGAGAGTTAAGTAGTAAGAAAGTAACAGATTAAAATAAAATAGATGTGTAAGGAAGTAAGTATGTAATTAAATTAATGTATCAGTTAAAGAAAGAAAGAAAAAATATGTCATGTTATATCATAATCAAATTCACATAAGTACTTAACTACATTAAATTGTACTAATTACACCACTGTAGTACCGATTTCAATGACCTGTGTGATAATGTTTTGTTTTCTAATCTCTTTCTTTTTTTTCTTTATATAGATATATCTTTTTCTTTCACACTGTCTTTTATTTTATTCAATTCCAAAATAACAAAATTACTATCATAAGTCCTGAAGATTAATCTGTAATGAGTTCCTTCATGTTTGTGAACCATGGTTTTTTTCCATACGAATCGAAATGTCATTCCACAAGCGATAATCTTGAATTACACCGATTGAATATAAATGTATGTAAACGTAAGTTCCATCCGATGTGTACACGATACTTGATTTGTAGATAGTATCCGATTGATTTATACATGTATGTTTGGAAGTTGAAAGGTTTTTCAACAGTATTTTGCAAAAGCCTCGCTAATTTTGCATTTTTCAGTTAGCACGTCTTATGAAATGCTTCACAATGCTTCTGGTTGTATCTGGATAGTTCGAAAGTAGCACCAAGAAGTTCTCTCGAATTCACAATAGCATTGCACAGCTAAAACTCTTATTCGATCACGGAGTATTTTGTGTACGTAGTGGTGACGCTTTCTCTAAGAAAATTCTGGCACTCGTTTGGTAAGAGTACCCCTAATCTATTCTTGACTTTTACTACCTCCAATACCATAATTGTTAGCATCTGTGCGTAAAATGAAAATTCTATTAATATCTGGCAACCTTAAAAAAGGTGACCTTGAAAAGAATGATAATATCTGGTTAAATGTTTTGTCACAGTCTGCCGTCCAGGTTACTTTCACAGGCATGTCCTTCCTCAAAAGTGAGGACAAGACAGCCGTGATGTATGATAAATTAGGTATGAATCTGCTATAGTATTGGACGAGACCTAATAAACTGTTAACTTTTTTTTTTGTCTTAGGAATTGACAAATTAAAAATTGCTGATACATTATGGGGAACAGTTTGGATACACCCCGCCCCAATAATATGTCAAAGAAAAGTTATTTCATGAAAAGCCACTTGTATTTTAGTGGGTTTAGCAGTTAAATTATTTTCTCTTAAAATTCCCAAAACAGAACTAAGTCCAGAAAAATGTTCATCGAATGTATTTGAACGCCGGGAAAATTCTCCTGGAATTATTTCGTCGTATTCCTTCGGTTAAAATTTGTCGTAGCTGTAAATCCGCGCTTTAAAGGTAGCCAGGCGAGATTTTATTAGCCCAAAAGGATAACGCCTATTTCCACAATGCTTAATACTTGTGGAGTTGAGAACGCAGTATAATATTTGGCTTTTTCGGTTAAGGGAATCTGCCAATATCCCTTGATTAAGTCTATTTTCGTAAAATATTTTGCAGTAGACAGACCCGAATAAGTAAGTCGTCAAGAATAGGATGTGGTTCACTGTCAGTCACTGTTTGAGCATTTAATTTCCTATAGTCTACACATAGACGAATGTTGTTGTCTTTCTTCCTAACTATCACCAAAGGTGAAGAAAAAGGGGAGTTTTCTCATATTACCTAAAACAACTTTGGTTAAGTAACATCATTGTCTTACTAAGATAGTGTATTGGACCGAATATGGATGTACGCGAATAGAATGTATCATCCTTAAGTATTAGTCAGTGAGTCAATTTGAAGGTATTTGGCTGATCCCCGTTAGCTTTTCCATCGAAAAAGATTCTAAAAGTCCAGCAATCTGTTGCTGCTGTTGCCACATGTAAGACGGAGAAATTTACATCAGCCAGGATTTCTGCAGGCCTGTAATCAGGCACAGTTAAACTGAGGTTTGTTCCTCAGGAAAAGAAGATTCTTGTTCCTGAATTACAGATGATTCGCATAATGACAAGAACCTGTGATTTATCTGCTAGATCATGAAAAAAGCATCATTGTAAGTGTTGAGGACTGTAAGCTGACGAGTGTGAAACTCTTTAAGCATGTTGATATGGTATATTTTATTATGCCCCTTAATGTCCAGAATATAGTCAACGTCAGAAATTCTGTCGACAACTTTGTAAGGACCCTTCCATTCAATTAATAGTCTATTTTCTTTTCGTGCCAGTTCTGTCAAAGCCTCTTCATTGCCGGCGATGTTACATTGACGTATGGGATCCATTGGATTTCAACACTTTTGAATCTTGACAAAGTTTAAGTGGAGCAGCTACTCTGAGAAGCATCCCAGATTGGCAAGTATTATTTGTTCTTTTCAACGTTTATAACAATTACTGACTGTGCATCAGTAAAGAAAGCAACAAGATAGGTAACCAGAAAGGAATAGCTCAAATTATAGCGGGGATATTACTTAAGAAGTTAGTGTAAAGACTTCCTCATAATAATATTTTATTGTACGAGAAAAATTAGTTTTAGTGATAATTTTACTTCAGGGTAATTCCCCAATTTAGTTAGTTAAAGCATGCACAGATCTAAATGCACTCGGCTAACTAAAATATTATTAGCTAGAACGATAGAGATAATTTCCTAGTTTTATTAGAGCTTTTAATAATTGAAATCGGCCCAAAAATAAGCAAAATAATAAATATTTAAACCTAGGCACATTATACGGTAGGGCTGAAAAACGAGCAGAGGGAAAATTCTTAACGCCAGTTTTGACTGTGTCTCGATTGGTAGAGCACGGTGTTATATAAGGCCTTGAACTTGGGCGGATTCTTGCAACTAACAATTTGAAATCATGAGCAATACTAGGGGAGAGCGCAAATCTAAACTGTCAATATTTTTGCCGCCTGTACCTAAAGCAGACCTAAAGAACCATTGAAAGCCAGTATCAGCTTATGTATTTTACCTGAGGGTAAGCGATATATATATATATATATATATATATATATATATATATATATATATATATATATATATATATATATATATATATATATATATATATATATATATATATATATATATATATATATATATATATATATATTATATATATATATATATATATATATATATATATATATATATATATATACTGTTCAAAAAAAGAAACGCAACATATTTGGTGTTACTTTTATAAAAGATATTCGCTGATTGGACATCAGTCAACCTATCGACTGTGTCCACCTGGTCATTAACTTCTCGTGGTTATCTGAATTGTACTCACCTCATGATTCGTGAGGTCATGAAAGAGGTCAAGGTCAAAAACAACATTTTTGACAATAACTCGTGACAGGTTCATGAGAATCCCGTGAAACTTACTGAACACAAAACTCTCTGACCATATTATTGAATGCCTATAAAAGATTGACGCTCATCGAATAAATTCAGTTGAAAATTCAATGCGCAAGTATGGCTCATCTCACATCATTGGACGTTTACAAACTGGACAGTCACAAAGTGCAGTGACCAGACAATTTAATGTGGTTAGAAGCACCATTAGTCGCCTTTGGAGGCGATTTCAAGAAACTGGCTCAGTGGCAGACTGGCCGCGCAGTGGAAGACCCAGAGTCACAACTCCTGCCGAAGACCGCTCCATAAGCTGCATCACCTCAGGAATCGACTTGCATCTGCGTCCTCCACAGTCCAGTCAATGTCAGCAGCTCGTCGAATTTCAGATCAAACGGTCAGGAATCGACTGCACGACTCTGGTCTTTGGGCTAGAATACCCTACAGAGGTCCTGTTCTTACGGACCGGCATCGCCAGAACCGACTGCAGTGGGCGAACCAGCATCATCAATGGACCATTGGCAATGACTGTTGACGTCTTTGGTTTAGTGATGAATCATTTTTTGTGCTCCAGCGACACGATAGACGGAGAAGAGTTTACCGCAGAGTCCATGAGCGCTACTCCCAGAACAGCGTTGACGAGGCTCCTCCACATGGTGGTGGAGGTGTGCTGATGTGGGGGGCGATCAACTTCATGGGAAGAAGTGACCTGGTGCAAATTGAAGGACGCCTGAATGCCCAACGATACGTCGCTGAAATTCTTCGTCCTCACGTCCTTCCACTTCTGACTGCACGACGGTCGATTTTTCAGCAGGATAACGCTCGACCTCATGTGGCACAACTCACCATCCAGTTCCTCGCTGACAACAACGTCCAGACCATTCCGTGGCCAGCCATGTCATCAGACATGAACCCCATAGAACACTTATGGGATGAACTCGACAGACGACTCCGCCAGCGAGACGTGGCTCCAGCCAATCTCTGAAAGTTGTCTCTTGCACTGCGGGAAGAGTGCGCAGCCATCCCACAACAACAGATCCAACGGCTAATCGGATCCATGTCAAGGAGATGTCGTTCTATGATAGAGGCCAGAGGAGGCCATACACGTTACTGAAACGGAGGCCTCAGTCGCAAAGAATAAAAGTCCAAACCAAATTTAATGAACATCATTTTATTGTTAAAGTCTGAAAGTTTCTTCATGCCAAGATTTAAACATTAATTCCGTAAAATAAAATTTTGGTACGAGTTTGAAATTTGGTGTCCATTACCACTGCAATGATGTTGCGTTTTTTTTTTTTTGAACAGTCTATATATATAAAAAAAAATTAATGCCTTTTTACGGAGAACATTCCATATTATTTATTTCCTTTTTGTAAATACCTTTTAACCTGATTTAAGTTTTCCTAACCAAAAGAAACCATGTTTAGGAACAATAAATTGTAAATACTTTCATTCAGTCTTACTTAATTATTGTAATTAAGTTAATGTTCTGTTTGATAGTTATTACATATAACTATAGTCCGTTCGGAATTTCGTGCCCACGCATCCAATGTTGTAACTTTGCAGCCCCTTGACGGATGATATTGAAATTTGCTACGTGGCCTACTGATATCAATGCAGTTATTAATATATTTTGTGCCCTTACAAAACGCATGTCATGTTTGAATTTTCTTCTTTAAGTTAGGTAAAAAAACTCTTACCGTTGTCTGGGTTAATTTTTATTAGTTCTACAGGACAGTTACAAGATCCGTTCAAAAATTGCGCACTTAATTTTTGTTGCAGCACAGCACAAGCGATGAAATGTGCTATTAAATTTTTTTTTTTTTTTTGAATTAGTGTAGTGACTGCATGTCCGCACGAGTGCGCACCTATTGTACACAGTCATGAGTAATTATTTCAGCGCCGTATGCTAATTGCAATGAGTTGGCTCCAACGAAACAAAAACGACACCAGCGTATAATATATTAATAAACTAAACTGCATAATTATGAAAAGCGCAATGAATCTGAAATGCAAATTTATCACTTTGCAGAAGGTAACTGTTATATTGTACAGGCATTTTCGCAGAGAGGCTAAGATGGGTTGTTTATACCATGACATCCAAGAACCAGGTAGGAGAACACGAAAGGCCCTGGGAGTGTGGATAGAAGATCTTTTCGACTTTGGATACAACAGGACGGTGATTGTACAGAGGCTGCGGTTAAGCAAGGAAGGAAGAAAAAAAATGATGATTTTGACAATTATGTCATTAGACGTTTGATTTTGAAGATGTTTAATGCCAATCAACTTGTTACTCTCCGCATGCTGAAAAGTCGGCTGCAAGTAGAATGCGATATTTACGTCTCAAAAACAACTCTTTTTGGCAACTTGTCAGAAGTGTCGGCTTCACTTTTAGAAAAACGTCTGGTGGAAGGAATTGTTTATGTGAAAAAAACTACATCTGGTTGCAGCTTGAAACAAATACCTTAGGCAGATTCGTGAGAGAAGACAAGACGGCTACGATATAGTGTATTTGGATGAATCTTGGGTTAATGCTCATCATACGAACGAGAAAGAATGGCAATCTATTGACGGAGACCATAGAAGGAAAATTCCCAGCAGCAAAGGTCAACGCATTATATTAGCACATGCTGGCAGCAGACAGAATGGGCTTGTCCGTGATGCAGAGCTTATTTTTTCAATCAAAGTCTGTAGATGGTAGGGACTACCACAGTGAAATGAATGGGCAAATTTTTATAGATTGGATCGTGAGTACACTCTTCCCGACTCTAGATAGGCCGTCTTGCCTGGGAATGGATAATGCGTCCTATCATAAGGTTCTATCGCAGGAGGATAAAGCTCCCACTTCGGCTAGCACGTAAGACGAAGTCAGGAGTTGGCTTGTGAATAAAAACATCTTCGCTGACAACAGCTATTTAAAAACCAGAGTTGTTGCAGCTTGTGAGACAGATGAATAAGACAAAAGTGTATCTGATTGATAAAATTATCCAAGAGCAGGGTCATGTTTCTCTTCGACTCCCACCTTATCATTCTCACCTTAACCCAATAGAACTGGTTTGTTCTAGAGTTAAAGCGCAAGTGGCCGCCCAGAACACCACTTTTAAAATGTGCGATGTTAAAGACATGACTCGTAAAGCTCTTTCACACGAATAAAACACAGAGTACTGGGCTAATTGAGAAAGAACACGTGCTCCAGGAAGAAGAAGATTACTGGCAGCGAGATGGCTTGCAGTTTATCCAACAAATAACTGTTGTGATAAACATTTATTACACATAAAGGAGGGAAACCCGAGGCCTGTAAACAGTAAATTAATATGAAACAAATATAAAGGTATGTTATCAGGCACTCGCAGGAAATAAAGAAGTAGAACACCAGACAACAGAAAAACAACAGACATGAGTGGCTTACCCAGGATTTGAACACTGGACCTTCCGTGCGAGAACCCCGCCTAGCCATGCAAGCGAATCACACTATCCGCGCTTCCATCTACGCATCATCAAAAAATGATGTTTCAATGGCAGGTCAATAGTGCGAACCACAATACACGACACCAGAAGTCCTCCATGGGCAGTTCAGCCTATTAATGACGCAATCACTTCTGTTGTATTTCTATCAAGCAGTTCGGCCTATACTGGCTTGATAGAAAAAAAACAGAAGTGATTGCGTCAAGCACTTATTTTGTGTTCGTCAACCACCTCTTACCAACTCTCAACCTCGGGTAGATCTGGTGGTTCCATTTTTTTGAGTTATTCATCATAACACATTGTACTTGGGGCGCACATGCTCTAACTGCATCAACCTCAGAGAGCTACGCATCATTGCAAATGCAATTACCCTCGTAATATGAGAACAGATTTGCCGTTTCTCACTATCACGCGCAGTCGCATGCTGACTGGCCTGCGTAATTTGGATATATTAGACTTGTTTTGTCTACCTAATCTGCCGTCTTTCATGCACAGAGATCGTTTATTGAATTCGCCGCAGGGACAATGTAGCGTGCACTTTGTGACGAATTCAAGCAACCTTGGATTTGTTTTTGAGCATGGTAGCTCTGCATTTACGACTTTGTAAATTGCATCCTTTGTGCGTATTTTTAGAATCTGTAGACAGAGTGAGGAGTATGTGCGCATATTTTTGTCCACGTTTCTGGAACTCTACCATATTGATGAAGGCTATCACAATACCAACAAGATTCCGCTTGAGAATGACGTCAAGCAGTTCTGCCAATTTTTATTTTGAAACACTCGCACAGTTATGTCTGGTCTGTGTTCAGGTCGTTGTTTTCCTTCCATTTCACTAACTATCTCCGGCCAGGCCGGATTGCAAGTAAATTTAACGCGTTTTTATCAGGTCTCCCAAACTTTCGAACAATTGCCAAAGGATCTTGATAGTTTTTGTTACATGTACCTTGGGCTGCCTTGGAAAGCCGAAGGCAGAATTATCATCTTCCCTGCTCTCAAGTTTTGTTTCTGAGCTCTTGCTTCAACTGCATCCAATGGTCAACGGTATATTTTTCACTGGTAGATATTTCTGATTATCTCGTAAATAGTTTATTCTTAATTCTTCAGTCTTCATGACGGCGTCTACGATGTTTTGCTGAAATAATTTCCCACTGCTTATGAATTAGGCTAAATCTAGGTCTCAGCGCCAGTCTGTAAGCAAAGAAGAATTGCAATTGTAATACGTTTTAAGGTGTTGTGTGATAAACGAGCGCAAAGGCCTTATTGCTCTATCTTTTCCTACATCTTTCGTATTGTATTTTCTCCGACATTTGCTCTTTCATCCCATATTTGCGATCCACATTTGCTATTTCATCGTTGTGATTACTCGCGACCGATATCTAGAGAACCACATTTGTTCTTTCATCGGGGGAAGTAAAGTCCTTTGATTGAGTCCCCATGACTGACATTATCGTTTGAAGCCCACATTGCATCGTGATAAATCTGGTGAAAACACATCTGGTCATCCTAATCAGACACATCTGGGCATGCTGTAATTTCTGTGACACCACATTGGACGCCCAGATTTGATAGGGGAAAAACGTCTCATGCTGTAATGGTGTTATCTTTGCTCGGCCGCTGTTCAGACAAGCGGTGGGTAACCACATTGGACGCCCACCTTGGCCAGGTGAACAATAAACAATCAGAGGTCAAACCAAACCCATATTGGACTGGCAGAAATATAATCTACTGCGTAGCTTGCAAGATGAAGGAGTCCAGTTTTGTACGGTGGGATGCAGAGATACAATCCCTAAAACACCTAGCCTAAATACACGTGTTTATTACAGAGTGGATATAATTCAGTTCTGTGATGAATATATACCAAAGTAGACCAACCCCCCAAGGTCCCCACCCCCATACCCCCAAACCCCCCCTGCTCCGACACCAGGAGCACAAGTAACCCCGCTGGCCCCCTTCTCGCGGACCACCCCAGAGCACTGATTCATTCAGGGGCTGTAGGCTTACAATGATGGCCACTCAAGAGGGGTGGTCGATCAATTAAACACAACAAATGTTCTAACGCCCACAAACACTTATTTAAGGGGGGGATATGGCATACTCTGGGTGTACATATAACTAATGTAAAACCAGATCATCCTTCACAACCCGCTGCGCCGAAACACCAGCGTTAGGCAGGAAAAAGTCTAGAATCGAACCCCCCACCCCCACACCAACCACCCGCCACCCCAACCGGCCACCCCCCCCCCAGATGAGTGACGGACAACTCTGCAACCCACCACCCCCGCCCCAGTATGGGGGTGACTGGTACCAAACCCCGAAATAACCCGAAATTTCCATGACAGAGAAAGCACCACACCGCCAGTACACACAACCGGTCAGCAAACACCCCAATACTGGCTAAGTTCATTGCAGACACACCACCTGGCACCGAGCCCCAAAACACCCCGCCGCGTCAACCCTACAGTTTTGCAAAGGTGTAAGATTGTGTTCTTTGTACAGTTATACCCCCCCCAAAACAAATAACGCGAAACCCGCACCAACGCACGCCTCCATTCTCCAAACCCACCAGACCAACCCACATTAGCACACAGTCCCCCGATACCCTCACAGCCATGCATGGTTGGGGGGCAGTGCTTGCATGAGCGCCTTTACAACCACCCCCCCCTCGCCCGCACCTAGGGTCCCAACCTGCCCACCCCCACCACGCCCCACCCCCCACATACCCGGAGCAGTCGCAAACATTGTACATACACACCTCCCCCACCCCCGAGAACATTCAAAAATTACAACCTTGCAAACACACCGCAACATTAAATCACCACTTACTATGCCGGGGGGGGGGGGGGAGCCGCAAGGGGGGAGCCCGCACAGCATTCGACCAAAATGTAAAAGCACTCACCCTAGCTACATCAGCAAACCATTTCCATTATTTTAACCCCCCCCCACGCCGCAAAGCGTTGGGACCCAGTAACCCATGACCCCCGGGGTACACGGCTCGATCCACCCCCCACGGTGTGAAGTCGCGCTCACAACCCTACCCCCACCCCCCATTGTCCCACCACCAGTCAAGATGTAATGATCAATTATCCCCACCGCCCCCCCCACCCCCCAAGTATACCACCCCGTATGCAACACCACCCCAAGTGTGACCACATAAGTGGGAGTAAGTGACCTCCCCCTGCAACCAGCGAAATGACTACACCCAACAGGACCAGCAACCTACCCATCGGCGGCAGGATCCCATAGTTTAACTGGCAAGGGTCTAAGACCGATATCCGAAGGGGGAACTGAGCAAACGCCCACCCACCCTATGAAAAAGACGCAACCTAGGTCCAACCAGTAAGAAAAACTCATACCCCCGCCCCGACATCCCCCGCCCTCCAACCCCCACTCACCATCCCGTGACAACGACTGTGTCGGCTAAACAGGGATGCAATGCCCACCCCTTTCACTACAACATGTAACAGCAATCGTTTTTCCCGGTACCAGAGACCCCCCTAAGATGGGGGGTGGACATGTTGGACAATACCATACCACAGTCCAAAAACCAGGCCCTAAGGTGACACCCCCCCAAACACCCCTGGACAATGAAACCCGAGTGGGGTGGACCTAGAAGCGGCTCACCCCCCCGTACCCCCGACAGCGACAACCACCCCCCTGACCATTGACCCACCCCCCACCCCACGTATTAAGACAATAAAACCCCCCCTAACCCCCCACCGCAACCACCCCACACCCCCCACCCCCCCCCCCCACCCCCACACAACCGAAGGCACATATCCCCGGTAAACGGTCAAAATACGGAAGGTAGAAAACTTTAACCTCCCCCAACCCACCCCCCGGACCCACCCCATCAACCGATCTTACCCAGACCCCCCCCACTAACCGGCTAAACACCCCCCAAGTGGTCACACCACACCCCTTGCAATAGCCAAAAAACTCCAGAACCACCTGCACGCCCCACCTCCCCCCACACTGCAACCCGGCAACCGCCAACCCCCCCTAAAACTCAACAGCACAGTGTGTGTGGGGCGGGGGGGGAACCGCGGGGTGGAACTAAATCAAACCAGTTACCCTCGAACACCCCCACGTACCCACCCCTCGCTCTGACACACCCTTAATACCCTGCCCGGCACCCAAGTAACATGACCACTCCTTCAAGCCCTCCCCCACACCCCGCCCAGAACCTCGCACACCCCCCGTACCTCCGCCCGATACCTAACCCACCCCAACCACCCCCCCCCATCCACAGCCAAACCAAAACAACACACACGCCCACCCCCACACCACCACACGCGCCCCGACCCACCCCCCCAACCCACAAGTCAACCCGCCTCACCTCCCACGCCCGACCACGAACCCACACCCTCCATTCTAACACTGCCCCCCCCAAACCACCCACAGTACTAACCCACGGAACAACCAGGGGGACCATCGGGTGACACGGCCATTATTAACCGAAAACTGCCGTACCAAAACTGGCCCGATACCGCCCCCACCCCCAACCACACCCCAACCCCGCACCACCCCCCCATACAAAGCACCCACCCATTCCAATCACGCCGTAACCAACCCCCGACCCGGAGAAAAAAATTCCCCCAACCACCCACCAAACCCCACACCAACCCCACCCGCTACCAAATACCTCCCCCCTTAGCAAACACCTAACAACAAACACCGTCCACAAACCCCAGACCCTACCCCAAACCTACACCATCCAACAACCCCCCACTCAACCACCTCCCCCGAACCCAGAACCAAAACCGGTCAACCCCACCCCCAAACCACCCCCCCGCCCACACCACACCCCCAAGACACCACGAAAAAAAAAAAGTAAACACCCATACAAGATTTCAACCATCAACGCCAAATATACAAACCATAGACCAAGAACAATAAAGTCTTCACACACACCCCCCGTTGAATCACACCCCCCCACGACAACCAACCGTCAACACGAGTAAACACCTCCCCCCCCGGGAACCCCCCACCCACCCCCGCACCAACAGAAACAACAACCCAGGAACCCGGGGGGGGGGGGGGGGGGGGGGGACCGATAACCTCCAAAACCGACCATCCAACACCCCAAACCCATACCCACCACCCCACACATACAATAACCACTCCCCACCTCCAGACACACCACAACAGGTCACTCCACACCAAGAAAAACCACCCGCCCACCCCACCAACAACCCCACACATAACACCCACCATGGCACCCCCACCTTTAAAACCCACCCCATCAATACCGACCCCCACCACCCCCACCACCCCCCCCCGACACGAAACAAACCACCGGCCACCACCGAACCACCCCCAAAACCACTCCACCGCCATAGGCCGATACCCACCCCCCACCAACCTTTGCTCACAAACCAAGCGTAACCACAACAATATACACCACCCCCACCCACCCCGGGGATACCGGCCCAAGGCCGATGCACCAAATCACTAGAGACTGTATATTGCTCCATCGCACCTCACCCCCCAGCAACCCGCCCCACACACACCTCGACCCACCACCACCACTTTATAATTCATTCCACTCAACGAAACCCCCACCCTCCTCCCCCCCACCCAACCAATCCCCCTGTGAATAAAAAACATCCAACGCCCTACAACCACCAACTCGCCCACCCACCCCCCCCCTCCCCCCCTAAAAACCCCAGGGTCAAACCACGCAAACACCAGACAGCTTAACCCCAACCACGACAAAACCCCCGACCACCCCGTCAAACCCTCGCGTTAAACCCACCCACGTTCAAACTACCCCCCACACTCCACCACCCACACCCCACCACCCACCCAACTCCAAACCCCCCCACCACCAACAAACCACCAGGACCGCATTACAACCCACCGCAGACACACTCTCCACTCATTTTACAACGCCACCTCAGTCCAAGTCCACAGTTATCCCACCTATAGAAAACCCAAACACAAGAAAACCTAAATCCCCACCCCGTTATTTACAATGCCCACCCAAGTTACCAAGGCCACCTGCCCACCCTCGCCCACGGCACCCCCGCCAAACACCCACATTACAAATGCAACATGGAACCCCCCCAGGCCCACCAACTCAAAGGGTTGCAATTGCCCACACCAAACCCCCCGCCACCCCCCAACACCACACCCAACCCTCCCACCTACAAAAACCCCAGTACTTATTCTTCTACAACACCAACCAACCCACCCTAATACCAGGGCTGTGCACCACCCCCCACGATCCCACCACCCCCACAAACCCGAACACACCACCCAACACCCACCACCCGAAAAAGAACATACACCACCCCAGCGGGGTCACACCAACTGGGCTATTCCCCAGCCAACGCACCCCATCACACACCACACAACCCCAACAGCCCCAACCAGCCTACCAAAACCCGCCCAAGACCCCACCCCCCCATCCCGCCCTAAATCACAGAACACGCCACCCCCCAACATACCACCACGTCAAAAACCCCACCCGCCCATCCAAAACCCCAACGTCCCCACCGGCCCCCTAAACACCACCCTAACCAAACCCCCCCCCCAACCACCCAACCCCCTCCCCAAAACCCCACCCAACCCAGCCGGACAACCCACACACACACCGCCCCAACCCACCGACACCGCCGGTGAACGCACCCCGTCACCACCTACGAACCCAACTAATCCGCAACCCCCGCCAACAGCCCCCCGGCACCCCCCCCAGTACATCATCTCCCTGCCCACAACACGCAGGACTGGTACAGTAAACCAACCCCACAAGGACCCACCAACAACCCCACCCGCCCCACCCCCCACCACCCTGAACCACCACACCAGACAAAGACACGAACCACCCCGCCCCCGAACCGCCACAGACATGGCGCCTGGCTACCCAGTCCAATAGTGACCACCCATTTGAGTGACCACACACGTTCCCAGAATACCGAAACAGGTTCCGATACCCCCCCACCCCGGCACTTACGAATACAAGATCCAAACACACCCCCACCCCCCCCCCGCCCCCCTAAGCTGTGGGTACAACCCACCTCCAACAGCAACACCCAACACCCACCACCCACCTAATGCACCGGGGGCAACACCCCACCCACACCCGCCCCCTCGGCCCCCCCCCCAGGCCCCACGCTACACACAATTGACCGCCCACTCCGCCCAAACCTCCACCCACAACACAACGCGGGCCCAGCACCACGCGGCACACACACCCCAACACGGGGCCACTCATCCCCCACCGTCCTTCCCGCCCCCGTGACCTACATGTAAACACCCCCCCCACACTGCTCACACGGCCCCAGCGCTGACAAAGCCCCAACAACCTCCCAACCCCGTAAACCCACCACGGGAACCAGCCACACCACCACACCACGCCGGACGCAACCCCCACACCCTACCCACCCCCAGTGGTGCCCCCAACCTTCTGCAGCCACTAACGCCCCCGCCCCCCGACCCCAACCACAAACCCCCGGCACACACGCGCTAGAAGGGGAAACCCCCTTACCCCAGATCTTCCCCCCGTACAGGGGTGTGTTAACCATCCCCGCCCAAGCCAACTCATCCCCCCGCACACCCACAATTCACCCAGCCCCCCCCTTAAAACAGAAGTAGGCCAAAACTAAACAGAGGTAACCACCACCCCCCCACCAACCCGACACCGGCTATCCCGTGATTACCGTAAACAAAAGCACACTTTATCCTCGTTTCGCTACAACCCTCGACCACTCACCCCGTAACCCCGCGCCCCCTACCCCCCACCCGCCACCCCCATACCCCCGACACGACACCCCGCTCCCCCACCCACCGCGCCACGTCACACCCCCTCCACCACCCTTAAGATATTGTGTTTTATTAGTTCCCATTCACGCACTAATCCCACCCTACACCCCGCCTCGACAGGTTACTACAACATCACTGGAACCCCCCAAAGGTGCGAGTTACCAGTTATAATACAACGCACACACCCACCACCAAACTCACCCCGCACTGTTGTACCCATCCCTCAGCCAACCCCCCTGTCCCCAACCCCGAGAATTCAAAAGTTACAACCAACCCCCAACCGATCGACCCACCCCATGCACGTCCCCCCCACACCCCACCACAACCCATTACCTCCCGCAACCGTACAAGAAACCCCCACCCCACACATGTTCCACCCCCCAGCACCGCAACCCCCCAACCCCCCGGTTGCTTTTGAGTACAATCCACCACCCCCCATGCCTCTCGTACCAACGACGCCCGTCTCCTCACCCACCCAACCACGACACACGCCACACCCGGACCACCACCGCCACAGCTACACTCTCGCCCACCCTCCCCCACCCCCGCCGCCGTTAACCCCCACCCCCCGCCATAACCCACCCCCCTCTGGCACCTACCGTCGCCCCCACACAGTTAACACACCACCCCACGACACTGGCCCAAAAACTATAACCATAAAACCCACCCCGCCTTACGACCCATCGTTTCGGCTTACCCCACACCGGATAACCTTCCACCCCCCACCGAACCCAGCCCACCAACCCTCCGCACTCCGTTATGCATAAAACCAACTCACGCACACCCCGATTTTAACCCGCAACCCTCCCGGTTTATCACCGACATATCAGCAACCCCCCTTTGACAGCTCCCAACCCACACCCCTGAATCCCAAACACCCCCCATACCCCCACCAGCAAGCACAGACCGCGCCGCACCTTATGTTTGGGTACAGCGCACACTAACCCCATTTTCACAGCAACCAGTGAGCATTTGCAAATATTGATCAAACCCAACGCACCACCACCCCCCCTTAAGAGACCCAACCGGCGCCCCTGCAGTGGTAGCCCCGCATGTTGGTTCACCCAACATTACGTGACTTATGTAAACCACCGCCCCCCTACAGCCAGTTTATCCACCCCCCATGAGCGCACACCAATTTTTGAAGTTATAGAGAACCCCCAACCCGCACACCCAACAACGACAAGACCCACCACAGAGTAACACCCTCGATAAACCAAATACCCCATGTGACGCATGGGGCATATTTATATCCCCCGGCACAGTGAAATGTCTGGTACGACAGCACCCCACCCAACCGTCAACATTGAAGCCACGGGGACTAGAAAGCAAACACTACCACCAACAACGGCTAAATGACATGCTCCGCTCCGGTGAATAACCCTCCACCACCCCAGTGGATCAATACCTCGGGAGACCGGCATACAAACCCAACCCCGAAACACACCCCAGCCCTCGGACCCCCCACCCCGTAAACGCCCCACCGAATTTTACCCACCACCTCCCCCCCAACCCGACCCCCCGGCCGCGTTACCCAACCACCACACCGCGACCGCCAACCATCGCACCCACCCTCGCTTACGCACCACGGGCCGAACAATCTACAAACCCACCCCCCCCTCCAGTCACCCATACCACCACTCGGCCCATCACCCCCCCAACCCCCCCCCGTTACCAGTTTCAAACTCCACCATCCATCCCCTACTCCTCACCCAACATACACACCACCCCCATAACAACATACCGACCCACACCACCCACGTGCCCCACACACACCCACCCGCACCCGCCGCCCCTACCCTACCAATAACCGCCACCCTCTACACACACACCCTTAACCATTAGGGCTCGCCCCCCGGTAAAAACTCCATCACCCCCCCTAGCCCAACAACCCGTACCACCGCGCCCCAACCGAACTGTAGGGGGCACTGTGACGCCACACCCATCCCATGACCGCTGCGCACCCAAGACATGCCACCACATTGAGCACAAATCATGCCCCGAACAGCAAATCCCCCCCGCGACAAGATCGGAAAACCCCTAAGGTCAGACGCCCAACATTCTCGCCACACGACGGCATTCACACTCAAAACCCCACCCCACCGTTCCTAACCCCGTTGAAGCCACCTCAGACGCATGTAGCAACCACCAACCCAAACCGCCCACGCCCCCACCCCCCCTGCCAACCAAGCACCCCCCCCCATCACCCTACAACCCAACCCCCCAGCGTCCCGCCCCACTAACTTGCCCCCAGGGGCAGGAAGAAAGATTCAACATTATCCCCGTACAACTAGTGAACACTGTACTTTGGCCGGCTGAACGATCTATAAGCAATTGTATCGCCACAACCCCGGCACTCCCTTAACATAGCCCCTCCACTACCTTCATGCGAGACCCCACCGCGACCCCTCAACGCCCCCCAGCCCCAAACAACTTTCCCACAAGGCTAAACACACCATCGCCCTCCTCAGGCTGCACCCATAAAAACCCCCCCAACCACGGCCTAGCCGGCGTAGAAACGTCCCCACCAAGACCACCACCCCAGTAGTCTGTCACTAAGTCCCACCCCCCCCCTGCCCAAAAATCCCTACCACCCCCCCCCGGGCACCAACCTCGTCGTACTACCCTCCCCCACCCGACACCGCACCCCCCCCCCCCTTACCCGAACCCACCACCGCCACAACCCAAACACCCGTCTCGTGGCCTTCGCCTAGTCCACCTCCAACCGGCCCACCAACCCAACACCACCACCACCAAGACCAAAAAAAATCATCGTCGACCCTCCATCACCGCACACGCTATCTCCCTCTCCACAAGCCTTGCCAGCATACCACACCCCGGCGACAACCGACTACCACATTTGGAACACACCCTACGCGCTTCCCGCCAATCGGCCCAACTCGCAATAGCCCGCCCCCCCCACCCCCCCAACCTCCCAGATTCAGCCAACCACACCCACCCTAACACTCACCTTACCCCTCAAACCTTAACACCCATACCCAACCCCCCCACACAACCCCCACACACCCCCCCCCAGTCTTTAAACTCCAACCCGTAACAACCACACCCCACAACCTTCATAACCCCCCCCCCCGTATTTCAACCCTCGATGAGACATGGTTAACCATCCCAGTACACGTAACCAACGCGTCAGGCGGAGTGGGGCCACCCGTACACAACGTCGAACAACATATTACTAGAGCCGACCACCGATCCCAACACACCACCTCCATTCCGACCAACGCACCGTTGCACACCCCGCTCCCGACACGCCCCACCCACCAAACACCTTGAACCCCCCACAACACACCCCGACTCCCTAACCGCCCACCTCCATCCGTTTTCACGCACAGCCCCACAGACCGCCAACACGTCCACGACACCACCCGCCATTTTAACCCCACCCTGTGACTTAAACCGACACCACCCTTGCCCCCACCCCCACACCCAACACCACCAACACCACAAACAAGAGCCCCTCGTCCCGCCATACCCCCATACCCCCACAGGGCGCCTCACAAAAACCCAGACCATCCACTACCCTCTCAGTCCCCCTACCACATATAACTGCCCCCCCACCACCGCGCCCCCCTCGCACACCTGTGTATGCTAAAAACCCACCAAACCGACCCACACCCTCCACCTGCCATCATCTGCCAGGCGCCCACCCCCCCCTAACCCCCCCCACTAAGTGACAAAAACATAACTGCGGGCTAAAACCACACAGTGATAATACATAAACCACTCAATAGAGGACAAAGAAATCGGTCACCCCACCCCCCCCCCCGTCAATACTGAGTAAATAGCCAAAAAGTTAATTCACAAGATAGAATTAAAACCCCAACATTATCTAACCATCAACCCACAAAACCAGCCAGACCCCCTCGCGGCGATTTCAACGCACCCATTCCTACCCTAGACGGCACCCCACCCCCCCAACTACCGCCATTTTTATCCCTACCAATGTGAACAAACCCAACACAAACCCATATATTAACCAAAAACCTATCAGCAACAGACATTTACCCCCCACATTATCACAACCTCCCCTCACCCACAATCCAACAAGCGTAGCAAAAAACACAAACCAACTTGTTTACCCCCACCACTAAAACTACCCCACCATTTACCCTTATATATTTTTTTTCTCAAGAAACTACTTGTTCCCCCGCTGGAGGAGGGGGGCCCAACCAAAAATTCAACCCATTGTGATGTGTGCCTAGGCAACTACACTAACAAACCCTGTGACATTGACTAAAACATCACACCCTACCACCTTACAACTAAACACAAAACCCCACTCACCGCTTATCTACATCAAATTTTCCTGAAACAACCTATCATGATCTCGCACTTTGAAATCAGGTCAGGGTAAGGCAAAAAAAAATTCCAAAACGTTTAAAAAAAATCCCCGCCATATCTCAGCCCAGCGAACCCCGCGCCTGACTCTCTCCCATCAACCACCCCAACCCCCGCGAAACCGGGCTCACGCTAGATGCACTTCCTAGACATAAAAATTTTTAAACGAATTTAGGGGAGCAAAACCCGCACCCCCCAATACGTCCCCCCCACCATACACCCCCCCCCGCGCCACTGCTAAAACACAAAGGCTCGCCCTAAAAAATCTTATACCACCTCAACGAAAGTACGCTAAAATTCACAAACCAAACGCAAACATTCATCACACAAATACCCCCACCCCAACCCCAAGTACGTGAGACAATAAACCCCGGGAAAGACCAGAGGGTCACAGCCTCACACAACCACAACTAAGACATTATACATACACCTGCACCCACCCGTCCCCCCCAACCCCCCGGCCCCCGAGCCATCCCCACCCTACCCCCCACCCAGTGCAACCCTCACCGCTGCGACTAAAGGACCCAGCCAATTGCCACCAAACAACCCTCACTAGGAGCCCCCCAAACGGTCACAACACAGTATCCCAGATGGGAGCCCCCCAACCAGCCCATGAGTGTTTTGATTGATATCCCAACCAAGCCCCACCATAACCCACTCTCCACCATCCCAAAACCAATAATAACCCACACTTACCCCCAACGACTGTAGCACAGTGGGTTGAACTCCCAAACCATGTTGGGTAACCCCTGTGATATAAACCCCACACTTAAAATCTGCCGGTGATAAACGACAAACAAATAAAAAAAAATGTGCCCGCTTCCACCCCCCATACGTAAACAAACCAGCCAATGTAAAAAAAAACAACCCGCCCTAAGTGACACCAGAACAATAAACCCCCCCACCCCCCCCCCCTCCCCCCCCCCCGCCTCATAACCCAACTTCTCCACCCGACACAGTGGACCCCCCCCCAGGAAGACCTCAATCCATATTCCAACTTCGGACCTAATGTATCAATAGGGTGTACACAATAAACAGTGAAAACCCCATTCATTCAACAGACAATAGCCTACTTTGATTGTGAGGTAATCACCAATGACCCACCAACTGAATGTACCCCCTCCTGACCCACCCCACCAACACCCCCCGCACCCGGCAGAGCCCTCCCGCCAAACCAACAACCACACCCCCGTAGAATATACCCCGTCAAACAAACCCCGGATACACCTCCCTCACTTCAGAGCCACCCCACCTTGGCACTCCACCCAATCAGAACGCCCCCCAACACCAAAAGTTTTACACCCCCTGTTCCATGCTGTCGCTAAAACACAATTGGCAACCATATGCCGAAGCCCCAACAACTTAAGACTTTTTTCTTGCCAAGATTCCACTTTCCCACCAATCTCCCCCTCCTTTCACCCACCAGTCCAACGCTCTGAACCCCACTAGTGCACCTCACATTACCCACCCGCTCGCTACCCGATAGCAAGAAAAAATGATGCAGTTGTCAATACAATAAAGTTTAACTTGTCAACCGATATTTGGGAGTTAGGAAATGAAGAAACATACGAATACTTATCAGTTGGCCCCCCATCTATCAGGTATGGAGCATCAGAAGTATATGAAGTTTCCTACACTGTAAAACAACCTGTAGATGTCTTTGGATCATGGTAGAACTGGTCCTAAAACCACGAAATAAGTATAACAAACACGGTGTCAATATGGACCCCTAAACGGGTGAGAAATGTGTGGTGAATGGTTGTGTTCAGGACTTTACATGGGTCACCTCAATTAAAAAGGAAGGTATTGTATCTTCCCACCCACATTCGAAGGGGTTACGCATACGAATGGTTTCGTGATACTAATACAGCATGCTCCCAAATGTTTCAATACATCCGTTTTATCACAAAGTATCAACCCCTGAATATCATCATAAATTCAATTCACTCGAAAGATCATTATTATCTGAAGTCAAATGCAAAAGAGCTCAAAAGAGGAATCGCATATTTTATACCAAGTGCAACACACTCTTAAGCGCATTCTATGAAGCAGACTCTATATATTTTATGAATCACGACTACATAAGCAAGGTTATGAGTCTACATATCACTAACATTTCGTGAGAATATCCAGTCTGGCCAGTAACCCTCGGGAGATTAAACAACAGACCTTTTGTTCATAATGACAGCTATTAAACTGTTGATCAACACTACAGAGATATACTCAAACAGTGAAGGAAATAAACATAGATATCTCGTCAGCGTTCTCAAGTACGACAACAGTATTCATCAGAACGTCCTCGACTTAGAGAGATAAAAATCGACATAACTTATAACAACTTGGGACGTTGTATGCCTACACGTGAATCATCATATCAATGCGAAGCATTTAGAGATACATGGACTGTGTAGATTACTCACCATTTTGGGTAACACGTATCTTATCACATCATCATTTCACTTTACACCAGTTTATTATTAATTAACTATTACTTAATTAACTGCAATTTTATTATCTCATCTGTGTGTTTTGGGTGAATCGTCTTTCACCATCATCACGTTCTAACCATTACTAACCCTATATGTGTGGATATTCCATTAATAAACCCAAACGATCGTTTGATAATTATCTAGTTTGTTAATGTATCACTCGTGCTGTCGGTGTTACATATTCACCTATAGGAACCTTTCTCTACTCAGATGAGGTTGGGGGCTTTTTCTTTACGGGATCTAAGGGCAGAAGCTAAGGTCGTGGGGAAACAGAACTCTTTCCATAATTAATTAGAAAACACTGTCTAGTGGAAAGCATTCACATTCCTGTCTTCTTGTCCCTATCTCGAATAGGTCTTTATTCTTTCTTAACGAGCCAATTTCTAGAGACCTTATATCTAATATCTCATAGACTATTCCTGGCAAAAACTACTGTCGTAGTTGCCCCAGTACTCACCACACTACAGGTGTGCAAAGTGTGACGACTGACCGACCGAAGTACTTACGGCAGGAATTATGGTATTGAATTTTATATATATATCTACATATATATATATATATATATATATATATATATATATATATATATATTATACTAATATATTATATATATATTATATATACTATATATAAATACTAATATATAATAAAATATATATAATATAAATATATATAGATACATATTTAATACATATAAATACATATATTACATATATATATATATATATAAAGTATATTATAGATATATATATATAATATAATATATCATAAAATATATAATATATATATATATATTATAAATATAAAAATATATATATAATATTAAATATATAAAAATATAATTTTATAAATATTTTTATATATATATAATAATATATATAAAATATATATATATATATATATATATATATATATATATATATATATATATATATATATATATATACATATATATAATAATATAATATATTTATATATAATTTATATTTATATATATATATATTTATATAAATATATAATATATATTTTATTTAATATATATATATATATATATATATATATATATATATATATATATATATATATATATATATTATAGATAGAGAGAGAGAGAGAGAGAGAGAAAGAGAGAGAGACAGAGACAGAGACAGAGACAGACAGACAGACATACAGACAGACAGACAGACAGAGAACGAACTTTATTTTCAAAAGGTTTAGAATTGGGTTCTTCTTTTCTCTCGCCTTCCATATTGAATCCATTTATTCTCACACGTATCTTAAATATTACTTAAATAATGAAGTAACAAAATAAAAAGCAATAAAATAAAATCCTATCATTGTAACAGTCCAATAACAGTTACACAGATTTACAGTGCCTTATCATAATTAATACTGAACAGTGCAAAATTATCTATTAAAACCAACATATGATGATATAATTACTTAGGAACATAACTAAACTAGGGTCGCATATAATCTGCACTCATGATGTATTTTAAAAGTCTGTGATTGAATGAATATGGACTAAGCGTATTGTTTAGGTCTTGTGGAAGAATATTCCACAGATGAGAAGCAGAAAAAGCTAAAGTTTTCTTGAATAAGTCGAGCCTAGTCTTGGGCATGAAAATAGACCCCAGATACGTTGGAGCATTCTGTGATGAATTTGTGAATAAATTTGGCTTTGTTGAAGAGAAAGCGCTTTCTTTGTGGTAATATGTTAAGATACTGTATGTATATGGCTCTACAAACTGTGTGAAGTTTTTGTCTGAAACTAGGCGCACAGCACGTTTTTGTAATGAATAGAGTCTTTTCAAATATAATAGCTAATAAGTATAGCCAGCAGGTGAGTAGTATAGTAGGGAAGTTACAGGTCGAATTTCTGCAGGATGCGAATGACTTTATATAACAAAATACTTCGATCGATTCTGCAGGATGCGCATGACATTTTATATAGTAAAATACTCCGCTCAATAATGGCGGGTGTGTTGTTGTATAGTGTGTTGTTTATACAACAATGTGTGTTGTTGTTATGTGTTGTTTATACATACATATATTACAATATTTATATATTTTACATCATGTGTTACAACATATATATATACATGTATATTTATACGTACTTTACATACAGGTAGACAATATTTATACGTACATACAATAAATATTTTACAAACAATTATTTATATAACATAGATAACAAAGGTTTTTTAATTGTAATAAATATATTTTATTTTCAAATAACAGTGTTTTGTTACAGCAGTAACCAAAAAAAAAAATATGAGCAGGGGTCACATATTAGAAGATATGTTAGCTGGAAAGAGGGAGGTGTGTACAATTTTTATATTTTCAAGTAGCAGTAACAAAAACATTATATGAGCAGGATCACATATTGGAAGATATGTTAGCTGGAAAGAGGGAGGTGTGTACAATTTATATATTTTCAAACAGCAATAACAAAAAAAAAAAAAAAAAAAACATTATACTAGCAGGATCACATATTGGAAACCGGTTAGATGGAAAGAGGGAGGGGCGTACAATTTTTTTATGTTCAAACAACAGTAACAAAGGGGACATAGAGGAGGAGAGCTATTTTTTAGATGTTGAGGGGAGATGTCGTCACGTTGTCGCCGTGTACCTGTCTTTTGATGTAAAAATAGGACAGAGAGTTTCTGTGTTGTTTGTATGTGTAGAAACGAAGTTGTGTGTTCTGAAACCTACATTTTTCCCGCCCAGCGCTTGTTGGGCGTTGAGGATATCCAAAAACGTGTGTTTGTCTATTGTGTTGTGATGTTTACTGATTCCGTTGGTGGTAGTTTTGTCAAAATCTCCAAGACAGTGGTAAGTTTTGCTACAGAGGGAAATCATCCCATTACCCTCATATTCTAACTACCCGGTGTTCGTTTGTCAAAAAAATTTATGTCGCGGCATTTCTGACAAACGAGTCGCGTTTTACCCTCACTATTAATAAATTCGGATCTATGTTCGGGACACACTTTGGCGGGAAACCATCGATCGTAGACACTATAAAATTCTTTTCGCAGAGAGGGTCTAACGGCGTCCGCTTGGTTATTTGTACTAAGGGCAAAGTAAAGACTATCGGTATCAGTCTCGCATAATTGGAAATCTGCCCTGTCTACAAATCTATCTAGGCAGTCGTTATAAAATTCTAACATGCGTAGTTTTGCATACTGATAGACGAAAAACAGTATCTGCGCGGGTAGGTCCCAACTAATTTTCTTTTAAATCATATCTACCTCGAAAATGTGATCCGTCACTGTAAAGGGCATTTACTGGGCCTCCATAGATGTAAACAGTCTGTCGCTTGGTTGGTGGAGTTGTAACAGTGTAAATGTTGCTGGATGAGTGAACGCAGTTCATCAACAAGATGAGAGCTGCTGTACAATATTTCTTGTAACTCAAACGCCACACAGGCTATTATAAATAGTGTAGGCCCTGGTTGGCCGCCGTAGAGTTGACATTCATTTCTTGACTTCAAAGTGTTGTAGTGTTACAGTAGTGGTGCGTGAGGAGACATCAAAGAGTGCGAATGGGTGTGTAAAGGTTCGTGGAAGACAGTCATCTATTGGACAATACACTCTTGCACCACAACGTAGAAATTCATGGAGCTTGTTAACACCTCTGACGTTTTCAACACTTTAATGCAGTACGATTACAAGGGACGCCGACATCAAGATATATACAGTCATTTGACATAACTCAGGACAACGTAAACATGACAACGGTTCAGTACAGTTTGCATCAACACTTCATCAGTAGGCTGCGCATATATAATGTTGACCTCAATCTATCTCTCTTTCTTCGGCTACAGCAAAATACCCCGCATTGGGAACGGGTCTTCAAATATATGAGTTTACACCAACTCTCTTCTGACACCAGCAAGTCAGGTACATTTCTGGTATACAGCAGGCCGCAAAATATGGCGGGCCTCCAAATACAATGGCCTCTGTGGTTTTCCTTAGCAGACAAGGTATATCAGACCTTGTCCAAGATGATGCCGCCAGAATAGCGGGTTTCAACGTATATCAAGTTCTTTGGACATTCACTGACCCAATACATAAAATGTCAGCATAATACGTGTGCTCAGATTCTAGTATTCTAAATGGACTCTTTCCCGCCCAGGGAAAAGTCACCAAGCTGGTAAAAAATGTTATACATGATTCTGGCAATAGAGGACAATGATTTGAAGGATAATTTACCTTGACATCTCTTCAGAGTAAACACCAAAAAAACACACTCGCCTCCTAGGCGCATAGAATACAACATGGGGAAACAATCTTTAGACTTCTTGGTCACACACAGAGGACTTTCCTTCCCCAGGCATAAAGCCAGATCGAAGGCGCAAAACCCGTCTTGACCCTTTGAAAACCACAGCTCGAATCCCTAGCAAACAGTCTTTATTAATCGCGCCACAAAAGTCGCGCATGCGTCGTGAGACGCAAAACCCCTGAGCTAGGCTCAGGTGGGTGGTCTGAAAACATTCCAGGAAACGCTGACCACTCGAGCCAAATATGGTCAGGTAATAAGACTTTGGTCCTAAAATTAGACCGCTGGGTTTTAAAGACAAGTGGGGGTAACAACTACTACTTCAACCCAAGTAAAAAATGAGTAACTCCCCTTTGATCAAGAATCTAACAAATAATGTCTCCAAACTTAAACAGGTACATTTAACAGTCTATAATAACAGCAAAACTGTCCGCAACAAATAATGTCCCCACACTGGCCACCATAAATGTAAAGGGCATTTTTGGGCCTCCATAGATGTAAACAGTCTGTCTCTTGGTTGGTGGAGTTGTAACAGTGTAAATGTTGCTGGATGAGTTAATTGCATCTAGACAGTATGTCTGCCATCACATTATCCGAACCAAAAATAGTTCGTACTGTGAAATGAAAAGGTTGAAGAGCAATGGCATATCGAGTGGATCTCTAGCTCTTCAAGTTCTTACTATGAATAGCTGTAAGAGCTTTTTGGTCGGTTTCCACAATGAAATGCGCGCCAAGAAGGAATCTTTGTAGCTTAAGAATTGACCAGACCATAGCCAACAATTCACGGTCTAGAACCGAGTAATTCCTTTCTGTCGCATTCAGTTTCCTAGAGATATACATTTTAGGATGCAGAGTTTATTCTGAATACTCATGCATTAGTGCCGCCCTGATCCCAGTGGATGAGGCGTCACTACGAAGAACAAAAGTCTTATCGGTAGTGGGTAGCCTTAAGATAGGGGGAGATGAGAATAAAGTTTTAATCTTATCCAATGAAGACTGGCATTCTTGGGACCAGCGCACCATATTAGGAGACCGTTTTTTCAATAGGGTTGAAAGAGATGCCATGATAGAGGACAGGTTCGCAATGAATCTTCCGTAGAATTGTTTTTAAACCTAAGAGACTCCTAACTTGTTTCTTCGTTTTAGGAACAGAGATGTTCAGTATTTTGGAAGTATTGTGGTCTTCTGTCTTCAAGAGACCGTGACCAACACGATGACCCAGGAAAGAGATTTCACCAAAACCAACAAAAGCTTTAGAAGGTTTTGCTGTCAAATTATTCTCACGTAGAGTGGACAGTAAGTCATATAAACCCAAATAGTGATCTTCCCAAGAATCACTGAAGAGACAGATATCGTCCAAGTATGCAATGACATCTGAACGATATGAGAGAATTCGACGCATCATGCGTACGAAAGTAGCTGGGGCGTTCATAAGGCCGAAAGGCATAAAATTCCATTGAAAACAAACCCCTAGGTGTTGAGAAAGCAGTAAGAGGTTTAGCGCGTTCAGTTAAAGGAACTTGCCAATAATCTTTTGACAAGTCGAGTTTGGTAAAGAATCGAGAATTAGAAAGTCTAATAAGTAGATCTTCTAATAAAGGCATAGGTTCAGCATCGAACTTCGTAACTTGGTTTAATATGCGATAATCGACGAAAAGGCGTATGCTATTGTCTTTCTTTCGAACAATAACCATGGACGAAGGGTATGCTGAAGTGGATGGTTCAATTATTTTCAATTGTATCATTTCATCCAATTCTTTCTCGACCTGTGTTTGAAAATGAATAGGGATAGGGTAAGGTCTGACTCTGATAGGATTATGGTCAGTAAGTATAATGTCATGTTCAATGACATGTGTGTGTCCAGGAATGTCGGTAAGAACATCCTGAAATGTTTGTAACATAGAAGAGACTTGTCGCTGTTAATCAGTAAACAAATTAGGAGAAACAGTAACGTTTTTCCAAGATTCCATAGAAGTAAGTGGAATCACTGGAAGAGGAAGATTAACATCTGGGACAATAGTTTCCTCATCCTATATAACTGACAGGGATAAGTAATGACTATGTGGAACTGGAGAATCGTCCGTCGCCTGGAAAATAGGCTGCAAATAGTCTGGTCGTTCATGAAATTCCGTGAGCATGTTTATATGAAAGGTTTTATGCTTTCCGTCAATATCGACAACATAGTCGACATCGTAATTCTTGAGACTATTGTATACGGACCTTTCCATGCAATAAGAAGTCTGTTTTCCCTACAATGAAGCAAAACAAGTGCTTTGTCGCCAGGAAAAAGTTGTCGTAGGCATATATTCTTATTTGCAAATTGCCTTGCCTTTTCTTTAGCAAATTCGGATGAAGAAGTTGCTAGTTTGCATGCTTCGATAATCTTCTGCCTGAGAGCAATGACATACTCATATGAAGATTGTGTGTCATCGTTAATATTATCAGCAGTTATAAGATCGTGAAGCAAAGACATAGGACCGCGCGGTCGCGCGCCAAAGACAAGTTCAAAAGGAGAAAACCCTTATGTTCGTTGGGGACGTCTCTATATGCAAAGAGAGCCGCGGGTAAAACCCTGTCCCAATCCTGAGGATGATCCTCAGTTATCTTTCCAAGTAAGTTCTTGAGTGTTCTATTGAAACGTTCGACTAACCCATTAGACATCGTGTGATAGATACTACTCAGAGACCTTTTAATATGCAGAGTAGACATTACCTGCGACATAGTGTCTGATATTAATTGGGTGCCATGGTCTGACAATATTTCTCTGGGAAATCCCAAACGAGAAAATATCAGCCAAAGAGCGTCTGCAATATCGGCAGTGGAGATGCTCTTAAGAGGTATAGCCTCTGGCCAACGTGTGCACATGTCAATGCATGTTAGGATATATTGATGTCCTCTGGCCGACTTGATCCTAAAAGGGCCAATAATATCTATTGCCATTTTCTGAAACGGCCGAATAGGAATGTCCGCAGCCTGGATAGGTGCTGCATGTCGTGGACATCTCGATTTGACATCTTGACATATTTTGCAAGATCGGCAATAAATTCGTATGTCTTTATTCACAAATGGCAAAAAGAAAGCCACAAGAACTCTCGACTTAGTGGGGGAAAACTCATATGTCCAGCACACTGAGAGTCGTGAGCATGTTGCAGAATTTGGACTCTCAAACTCTTGGGCACGAGAATTTGTGAATGCATAGACGTAGTCGAATCTTGTACCATACGCACTAGTACACCATTCTTCATTGTAATCCAAGATTTGCGATTTGTATTCTGATTTGGATCACCCTTTTTAGTCAGAATGAAGATTTTTTTAAAAGAAGGATCATATACTTGCAGTTTTATAAAAAGAGTCACGCGAAATCACCAAGTGACCATCTTGGCTATGTACTTCATTACTTTCAGTCGATGAAGTTTGAGGCATATTAACTCTTTAAGTCCCAAGAGCCAGTATACTGTACTTCCTTCTAGACCCATTTGGCCCGATCAACAGAATACTGGCTTTCGTATCTCTTGATCCTTTCTAGGGCTGTTTTCTAATTTTGACAACTCAAAAACGCTATTTTCTTAAAGTATAGCCATCCATTTTGGACTTTTGCCATGAAAGACACAACGAGTACTGTGTTAAGTAAATAATTTTTAACAATAAAAATGCACTGGGGTGGCCATTTTTGCTTGGGCAAAACCCACTTTTTGCTTGGGACTGAAAGAGTTAAGAGCTTGTGCTCTTGTGACTACTGCATTGGTAGCTTGGATATTTTGTTCTTCCCAAGAAGCAATCTGCTGCGGGGTGCATTCCTTAACTCCGTGAATACGACCGATGATAAGATCCGCAATAGGATTAGGTAGAAGACACGCGTGGACATCTCCCGTAAAGAAGGGAGTAGCAATGTGAATGATAGCAGTTGGATACTTTTCTAGAGTGCCACCAAATGTCGCACATTTGACTACTTTTCCCGTGACACATGAAGGATCTATGAGAGATTGCTTAACTCTGATAGTAGTGCATCCAGAATCAAAAAGGACTGAGACTGGATTATTATTCACTAGACCTTTATGTAAGATAAGAGATCCTCTCCCGTCATGCGCAACTGCAGCAGGAAGAGCGGGAAGAGGGTGACCACAACTCAAGATAGTTACAGTAGTCGGTTCGAACAATGTTGTGCATTGGGGGCATTGAGATGCTCTCCCAAAATCGAAAGCAGAACAAGTGATAGCATTAGAGTTTTTATTATCGTTCACTTGATTACAGGCTCCCTGAGACTCTTGCTGTACAGAGTTTGCCTGGTGATATGATCTACTTTTGTTGTGTTGTGATCTACCGCGATTATTATTTCCTCTGAAATTGTCATTGTTTGGTCTACTTTACCATTGTTCTGGTATGAATCCCAGTTTCCATAATCACTATTGTCATTTTCCCATTGACGAGAATATTTATTAGTTTGGTTTTGTTGTGTCCGTGAAGAATAGCTTGGATAGTTTCTATTGTGACTACCCCTGCGAAAGTTTCTAAAATTGCTGGACCCAAAATTACGAGGACTGTCAGTTCGCCTCCAGTTCTTCGAAGAAGAACCATTATGTGATGGATTGCTTTGATTTTGTGCATAATTACGATTACTCTTCCTATTAAAGTTGTGTTGAGTACCTTGAAATTTACGATAAAAGTTAGGGCCATATGGTGCTGCAGAAGCAACTGGCAAACCTTCCTTAACTTTAGAGTTGCTAATAGTTACATGAGGGTGCGCAGTGACATACTGGCAACAATATTCTTCCATATCTTTTATGTTCATAGGTTTACGCTCATGTAGAAAGGCAAAAAAGACTCATTGACAGATGACATAACTTTGTCTCGAAGTAATAAGTCCATAAGGGCTTCATATGTATATTCTGTTTCAAACAGCTCAATCCATCGCGTGAACGTAAGTGTTCAGGCCACTTCATGGTGCGATTTTTATCACGGCAACTTATTATTAGTGCCAGGGTTTTGTCACACCATGTCGTACCTCAACTGAACGCAAGAAATACATGAAAGCGGTCGCTGTGAGATGAGTATCTAGGAATGATGCAGGCAGATTGGTATGTGACGTCATAGCGTCAAGATGTGTGCCTAAAATAGCTTGTGTATCAGCCAGTATATGGGATTGTGTATTCAATAAATATTTCTGAGGGAAAAAGGGTAAGCTATATGCTTAAATGAAAGGCATGAGAAAATGCCAGGATTATAAGTAAATGCGATACGGGACTATAACTCCCAAGACACAGAAGGATGTTAAACTAAAATTATATGAACAAATATAATTGAACAGTTGTTATTCCGGGAGGTATCATTCCCCGAAGATATAGGAATAAAATTAGTAGAATTGTTATACCGGGAAGCGACCTACCCCGAAGCTTATGGATTGATGTGGACTTGATTTATGGATACTTGAGATATTGGGACGCTTAAATTCCCCCAGTGTTGATGGGAAAATTACAATGAACTTTATTGAACGGGACGCTAAATACGCCGCTGGAAATAGTGATTAATAAATGAGATTATCAAGATATGTGGAAGGGAGAAGTCGGGTGACATGTTTAGAAAGTCGAAGCAGATTTAAGCAAGACTGTAACATGCCATGTTCGTAATTGTGACCTTGTTAGTGTGTACTTACTCGTTATTAAACTGTTACCAAATCGTCCAAGCCCAGTAGTTTATTCAATCTCTCAAGGTTAATTTACACCGTTATTAACTTTATGCAGTACTTGAGATGTTGATATGGAAAGGTGTATACAAGACGGGTGGTTGCCAGAATATTCAACAATATAAACCAAAGCAAGATGAATGAATTCTCACTTCTTCAATAACACAAATAGACCCTAGACAACAAAAGAATTCGGGCAATTTCTCCATCCCTTAACAGAGGAGAAATAACTGGGGGCTCAGTCCTGTCAAATAACTGGGGGCTGTCGTCCATAACTGAAATAACTTACGTCCTGTCAAATAGCTGGAAGCCCGTACGATAACTGGCAGGTTGGTCTACTTGGGACATCAAGAAACGAATTTTTCTTCATATTACGAATCTGAAATCAACTGAAGCTGGACTACTGCACTGAACTTTTACGCAGGACTTTTATCATTTGAAAAACTATACGATTATAAAGTGTCGATAAAAACTGTACATTCACTGAATTTCACAATGGAGGATGACATGTAACGGCTGCTCCTTGTAGATGCATCAAAGATCGTTGACATGACCTTGAGGACTGTCAAGATTCAACACTGCGATATCAAATTGATTCGGTTCGAACTTTACATCTCTACATTCAAGATTTTAAATACTGGCAAAGCATGCAATTTTCGATGGTGAACGATAAAGGACAATCTGGCAAATTTTACTCGATGACGTCATCAAAGCCGGAAAACTTGCAAACGACCGTTTGCTGAAATGGGAGTCAAGAGGGTTTTCGTCCATTTATGAATTCCTGAAGTCGAGGTGTGGCACAAACACACTGATTCCTTATCTGTAGAGGTTCTGAGTTCAACAAGAAAGATAAGTAGAGTTATGATTTCTCTAATGCGTGACAGTATTTGACCATTTCAGAGACTTTTGCCAGTCAACATCCAGTCCTACGTGTTATTTCATCTGCATGTTTATTTGTATAAAGTAAATGCTCGCTATTTGTAAATTTTCTTCCGAAAGTTTGCAAATGACGATGTCCTATTAGGTTATTGTTGGTTGTCCAGTCAAAGAAAATAACAGTGGAATTTTAGTCTTTGACTGCATAACAGACATCAGTATTTGTATAGATTGTTCCGTCCAGTCTACGTTATATATTTTTTCATTCACTAATTTACGTAAGTGGGTCACGTGTCTGTACAGCTGTTTTGCTATCACTCTTGTCTCAGTGTGAAATTTGACGATTTGCTGTTATTGTGCGTTCTTCTGTCTTGTTTATTTTACAAGTAATTATTCAAAGTTGTAGTTGCTTGTCAACATGTATTTGTTTCTTTTATTCCCGTTATATTTGTCGAGTAACGTGCTGTAATTCGACATATCACTTTTTTATCATCATCATTGACTTGTACCATACTTTTTCACTGTGCTCGTCTCTCATTCTTGGTATGTTCATTCCTTCATAAGGTATAAATTCAGTCAACACCATAATTTATTGTAACTAATTAGTGAGATTAAGAGGAGTTTTGACACGTGGTGATTCGAATTAGAACACAAGATGTCGTCATTATCATAATTTATTGAGATGGGTTTGCGTTGAGGCAAATCTGGAGTTGAGTTGGAATCGTATGCAGACAAAAACTATCATGACTATTTGGAACGGATGGAACGTAAGGAGCAACGAGATTTAAAGAAGCAGGAGCTTGATCAAGCAAGGGAATTGGAAGAGAAAAGACTTGCTCAAGCAAAAGAACTTGAAGAGAAGAAATTGGATCACGAAAGGGAACTTGAAGAGAAGAAATTAGTTCAACTAGAGGCATCTAGAAAAGAACAAGAATTGGTTCGAAGAGATCAAGAAGCATCTAGAGAACTAGAACGGGAGAAAATGGAACTACGTAAGTTGGAACTTCTTCATTGGATCAAGCACACAGAAATGCTATAGAACTTCAGTCATTGAAATTACAGGCGGATAAAGAAAAAGAGATTGAGATTGCAAAGATGAATGCCCAACATACTGGTGCTAATCCACAAGGTTCTCGGGGTAATAATATTAATTATCCAAAAATTAAATTACCAAATTTTGATGATAAACGGGACTGCATGGACTCGTTTATTATGAGGTTTAAAATGAGGGCTATGGATTTGAAGATCCCAAAAGATAGGTGGCCGATTATCTTTTCAGACTACCTCACAGGGGAAGCAATGCGTTGTTTCATGTCAATTGATGAAACAAGTCGATCTGATTTCGATATTGTTGCCAATACTTGATGGCAAAATTTCAGCCAATGAGGAGGGTTTTCGATGGCAAAGAATTCAGCTCATTAAATTATACTTCTTTTGAGAAATCACCTAATGCTCACTTCGGATTTTGTTAGTTTTTTGCAGGAGAGATAATCTTCTAATTACTGTCTAACCGAGGTCGTGAACAACACTAGGTGACGTAATACAGCAGTGATGATATACATCACAGATATAATAGAAGAACTTCAGGTGAACGCTCCAATGGAAATGGTGGGTGTCATTTAAGTGAAGTAAACAATAAGCACGGCAAACAAGGCAATCACAAACCTGATCACAAAAATGATTTTAAACTGGCAAAAGGAAAAGCGGACCATGCTAACGTCTGTACCCCACTTTGTGGTCACAATAGCCATGTTGAACAGGCTAATGCATGCATTGTACGCTCAAGCAAAGATAACAATTGCACTGAGTGTAATACACTTTATGAGCCAGGTGCTAAAACTAGACTTTTGTGTGGCCATATTTTACCAGCGATGTCTGTCTGCGATTTTATTGGTCGCCTTACATTACACAAAGGTTTTTTAGGTGATAGACCCGCCACCATTCTTCGCGACACGGGATGCACGATAGTCGGGATACGGAAATCGTTGCTAGATAAATCATCATTTACAGGAAAGTCACTGAAATGCGTTACTTTTGGAGGTAACATTGAATGGTTTCCCATGGCAAAAGTGGAGATCGACACACCTTTTTATTCAAGGACTGTACTCGTGTGTGTTCCTTGGAGAATCCTGTAAGTGACGTAATACTATGTAACATTCCAGGTGTAAAAGACTGTTCACCGGAAGAAATTGCAGAGTGGGTCAGCAAGCACCCATTGATGGCGAATGCGGTCACTACAAGAGTTCAGCATGAAGCAAGCATTTTGACCGATGCATCTCCATCTGTCATGGAGGAGACGCCACTGAGAAATGCTCAAAACATTTCTCCAACTATCTTTACACAAAAACAAAATGAGGATGAATCTTTAAAGAAATTATTCACTTTGGCTGAAACAAAACAAATTAAGATCACTAAGAGCTCATCATATTGGTTTGAATTTCGTAACAATGTTTTGATCAGATGTTTTAAGAAAGGAGTGGATCAGGTAAAGAAACAGATTGTGGTACCAAAAAGTTTTAGACCTTTAGTTTTAAATACAGGTCATGATGTACCTATGGCAGGACACTTGGGTCGTAATCGGACTTTGTTTCGAATTACTACAAATTTTTATTGGCCTGGCATCAACACAGATGTGAAAAGATATTGTAGATCTTGTCATACGTGTCAAAAAGTCGCACGCAGGGGTAAGAATCAGAGATCACCCTTGCAAGTCACAGATGTGCCTGTGCGCGCATTTAAGAAACTAGCTATAGACATCATCAGTCCATTGTCTGTAATGTCGGATCGAGGTTTTCAATATATTTTAACGTGCATCGATTTGTGCACTAGATGGCCTGAGGCCATACCGTTAAAACATTAATACCATATCAGTTGCGGAAGCTTTGAACTTGATTTTTACAAGGATAGGTTTTCCTGAGGAAATACTGTCTGATAGAGGGACACAATTTAAGTCGGAACTTATGAGCGCGATAGAAAGCTTATATTGCATAAAACATTCATTCACAAGTCCTTATAGACCAAATGCAAATGGGGTTTGTGAAAGATTTAACGGCTCTCATAAGTTAATGCTTGGGAAGGTTACTGATGCACACCCTCGGGATTGGGATACGATTCTCCCGTCGGTTCTCTTTGCTTACAGAGAGATCCCTCAGGAGAGTACTGGGTTCTCTCCCTTTGAACTCGTGTGTATGGCGCGAATCCGAGAGGCCCGTTGTATCTATTGAAGGATTTAATCCTTGGTACTTCTCAGGATGACGCAACTCGCAATAGTTACGAGTTCGTTGTTGATTTACGACAAAGGTTAGTAGATGCATGTCAGATCGCATCCCAGAGTATTCAAACGGCAACTCAAAGATCGAGGTTGCTACATAACCAATCTCGTACCCTAAGATCATTTATCCTAGGGGATGAAGTCTTACTGCTCTTACCTATTAAGGAAAATAAGTTGTTAATTTCATGGCACTGGCCATACAAAGTAGTGAAAAAGATCACAGATGTTGATTACTCAATTGATATTAAATGGAAAATTAAAACTTATCATCTAAATATGTTAAAATTATACACGCCAAGACCATCTGAATTGGTAGATGTCTTGGATGAGGTTCATCGATCCTCATGCGCTGTTGTTCAGTCTGAGGATGCTACATCTGATATTCCGTTGGAATTTACTTTACCTTCTATTTCTGCTCATGAAACGTGGCAGGATGTTTCTATTTCTTCATCACTTTCGCATTCTGAACAAATTCAGATCCGTGATGTTTTACGTTCTTTCTCTGACGTATTTTCAGAACATCCAGGTCATACTGACTTAATATCTCACGAGATCGTGATCACTGATTCTACTCCGATTAAAATCAGACCATATCCTATTCTGATTCACTACAGAGATAAGGTGAATAAAGAAATCTCAGATATGCTTAAAATGGGTATCATCTCACACTCTTCATCTTCGTATTCTTCTCCAATGGTATTGGTGAAGAAACCAGATGGATCTTTACGCATCTGTATTGATTTTTCGGAAACTAAATCAAGTTACAGTCACAGATGCTAAGCCAATTCCAATTTTGGAAGATCTTCTTCCACAGATGGCTAACGCTATATTCTTTACTAAACTAGATTTGGCAAAAGGAAAATGGCAAATTCCGTTGTCCGAAAATTTTAGACATTTGACAGCATTTTCCACACCAAGTTGTTTATTGGAATGGAATTATATGTGTTTCGGGTTGGTGAATGCACCTGCGACATTTGTTCGCATGATGCGCCGTTTAGTTGGCGATAGACCCGATATCATCACATATATAGATGACATTTGTTTATTCCATAACACACGGGAAGAACATATTGTAGGTTTCATTTCTTTGCTAGAACAGCTTAGAAAGCATCATTTGACAGTTAGACCTTCGAAAGTACAGATAGGTTTTCAGGAAATATCTTTCCTGGGTCATAAAAATCGGTAATCATCGACTTTATCCTTCGGATAGTCTGGTGAATAAAATCCTGAACATTCAGATACCGAAAAATAATAAAGAGGTCCGTAGTCTGTTAGGGCTCATTAACTATTATCATAAATTTATTCCGGACTTTTCGTCTATCTCTGGTCCTCTTTCGGAGTTGATGCGCAAAGGTGCTCCTCTTAAAGTAATGTGGTCAAAGACTTTTCAGTTGGCATTGGATAAGATTAAAATTCTATTCTCGAATCATCCTATTTTGATTCTACCAGATATCCATGAACCATTCTATATTCGCACAGACGCTTCTCAGATGGGAATCGGTGGCAGTTTGATGCAACTTGTCAACGACGTACTCCATCCTTGCTTCTTTGTGAGCCGGAAGTTGTCTGCAGCAGAAAAGAAATATTCGGCAGGAGAAAGAGAGCTCCTTGTTCTTGTCTGGACTATATCAAAACTTTCTCGCTACTTCCTCGGACGAAAATTTTACGTTGAAGTCGATCATCATCCTTTGACGTCAATGAAACCGAAAGCGTTTAAGAACTCAAGAATCTACAGATGGTTTCTGCTACTGCAACAGTTTTCTTTTGAAATCAAGCATATACGCGGTGAGGACAATTGGTTAGCTGACTTGTTGTCGCGATTTGCAACTCACCAGGACTGATATATTTCACATGGAACTTTGGATCCAGGGTTATGGTTCCGTTTGTTTGGACATCATATTGTGTCTTCTGACTGGATATTTCGTCCGTATATATGGACTCAAATTTTGTTGCTATTTTGTTGATGACATTATTCCTGATGACTTCTCTTCTTCACAATTTTATATGTCTTAATGCCTGATACTTCTCATTAGATTGCTTGTCTGTAAGATGTATCTGTACGTAAGATTGCTGGAAGTTATACCCTGCTGGATCTTGCGCGTTTCCTGAAGTAAACGCTCGGGAGCGTGAGGGGTAATGTTGAGGCCACTTCATGGTGCGATTTTTTCACGGCAACTTATTATTAGTGCCAGGGTTTTGTCACACCATGTCGTACCTCAACTGAACGCAAGAAATACATGAAAGCGGTCGCTGTGAGATGAGTATCTAGAAATGATGTAGGCAGATTGGTATGTGACGTCATAGCGTCAAGATGTGTGCCTAAAATGGCTTGTGTATCAGCCAGTATATGGGATTGTGTATTCAATAAATATTTCTGAGGGAAAAAGGGTAAGCTATATGCTTAAATGAAAGGCATGAGAAAATGCCAGGATTATAAGTAAATGCGATACGGGACTATAACTCCCAAGACACAGAAGGACGTTAAACTAAAATTATATGAACAAATATAATTGAACAGTTGTTATTCCGGGAGGTATCATTCGCCGAAGATATAGGAATAAAATTAGTAGAATTGTTATACCGGGAAGCGACCTACCCCGAAGCTTATGGATTGATGTGGACTTGATTTATGGATACTTGAGATATTGGGACGCTTAAATTCCCCCAGTGTTGATGGGAAAATTACAATGAACTTTATTGAACGGGACGCTAAATACGCCGCTGGAAATAGTGATTAATAAATGAGATTATCAAGATATGTGGAAGGGAGAAGTCGGGTGACATGTTTAGAAAGTCGAAGCAGATTTAAGCAAGACTGTAACACAGAGAGGGAGCATACATGCCATGTTCGTAATTGTGACCTTGTTAGTGTGTACTTACTCGTTATTAAACTGTTACCAAATCGTCCAAGCCCAGTAGTTTATTCAATTTCTCAAGGTTAATTTACACCGTTATTAACTTTATGCAGTACTTGAGATGTTGATATGGAAAGGTGTATACAAGACGGGTGGTTGCCAGAATATTCAACAATATAAACCAAAGCAAGATGAATGAATTCTCACTTCTTCAATAACACAAATAGACCCTAGACAACAAAAGAATTCGGGCAATTTCTCCATCCCTTAAAAGTAAGACGTATCTTTGAGATGAATTCCGAGAATTCTACCCCAGTTTCTGGTAACATATTCTTGAAGCGAATCTTCGGTAAGTTGATATTTATTTAATAAGGCTGCTCTGACAACATCATAATTATTCTTGTCAGGCTCATCTACCATGCTTAACATATTTAAAGCTTCACCTTTAAGTATCTCCGACAACTGATTAACATATTGTGACTTATCTACTTTATGAGTTTGACATGACCGTTCAAATCTGTCCAGATAAAACGTTATATCGTCACTGGAAGAATTGAAAGCAGGTAGCTTGACCTTATAAGTAGTAGCATTTGTCTTATTAGAAGTTGACTGATTATTTGGATCATTAGCATTACCCATATTCATCAACTTCAATTTTTCTAACTCCAAAGCTAAGAGTTTTTATCATGTTCCATTTTTGCTTTTTCTTTCCTCTCTTCAGCTTCTCTTTCTAACCTTTTATTTCAGCCTCTTTTTCTAATCTTTTATTTTCAGCCTCAGCTTCTAATCTTTTATTTTCATTCTCCATTTGTAGCTCGATTTTTTTTTCTCCTCAGCTTCTAATCTTTTATTTTCAGCCCCAGCTTCTCTTTTTTGTTTTTCCATTTCCATCTGGAATTTCCTTTCATCTGCCTGCATCTGCAGTCTTAAATTCTCAGCTTGTATTTTCTTTTGTTCAGCTTCCATTTTTAGTCACTTTTCTTCCGACTTCAGTGCCTTGGCATAATTAACAGTCGCGAATTCCTCCAATTTCTCACCAGCCTTACCAAGGGATTTCCCTTGATCAACAATTTAGTTTTCACGCGGGTCTAGGGGTAGATATGTTTAACGACGCCATTTCGGTGCCCGGGGTAACCTTAAAGTACCTATTCAAAACTTTGCCATCAAATATATATTTCTTTATGTTCGAAACGGGAGCAAGATTTACATAACACTCTGAGAATAAATATAGTTGGGGTCCGTCAATAATATTTCATAGGTTTCATGAAGTAGACAAAACACACTTTAGAGGCGGTAAAGTGGTTCATAGCATTAAAGGCTATGACGCCAACGCTCTTTATTTGTGGGCGCTAATGCAGAAGATGCCCACTGATTTTCCCATTAGAAGAAACATGGAGGATGATTTCAGGTACCACAAAGTCAATAAATACATCGTGCAGTGTCGCGACTGGTTGACTTGGGTATCGCACAAAAATAATGTGTCTTTGAAGGCCCAGTTCAATGGTCGTGAGATGACTTTGGGACATAGGCGCATTAGGGCTGATGGCTGGGACAAAGAATCTCGCACATTCTACCAGTTTCATGGCTGTCTTTTCCACGGACATTTTAACTGCCCACTAACCACCGGTTGTGATACCAATCCAGTCAATATGAAACCCTTGACTGAGTTGTATGAAAAGACGATGGAAATTGGCGAATATTTGACGACCGAATGTGATGTCAACCAGGTAGAAATGTGGGAATGCTAGTGGCAGCGACTCAAACGAGTCGATCGATCGATCGATCGGTCGATCTCTGAGTGACACATACCCGAGCCTGAATCGGTCGTATTCCATGTGTGGATATCCTCTAACAGAACAACAAATTCTAGCCTCTGTTATAGACGAGACCTTATTTGGGTTAGTCGAATGCGACCTTCGAGTCCCCGACTCCCTAAAGAATCATTTTTCAGAAATGACGCCGATTTTCACAAATGTCGACGTCACGAGAGCTGATGTTGGTCCTTTTATGCGTGAATACGCAGAAAAAAAATAAACTTTTGACTAGCCCTAGAAGGACGTTGATCGGCAGTTACATAGGTGAACGAAATTATGTTGGCGACGCCTCGGCTTCACTGGTACCTGTCCAAGGGCTTAGAAGTCACGTGTATATACCAGGTGATTGAGTATACGCCTGCGACTTGTTTCAAACAATTTTGAGATACCGTCTCCGACTCCCGCCGACAGGGGGATATAGACGATGTTTACGCCATAACTAGTGAAACTATGAAATTGTTAAGAAACGTGGCTTATGGCAAGACATTGACCAATAAGGCGAAGCACGTAGAGGTCTCGTACACGCCGGGGGAGGGGATGTCTAAATTGATAAACTGTCCACGTTTCAAAAAGATGAGTTTATGGTGAGCCAGCTTGATGGGGCTATTGTACAACTTCGTGGTAACTGAAAGTACCCGGCGCTGCCCGGTAGATTGTTGACATTTCAACATTTCCTGAGCCTGAGTTGTTTACAACTAGTCAAGTTCCAGTACCATCGTTATTACTGGTATTCAGAAGGTCAAGTTCCCATACCATCGTTGTTGCTGTAGTTCAGAAGGTCAAGTTCCGGTACCATCGTTGTCGCCGTTATTTAGAAGGTCAAGTTCCTGTACCATCATTGTTACTATTGTTCAGAAGCAAGTTCAGATGTACCCTTTAGCGTTGGATCCTCTGATCCTCAGAATGCTGACTATAGTGCTTCATCGTTGCTGTTATTGACGATAAGATTGTCATAAGATAAGTGGCCTATTTGTTATTGTGAACTGTGCCATTTTATTATGTAACTGAACCTTCTTTACACATTCTGCATACACTCTGTGTTTACATGTTCTTATATGATACATGTTATTTATATGTTTATATTTCAGTGGGTTTTCGGTTGGGCGGTGTCTTGCAGTAGGTTATCCCACTTAATCGAGGGCCTACTGCAAGCGTTCTTTGGGGACTTTAGCAAATTTCCCTCAGTGGAAATTGCTAGCGACATTTGTTGCTATTTTTGTTTAGTTGTGACGAGGTGTACTTTTCGTTGTTTTTGTCACATTTTTTCTGTTCTTTAGTTTTGATTTGATTTGTTTGTTTTTGTCTGCCTCCTCTTTCTTTCGTTTAGTTCTTTACACCTTTATGTTTATTCACTGTTAAGTCATTTGTTTCGTTTGATATTTCGCAGTTATCATCACATGCTTTGTGATATTTTCTTTAGTTTCGCTTTATAATTTATTTGACTTCTGCGAATGTTATCGTATTGTCTTTGATGCTTGTTCTTTGTTTATGTTATTCATTGTTGTCATACACACATATATATATATATATATATATATAGTCATGCAATATTAGTAGTATAGCACTTGGGATATAAAATTGATTGATTGTGTTATTATTGTAAAGGTGATTATACAAGTTCTTTATCAAAGACTTGTTTCCCACAGAGATTGGGATAAAGTGAGTTATTATTTGAGGTTACTGATCTCATATTATTAGACATGATGTCTACACTAGAGTACTTTATTGATCAAGGGAAATCCCTTGGTAAGGCTGGTGAGAAATTGGAGGAATTCGCGACTGTTAATTGTGCCAAGGCACTGAAGTCGGAAGAAAAGAGACTAAAAATGGAAGCTGAACAAAAGAAAATACAAGCTGAGAATTTAAGACTGCAGATGCAGGCAGATGAAAGGAAAGTCCAGATGGAAATGGAAAAACAAAAAAGAGAAGCTGGGGCTGAAAATAAAAGATTAGAAGCTGAGGAGAAAAAAAATCGAGCTACAAATGGAGAATGAAAATAAAAGATTAGAAGCTGAGGCTGAAAATAAAAGATTAGAAAAAGAGGCTGAAATAAAAGGTTAGAAAGAGAAGCTGAAGAGAGGAAAGAAAAAGCAAAAATGGAACATGATAAAAACTCTTAGCTTTGGAGTTAGAAAAATTGAAGTTGATGAATATGGGTAATGCTAATGATCCAAATAATCAGTCAACTTCTAATAAGACAAATGCTACTACTTATAAGGTCAAGCTACCTGCTTTCAATTCTTCCAGTGACGATATAACGTTTTATCTGGACAGATTTGAACGGTCATGTCAAACTCATAAAGTAGATAAGTCACAATATGTTAATCAGTTGTCGGAGATACTTAAAGGTGAAGCTTTAAATATGTTAAGCATGGTAGATGAGCCTGACAAGAATAATTATGATGTTGTCAGAGCAGCCTTATTAAATAAATATCAACTTACCGAAGATTCGCTTCAAGAATATGTTACCAGAAACTGGGGTAGAATTCTCGGAATTCATCTCAAAGATACGTCTTACTTTTAAGGGATGGAGAAATTGCCCGAATTCTTTTGTTGTCTAGGGTCTATTTGTGTTATTGAAGAAGTGAGAATTCATTCATCTTGCTTTGGTTTATATTGTTGAATATTCTGGCAACCACCCGTCTTGTATACACCTTTCCATATCAACATCTCAAGTACTGCATAAAGTTAATAACGGTGTAAATTAACCTTGAGAAATTGAATAAACTACTGGGCTTGGACGATTTGGTAACAGTTTAATAACGAGTAAGTACACACTAACAAGGTCACAATTACGAACATGGCATGTATGCTCCCTCTCTGTGTTACAGTCTTGCTTAAATCTGCTTCGACTTCTAAACATGTCACACCCGACTTCTCCCTTCCACATATCTTGATAATCTCATTTATTAATCACTATTTCCAGCGGCGTATTTAGCGTCCCGTTCAATAAAGTTCATTGTAATTTTCCCATCAACACTGGGGGAATTTAAGCGTCCCAATATCTCAAGTATCCATAAATCAAGTCCACATCAATCCATAAGCTTCGGGGTAGGTCGCTTCCCGGTATAACAATTCTACTAATTTTATTCCTATATCTTCGGCGAATGATACCTCCCGGAATAACAACTGTTCAATTATATTTGTTCATATAATTTTAGTTTAACGTCCTTCTGTGTCTTGGGAGTTATAGTCCCGTATCGCATTTACTTATAATCCTGGCATTTTCTCATGCCTTTCATTTAAGCATATAGCTTACCCTTTTTTCCCTCAGAAATATTTATTGAATACACAATCCCATATACTGGCTGATACACAAGCCATTTTAGGCACACATCTTGACGCTATGACGTCACATACCAATCTGCCTACATCATTCCTAGATACTCATCTCACAGCGACCGCTTTCATGTATTTCTTGCGTTCAGTTGAGGCACGACATGGTGTGACAAAACCCTGGCACTAATAATAAGTTGCCGTGAAAAAAATCGCACCATGAAGTGGCCTCAACATTACCCCTCACGCTCCCGAGCGTTTACTTCAGGAAACGCGCAAGATCCAGCAGGGTATAACTTCCAGCAATCTTACGTACAGATACATCTTACAGACAAGCAATCTAATGAGAAGTATCAGGCATTAAGACATATAAAATTGTGAAGAAGAGTAGTCATCAGGAATAATGTCATCAACAAAATAGCAACAAAATTTGAGTCCATATATACGGACGAAATATCCAGTCAGAAGACACAATATGATGTCCAAACAAACGGAACCATAACCCTGGATCCAAAGTTCCATGTGAAATATATCAGTCCTGGTGAGTTGCAAATCGCGACAACAAGTCAGCTAACCAATTGTCCTCACCGCGTATATGCTTGATTTCAAAAGAAAACTGTTGCAGTAGCAGAAACCATCTGTAGATTCTTGAGTTCTTAAACGCTTTCGGTTTCATTGACGTCAAAGGATGATGATCGACTTCAACGTAAAATTTTCGTCCGAGGAAGTAGCGAGAAAGTTTTGATATAGTCCAGACAAGAACAAGGAGCTCTCTTTCTTTCTCCTGCCGAATATTTCTTTTCTGCTGCAGACAACTAATAGGATGATTCGAGAATAGAATTTTAATCTTATCCAATGCCAACTGAAAAGTCTTTGACCACATTACTTTAAGAGGAGCACCTTTGCGCATCAACTCCGAAAGAGGACCAGAGATAGACGAAAAGTCCGGAATAAATTTATGATAATAGTTAATGAGCCCTAACAGACTACGGACCTCTTTATTATTTTTCGGTATCTGAATGTTCAGGATTTTATTCACCAGACTATCCGAAGGATAAAGTCGATGATTACCGATTTTTATGACCCAGGAAAGATATTTCCTGAAAACCTATCTGTACTTTCGAAGGTCTAACTGTCAAAAGATGCTTTCTAAGCTGTTCTAGCAAAGAAATGAAACCTACAATATGTTCTTCCCGTGTGTTATGGAATAAACAAATGTCATCTATATATGTGATGATATCGGGTCTATCGCCAACTAAACGGCGCATCATGCGAACAAATGTCGCAGGTGCATTCATCAACCCGAAACACATATAATTCCATTCCAATAAACAACTTGGTGTGGAAAATGCTGTCAAATGTCTAAAATTTTCGGACAACGGAATTTGCCATTTTCCTTTTGCCAAATCTAGTTTAGTAAAGAATATAGCGTTAGCCATCTGTGGAAGAAGATCTTCCAAAATTGGAATTGGCTTAGCATCTGTGACTGTAACTTGATTTAGTTTCCGAAAATCAATACAGATGCGTAAAGATCCATCTGGTTTCTTCACCAATACCATTGGAGAAGAATACGAAGATGAAGAGTGTGAGATGATACCCATTTTAAGCATATCTGAGATTTCTTTATTCACCTTATCTCTGTAGTGAATCAGAATAGGATATGGTCTGATTTTAATCGGAGTAGAATCAGTGATCACGATCTCGTGAGATATTAAGTCAGTATGACCTGGATGTTCTGAAAATACGTCAGAGAAAGAACGTAAAACATCACGGATCTGAATTTGTTCAGAATGCGAAAGTGATGAAGAAATAGAAAAACATCCTGCCACGTTTTCATGAGCAGAAATAGAAGGTAAAGTAAATTCCAACGGAATATCAGATGTAGCATCCTCAGACTGAACAACAGCGCATGAGGATCGATGAACCTCATCCAAGACATCTACCAATTCAGATGGTCTTGGCGTGTATAATTTTAACATATTTAGATGATAAGTTTTAATTTTCCATTTAATATCAATTGAGTAATCAACATCTGTGATCTTTTTCACTACTTTGTATGGCCAGTGCCATGAAATTAACAACTTATTTTCCTTAATAGGTAAGAGCAGTAAGACTTCATCCCCTGGGATAAATGATCTTAGGGTACGAGATTGGTTATGTAGCAACCTCGATCTTTGAGTTGCCGTTTGAATACTCTGGGATGCGATCTGACATGCATCTACTAACCTTTGTCGTAAATCAACAACGAACTCGTAACTATTGCGAGTTGCGTCATCCTGAGAAGTACCAAGGATTAAATCCTTCAATAGATACAACGGGCCTCTCGGATTCGCGCCATACACGAGTTCAAAGGGAGAGAACCCAGTACTCTCCTGAGGGATCTCTCTGTAAGCAAAGAGAACCGATGGGAGAATCTTATCCCAATCCCGAGGGTGTGCATCAGTAACCTTCCCAAGCATTAACTTATGAGAGCCGTTAAATCTTTCACAAACCCCATTTGCATTTGGTCTATAAGGACTTGTGAATGAATGTTTTATGCAATATAAGCTTTCTATCGCGCTCATAAGTTCCGACTTAAATTGTGTCCCTCTATCCGACAGTATTTCCTCAGGAAAACCTATCCTTGTAAAAATCAAGTTCAAAGCTTCCGCAACTGATATGGTATTAATGTTTTAACGGTATGGCCTCAGGCCATCTAGTGCACAAATCGATGCACGTTAAAATATATTGAAAACCTCGATCCGACATTACAGACAATGGACTGATGATGTCTATAGCTAGTTTCTTAAATGCGCGCACAGGCACATCTGTGACTTGCAAGGGTGATCTCTGATTCTTACCCCTGCGTGCGACTTTTTGACACGTATGACAAGATCTACAATATCTTTTCACATCTGTGTTGATGCCAGGCCAATAAAAATTTGTAGTAATTCGAAACAAAGTCCGATTACGACCCAAGTGTCCTGCCATAGGTACATCATGACCTGTATTTAAAACTAAAGGTCTAAAACTTTTTGGTACCACAATCTGTTTCTTTACCTGATCCACTCCTTTCTTAAAACATCTGATCAAAACATTGTTACGAAATTCAAACCAATATGATGAGCTCTTAGTGATCTTAATTTGTTTTGTTTCAGCCAAAGTGAATAATTTCTTTAAAGATTCATCCTCATTTTGTTTTTGTGTAAAGATAGTTGGAGAAATGTTTTGAGCATTTCTCAGTGGCGTCTCCTCCATGACAGATGGAGATGCATCGGTCAAAATGCTTGCTTCATGCTGAACTCTTGTAGTGACCGCATTCGCCATCAATGGGTGCTTGCTGACCCACTCTGCAATTTCTTCCGGTGAACAGTCTTTTACACCTGGAATGTTACATAGTATTACGTCACTTACAGGATTCTCCAAGCCACACACGAGTACAGTCCCTGAATAAAAAGGTGTGTCGATCTCCACCTTTGCCATGGGAAACCATTCAATGTTACCTCCAAAAGTAACGCATTTCAGTGACTTTCCTGTAAATGATGATTTATCTAGCAACGATTTCCGTATCCCGACTATCGTGCATCCCGTGTCGCGAAGAATGGTGGCGGGTCTATCACCTATAAAACCTTTGTGTAATGTAAGGCGACCAATAAAATCGCAGACAGACATCGCTGGTAAAATATGGCCACACAAAAGTCTAGTTTTAGCACCTGGCTCATAAAGTGTATTACACTCAGTGCAATTGTTATCTTTGCTTGAGCGTACAATGCATGCATTAGCCTGTTCAACATGGCTATTGTGACCACAAAGTGGGGTACAGACGTTAGCATGGTCTGCTTTTCCTTTTGCCAGTTTAAAATCATTTTTGTGATCAGGTTTGTGATTGCCTTGTTTGCCGTGCTTATTGTTTACTTCACTTAAATGACACCCACCATTTCCATTGGAGCGTTCACCTGAAGTTCTTCTATTATATCTGTGATGTATATCATCACTGCTATTACCGTAGTGTTGTTCACGACCTCGGTTAGAGTAATTAGAATATCTATACTCACCGAAGTGAGCTGGTGACTGACGACGAGGAAAATTGTACCGTCCTCGAAAGGAAGATCTATAATTACTCCTATATCTGCCCTCTGTACTCCTTGGGCGAGAACGGTGGTCACCTACTCCTCCGTCGTGGTACAAAACACATACTGGTAATGCATTATCAAAGGAAACCTTACGAATTTCCTTGTTTGGATGTGCAGACATGTAGTTTCTCCCCAATTCTTGACATTCGTTGATAGATTTTGGCTTTCTCTCCTGCAAAAAACTAACAAAATCTGCGTCACAGGTAGATACAACTTTATCCATGAGCATTAGGTCAAAATTTCATCAAAAGATTTATTGATACAAGATAAATCTATCCACAGACCCAAGTATAATTTAATAGAAGAGATGAACTCTCCAAAATCAGAATTCTTGGACGGAACTGCAGAGTGAAATCTGGATCGAAAACCCTCCTCAGTGAGCTGAAATTTTGCCATCAAAGTATTGGCAACAATATCGAAATCAGATCGACTTGTTTCATCAATTTACGTGAAACAACGCATTGCTTCCCCTGTGAGGTAGTCTGAAAAGATAATCGGCCACCTATCTTTTGGGATCTTCAAATCCATAGCCCTCATTTTAAACCTCATAATAAACGAGTCCATGCAGTCCCGTTTATCATCAAAATTTGGTAATTTAATTTTTGGATAATTAATATTATTACCCCGAGAACCTTGTGGATTAGCACCAGTATGTTGGGCATTAATCTTTGCAATCTCAATCTCTTTTTCTTTATCCGCCTGTAATTTCAATGACTGAAGTTCTATAGCATTTCTGTGTGCTTGATCCAATGAAGAAGTTCCAACTTACGTAGTTCCATTTTCTCCCGTTCTAGTTCTCTAGATGCTTCTTGATCTCTTCGAACCAATTCTTGTTCTTTTCTAGATGCCTCTAGTTGAACTAATTTCTTCTCTTCAAGTTCCCTTTCGTGATCCAATTTCTTCTCTTCAAGTTCCTTTGCTTGAGCAAGTCTTTTCTCTTCCAATTCCCTTGCTTGATCAAGCTCCTGCTTCTTTAAATCTCGTTGCTCCTTACGTTCCATCCGTTCCAAATAGTCATGATAGTTTTTGTCCGCATACGATTCCAACTCAACTCCAGATTTGCCTCAACGCAAACCCATCTCAATAAATTATGATAATGACGACATCTTGTGTTCTAATTCGAATCACCACGTGTCAAAACTCCTCTTAATCTCACTAATTAGTTACAATAAATTATGGTGTTGACTGAATTTATACCTTATGAAGGAATGAACATACCAAGAATGAGAGACGAGCACAGTGAAAAAGTATGGTACAAGTCAATGATGATGATAAAAAAGTGATATGTCGAATTACAGCACGTTACTCGACAAATATAACGGGAATAAAAGAAACAAATACATGTTGACAAGCAACTACAACTTTGAATAATTACTTGTAAAATAAATAAGACAGAAGAACGCACAATAACAGCAAATCGTCAAATTTCACACTGAGACAAGAGTGATAGCAAAACAGCTGTACAGACACGTGACCCACTTACGTAAATTAGTGAATGAAAAAATATATAACGTAGACTGGACGGAACAATCTATACAAATACTGATGTCTGTTATGCAGTCACTGCCATCAATGGTACCTATACCTTGTAGCGGTATGGCAGCTTGTGTACCCTGACAATCCCCAGAGCTATGCCAGTGGGAGTTTTACTCTTGGTAGGTTCAACCATGCTGGACTGGTCTGCGTGGGTAGGGGTCAGACAAAAGCTGGTACCCTGGTCCTCCAGGTTGGGGGTTTTAGCACAGGGCCGACACCCCTGTCTGTGTAAAAAAATCACACACGTTACGGAAACAGCAATAAATGGAAATACTTTGATGCGGGACGGACATCCGGAGTCTCAGGCTCGTATGACTGACAGTGGTGAAAGCCGAAAGGAAGCCACTGGCATGAAAACGGATGCCCAGACCGCAAAACACGAAACCAGAATTGGTTTTTGGAATGTCAGAACTATGAACGAGGCAGGAAAGCTGAGACAGATTACAGCAGAGATGAGGAACTACAAACTACATATCCTGGGAATAAGCGAGAGCAGATGGACAGGGATGGGGAGAATAAAAACAGCTACAGGGGAAACAGTACTTTATTCTGGTAGAGAGGACGGTCAGCACAACGAAGGTGTAGCCATTATCCTTAAGAAAGGAATGGAAAGGTCTCTACTGGAATGGAAACCCATTAACAACAGACTAATAAGAGCAAGACTGAGAGGGAGATTCACCAACACCACAATTATAAAATGTTATGCACCAACAAATGACAGCGACGAAGAGATCAAGGACGAGTTCTATCAACAGGTACAAAAGGAAATGGAAACTGTACCCAGGTACGATCTTATTATAGTAATGGGAGACCTAAATGCGAAAGTTGGAACACACAATAATTATAACGAAAGAGTAATGGGGAAATGCGGCAGTGGAACAGTAAATGAAAATGGGGACAAATTAATAAGCTTCTGCAGTATTAACAACCTGGTCATTGGAGGAACACTTTTTCAACACAAAGAAGTGCACAAGTTAACATGGGAATCACCAAACGGACGAGACAAAAACCAGATAGATCACATAATGATCAATGGCAGATGGAGACATGCACTACAAGACGTGAAAGTAAGAAGAGGCGCAGATGTGGGAAGTGATCATCACCTAGTAGTAGCAAGACTGAAGGTGAAACTCAGAGCTGCTGGACCAGTTGCAGTCAAACAGAAAAGATACAACATCACGAAACTTAAGGACCCCCTCACCAGAAAAGCGTTTGTGGTCGACGTAAAGAGACGATATCTGATTACCAAAAGCCAGGAAAGAACAGAGACCGACGATGTGGACCAGAAATTCAACACCATCTCAACAATATATAAAGAAAGCAGCAAGTCATGCTTGGGATTCCAGGAAAGAAAGAGCCAAGACTGGATAACACCAGAAACGCTAAACACCATAGCGAAGAGAAAGGAAATGAAAAGGAAGAAAACAGAAGCTAAGTCTCCCAGGTTAAAGGCAATATATAGTGAACAGTACAGTCAGCTGGACAAGGAAGTAAAACGTCAAACCCGTGCTAACAAAAGGACATTTCTGGATGACCTTGCAAGACAGGCAGAAGAGGCAGCACTGAGAAATGAACAAAGCACAGTTTATAAAATAACTAAAGCTATCAGTGGAAAAACGAGGTGCAAACAACATAACGTTAGTAAGAGACAAGCAAGGAAATCTCATCACCACAGCACAGGGGCAGGAAACAAGGTGGGCAGAGCACTTCAGAGAAACACTGAATAAGGAACCACCAGAGACTCAGCTGAATGTTCCTGAGGCTGAAAGTGACTTAGACGTAAATACAGACATTCCACGAAAAGAAGAAATTATCACAGCTATCAAAGGGCTAAAAAATGGAAAAGCGCCTGGTCACGACAATCTGAATGCTGAGCTATTCAAGACAGACCCTGAACTAGCAGCAGAACTATTAGAACCACTATTTGCACAAGTCTGGGAAACTGAGACAACACCAACAGAGTGGAGTAAAGGAACAATTGTCAAATTGCCCAAGAAGGGCGACCTTGCAGACTGCAACAACAACTGGAGAGGAATTACCCTCCTCTCAGTTCCCAGCAAAATACTAGGCAGGATAATCATCCAGAGAATTTCAAAAGCAGTTGACCATAAACTGAGGAAAGAACAAGCGGGCTTCAGAAAGAACAGAAGATGTGCAGATCATATATTTGCCCTCAGGAACATTATAGAGCAGTGCTCAGAATGGCAGAGACAGCTGTACATTAACTTTGTTGATTTTGAAAAGGCTTTCGACAGCATACACAGGGACAGCCTATGGAAAATTCTGAGGGCTTATGGAATTCCCAGCCGCATTGTTTCCATTATAAAAAGCCTCTATTCTAACTTTACGTGCAGTGTTGGATCGAGTAATGTAACTTTCGAAGTGAAAACAGGAGTACGACAGGGATGCCCTTTATCAACAACATTATTTTTGACAGTCATAGATTGGGTGATGCGCCAGACAACAGAGGGCAGTCCAAGAGGAATTAGATGGACAACGTTTTCTACACTGGAAGATTTGGAATATGCAGATGACATTGCACTGCTCGCGCATTCACACCAACACATTCAAGACAAAACTGATAGACTGAATAAGTATGGCCAGCAGGTTGGCCTGAACATCAATCTGAAGAAGACAGAGGTCATGACACTAAATGTGGGCAATCCTGAGCCAATAACAGTAAGGAACCAGAAGTTAGAACAGACAGACACATTTACTTACCTAGGAAGCATAGTAACACCTGACGGCGGAACAAGCAAGGACATTAACAACAGAATGAATAAAGCGAGAACAGCCTTTGCTATTCTCAACAACATTTGGAAGTCTTCCCAGTACAGCACAAACACCAAATTAAGACTGTATGAGAGCTGTGTACTTTCTGTGCTTCTCTATGGTGCGGAATGTTGGAGAGTAACAGAGAAGGAAATGTCGAAACTGTCCTCCTTCCACACAATCTGCCTAAGGAAAATTCTCCGAATCTTTTGGCCAAACACCATCAGCAACCAAGAACTACTTATTCGGAGTAACCAGGAGGACATGCACACCATCATAGCTGGCAGACGCTGGAGTTGGGTTGGCCATGTCCTCAGAAGGGACCCTGATACCATCGCAAGAACAGCTATGCTATGGACCCCCGAGGGAAAGCGAAAGAGAGGCCGACCAAAAACAACTTGGCGGAGAACTGTGGAAGCTGAGATGCAAAGAATGAACCACAGTTGGGGCACTGTACGAAGGATGGCCGCCGACCGAGCAAAGTGGAATCAATTTGTTGCTGCCCTACAAGACGCCACCAGGCGTGATGGCCGCTGACTGCTTTGACGGTTGGCGGTTATGGATCAAAGAAGAAGAAGAAGTTATGCAGTCAAAGACTAAAATTCCACTGTTATTTTCTTTGACTGGACAACCAACAATAACCTAATAGGACATCGTCATTTGCAAACTTTCGGAAGAAAATTTACAAATAGCGAGCATTTACTTTATACAAATAAACATGCAGATGAAATAACACGTAGGACTGGATGTTGACTGGCAAAAGTCTCTGAAATGGTCAAATACTGTCACGCATTAGAGAAATCATAACTCTACTTATCTTTCTTGTTGAACTCAGAACCTCTACAGATAAGGAATCAGTGTGTTACGTCAGTGTGTTGTGCCACACCTCGACTTCAGGAATTCATAAATGGACGAAAACCCTCTTGACTCCCATTTCAGCAAACGGTCGTTTGCAAGTTTTCCGGCTTTGATGACGTCATCGAGTAAAATTTGCCAGATTGTCCTTTATCGTTCACCATCGAAAATTGCGTGCTTTGCCAGTATTTAAAATCTTGAATGTGGAGATGTAAAGTTCGAACCGAATCAATTTGATATCGCAGTGTTGAATCTTGACAGTCCTCAAGGTCATGTCAACGATCTTTGATGCATCTACAAGGAGTAGCCGTTACATGTCATCCTTCATTGTGAAATTCAGTGAATGTACAGTTTTTATCGACACTTTATAATCGTATAGTTTTTCAAATGATAAAAGTCCTGCGTAAAAGTTCAGTGCAGTAGTCCAGCTTCAGCTGATTTCAGATTCGTAATATGAAGAAAAATTCGTTTCTTGATGTCCCAAGTAGACCAACCTGCCAGTTATCGTACGGGCTTCCAGCTATTTGACAGGACGTAAGTTATTTCAGTTATGGACGACACCCCCCAGTTATTTGACAAGACTGAGCCCCCAGTTATTTCTCCTCTGTTAAGGGATGGAGAAATTGCCCGAATTCTTTTGTTGTCTAGGGTCTATTTGTGTTATTGAAGAAGTGAGAATTCATTCATCTTGCTTTGGTTTATATTGTTGAATATTCTGGCAACCACCCGTCTTGTATACACCTTTCCATATCAACATCTCAAGTACTGCATAAAGCTAATAGCGGTGTAAATTAACCTTGAGAGATTGAATAAACTACTGGGCTTGGACGATTTGGTAACAGTTTAATAACGAGTAAGTACACACTAACAAGGTCACAATTACGAACATGGCATGTTACAGTCTTGCTTAAATCTGCTTCGACTTTCTAAACATGTCACCCGACTTCTCCCTTCCACATATCTTGATAATCTCATTTATTAATCACTATTTCCAGCGGCGTATTTAGCGTCCCGTTCAATAAAGTTCGTTGTAATTTTCCCATCAACACTGGGGGAATTTAAGCGTCCCAATATCTCAAGTATCCATAAATCAAGTCCACATCAATCCATAAGCTTCGGGGTAGGTCGCTTCCCGGTATAACAATTCTACTAATTTTATTCCTATATCTTCGGGGAATGATACCTCCCGGAATAACAACTGTTCAATTATATTTGTTTATATAATTTTAGTTTAACATCCTTCTGTGTCTTGGGAGTTATAGTCCCGTATCGCATTTACTTATAATCCTGGCATTTTCTCATGCCTTTCATTTAAGCTATAGCTTACCCTTTTTTCCCTCAGAAATATTTATTGAATACACAATCCCATATACTGGCTGATACACAAGCTATTTTAGGCACACATCTTGACGCTATGACGTCACATACCAATCTGCCTACATCATTCCTAGATACTCATCTCACAGCGACCGCTTTCATGTATTTCTTGCGTTCAGTTGAGGTACGACATGGTGTGACAAAACCCTGGCACTAATAATAAGTTGCCGTGATAAAAATCGCACCATGAAGTGGCCTGAACACTTACGTTCACGCGATGGATTGAGCTGTTTGAAACAGAATATACATATGAAGCCCTTATGGACTTATTACTTCGAGACAAAGTTATGTCATCTGTCAATGAGTCTTTTCTTGCCTTTCTACATGAGCGTAAACCTATGAACATAAAAGATATGGAAGAATATTGTTGGCAGTATGTCACTGCGCACCCTCATGTAACTATTAGCAACTCTAAAGTTAAGGAAGGTTTGCCAGTTGCTTCTGCAGCACCATATGGCCCTAACTTTTATCGTAAATTTCAAGGTACTCAACACAACTTTAATAGGAAGAGTAATCGTAATTATGCACAAAATCAAACCAATCCATCACATAATGGTTCTTCTTCGAAGAACTGGAGGCGAACTGACAGTCCTCGTAATTTTGGGTCCAGCAATTTTAGAAACTTTTGCAGGGGTAGTCACAATAGAAACTATCCAAGCTATTCTTCACGGACACAACAAAACCAAACTAATAAATATTCTCGTCAATGGGAAAATGACAATAGTGATTATGGAAACTGGGATTCATACCAGAACAATGGTAAAGTAGACCAAACAATGACAATTTCAGAGGAAATAATAATCGCGGTAGATCACAACACAACAAAAGTAGATCATATCACCAGGCAAACTCTGTACAGCAAGAGTCTCAGGGAGCCTGTAATCAAGTGAACGATAATAAAAACTCTAATGCTATCACTTGTTCTGCTTTCGATTTTGGGAGAGCATCTCAATGCCCCCAATGCACAACATTGTTCGAACCGACTACTGTAACTACCTTGAGTTGTGGTCACCCTCTTCCCGCTCTTCCTGCTGCAGTTGCGCATGACGGGAGAGGATCTCTTATCTTACATAAAGGTCTAGTGAATAATAATCCAGTCTCAGTCCTTTTTGATTCTGGATGCACTACTATCAGAGTTAAGCAATCTCTCATAGATCCTTCATGTGTCACGGGAAAAGTAGTCAAATGTGCGACATTTGGTGGCACTCTAGAAAAGTATCCAACTGCTATCATTCACATTGCTACTCCCTTCTTTACGGGAGATGTCCACGCGTGTCTTCTACCTAATCCTATTGCGGATCTTATCATCGGTCGTATTCACGGAGTTAAGGAATGCACCCCGCAGCAGATTGCTTCTTGGGAAGAACAAAATATCCAAGCTACCAATGCAGTAGTCACAAGAGCACACGCTCTTAATATGCCTCAAACTTCATCGACTGAAAGTAATGAAGTGCATAGCCAAGATGGTCACTTGGTGATTTCGCGTGACTCTTTTTATAAAACTGCAAGAAGATGATCCTTCTTTAAAAAAAATCTTCATTCTGACTAAAAAGGGTGATCCAAATCAGAATACAAATCGCAAATCTTGGATTACAATGAAGAATGGTGTACTCGTGCGTATGGTACAAGATTCGACTACGTCTATGCATTCACAAATTCTCGTGCCCAAGAGTATGAGAGTCCAAATTCTGCAACATGCTCACGACTCTCAGTGTGCTGGACATATGAGTTTTCCCCCCACTAAGTCGAGAGTTCTTGTGGCTTTCTTTTTGCCATTTGTGAATAAAGACATACGAATTTATTGCCGATCTTGCAAAATATGTCAAGATGTCAAATCGAGATGTCCACGACATGCAGCACCTATCCAGGCTGCGGACATTCCTATTCGGCCGTTTCAGAAAATGGCAATAGATATTATTGGCCCTTTTAGGATCAAGTCGGCCAGAGGACATCAATTTATCCTAACATGCGTTGACATGTGCACACGTTGGCCAGAGGCTATACCTCTTAAGAGCATCTCCACTGCCGATATTGCAGACGCTCTTTGGCTGATATTTTCTCGTTTGAGATTTCCCAGAGAAATATTGTCAGACCATGGCACCCAATTAATATCAGACACTATGTCGCAGGTAATGTCTACTCTGCATATTAAAAGGTCTCTGAGTAGTATCTATCACACGATGTCTAATGGGTTAGTCGAACGTTTCAATAGAACACTCAAGAACTTACTTGGGAAGATAACTGAGGATCATCCTCAGGATTGGGACTGGGTTTTACCCGCGGCTCTCTTTGCATATAGAGACGTCCCCAACGAACATAAGGGTTTTCTCCTTTTGAACTTGTCTTTGGCGCGCGACCGCGCGGTCCTATGTCTTTGCTTCACGATCTTATAACTGCTGATAATATTAACGATGACACACAATCTTCATATGAGTATGTCATTGCTCTCAGGCAGAAGATTATCGAAGCATGCAAACTAGCAACTTCCTCATCCGAATTTGCTAAAGAAAAGGCAAGGCAATTTGCAAATAAGAATATATGCCTACGACATTTTTTTCCTGGCGACAAAGCACTTGTTTTGCTTCATTGTAGGGAAAACAGACTTCTTATTGCATGGAAAGGTCCGTATACAATAGTCTCAAGAATTTCCGTTGTCGACTATGTTGTCGATATTGACGGAAAGCATAAAACCTTTCATATAAACATGCTCACGGAATTTCATGAACGACCAGACTATTTGCAGCCTATTTTCCAGGCGACGGACGATTCTCCAGTTCCACATAGTCATTACTTATCCCTGTCAGTTATATAGGATGAGGAAACTATTTTCCCAGATGTTAATCTTCCTCTTCCAGTGATTCCACTTACTTCTATGGAATCTTGGAAAAACGTTACTGTTTCTCCTAATTTGTTTACTGATTAACAGCGACAAGTCTCTTCTATGTTACAAACATTTCAGGATGTTCTTACCGACATTCCTGGACACACACATGTCATTGAACATGACATTATACTTACTGACCATAATCCTATCAGAGTCAGACCTTACCCTATCCCTATTCATTTTCAAACACAGGTCGAGAAAGAATTGGATGAAATGATACAATTGAAAATAATTGAACCATCCACTTCAGCATACCCTTCGTCCATGGTTATTGTTCGAAAGAAAGACAATAGCATACGCCTTTTCGTCGATTATCGCATATTAAACCAAGTTACGAAGTTCGATGCTGAACCTATGCCTTTATTAGAAGATCTACTTATTAGACTTTCTAATTCTCGATTCTTTACCAAACTCGACTTGTCAAAAGATTATTGGCAAGTTCCTTTAACTGAACGCGCTAAACCTCTTACTGCTTTCTCAACACCTAGGGGTTTGTTTCAATGGAATTTCATGCCTTTCGGCCTTATGAACGCCCCAGCTACTTTCGTACGCATGATGCGTCGAATTCTCTCATATCGTTCAGATGTCATTGCATACTTGGACGATATCTGTCTCTTCAGTGATTCTTGGGAAGATCACTATTTGGGTTTATATGAATTACTGTCTACTCTACGCGAGCATAATTTGACTGCAAAACCCTCTAAAGCCTATGTTGGGTTTAGTGAAATCTCTTTCCTGGATCACCGTGTTGGTCACGGTCTCTTGAAGACAGAGGACCACAACACTTCTAAGATACTAAACATTTCTATTCCTAAGACAAAAAAGCAAGTACGTAGTCTCTTAGGTTTAAAACAATTCTACGGAAGATTCATTCCGAATCTGTCCTCTATCATGGCATCTCTTTCAACCCTATTGAAAAAACGGTCTCCTAATATGGTGCGCTGGTCCCAAGAATGCCAGTCTTCATTGGATAAGATTAAAACTTTATTCTCATCTCCCCCTATCTTAAGGCTACCCACTACCGATAAGACTTTTGTTCTTCGTAGTGACGCCTCATCCACTGGGATCAGGGCGGCACTAATGCATGAGTATTCAGAAACTCTGCATCCTAAAATGTATATCTCTAGGAAACTGAATGCGACAGAAAGGAATTACTCGGTTCTAGACCGTGAATTGTTGGCTATGGTCTGGTCAATTCTTAAGCTACAAAGATTCCTTCTTGGCGCGCATTTCATTGTGGAAACCGACCAAAAAGCTCTTACAGCTATTCATAGTAAGAACTTGAAGAGCTAGAGATCCACTCGATATGCCATTGCTCTTCAACCTTTTCATTTCACAGTACGAACTATTTTTGGTTCGGATAATGTGATGGCAGACATACTGTCTAGATGCAATTAACTCATCCAGCAACATTTACACTGTTACAACTCCACCAACCAAGAGACAGACTGTTTATATCTATGGAGGCCCAAAAATGCCCTTTACATTTATGGTGGCCAGTGTGGGGACATTATTTGTTGCGGACAGTTTTGCTGTTATTATAGACTGTTAAATGTACCTGTTTAAGTTTGGAGACATTATTTGTTAAATTCTTGATCAAAGGGGAGTTACTCATTTTTTACTTGGGTTGAAGTAGTAGTTGTTACCCCCACTTGTCTTTAAAACCCAGCGGTCTAATTTTAGGACCGAAGTCTTATTACCTGACCATATTTGGCTCGAGTGGTCAGCGTTTCCTGGAATGTTTTCAGACCACCCACCTGAGCCTAGCTCAGGGGTTTTGCGTCTCACGACGCATGCGCGACTTTTGTGGCGCGATTAAGAAAGACTGTTTGCTAGGGATTCGAGCTGTGGTTTTCAAAGGGTCAAGACGGGTTTTGCGCCTTCGATCTGGCTTTTTGCCTGGGGAAGGAAAGTCCTCTGTGTGTGACCAAGAAGTCTAAAGATTGTTTCCCCATGTTGTATTCTATGCGCCTAGGAGGCGAGTGTGTTTTTTTGGTGTTTACTCTGAAGAGATGTCAAGGTAAATTATCCTTCAAATCATTGTCCTCTATTGCCAGAATCATGTATAACATTTTTTACCAGCTTAGTGACTTTTCCCTGGGCGGGAAAGAGTCCATTTAGAATACTAGAATTTGAGCACACGTATTATGCTGACATATGTATTGGGTCAGTGAATGTCCAAAGAACTTGATATACGTTGAAACCCGCTATTCTGGCGGCATCATCTTGGACAAGGTCTGATATACCTTGTCTGCTAAGGAAAACCACAGAGGCCATTGTATTTGGAGGCCCGCCATATTTTGCGGCCTGCTGTATACCAGAAATGTACCTGACTTGCTGGTGTCAGAAGAGAGTTGGTGTAAACTCATATATTTGAAGACCCGTTCCCAATGCGGGGTATTTTGCTGTAGCCGAAGAAAGAGAGATAGATTGAGGTCAACATTATATATGCGCAGCCTACTGATGAAGTGTTGATGCAAACTGTACTGAACCGTTGTCATGTTTACGTTGTCCTGAGTTATGTCAAATGACTGTATATATCTTGATGTCGGCGTCCCTTGTAATCGTACTGCATTAAAGTGTTGAAAACGTCAGAGGTGTTAACAAGCTCCATGAATTTCTACGTTGTGGTGCAAGAGTGTATTGTCCAATAGATGACTGTCTTCCACGAACCTTTACACACCCATTCGCACTCTTTGATGTCTACTCACGCACCACTACTGTAACACTACAACACTTTGAAGTCAAGAAATGAATGTCAACTCTACGGCGGCCAACCAGTATATATAATTCAATACCATAATTCCTGCCGTAAGTACTTCGGTCGGTCAGTCGTCACACTTTGCACACCTGTAGTGTGGTGAGTACTGGGGCAACTACGACAGTAGTTTTTGCCAGGAATAGTCTATGAGATATTAGATATAAGGTCTCTAGAAATTGGCTCGTTAAGAAAGAATAAAGACCTATTCGAGATAGGGACAAGAAGACAGGAATGTGAATGCTTTCCACTAGACAGTGTTTTCTAATTAATTCTGGAAAGAGTTCTGTTTCCCCACGACCTTAGCTTCTGCTCTTAGATCCCGTAAAGAAAAAGCCCCCAACCTCATCTGAGTAGAGAAAGGTTCCTATAGGTGAATATGTAACACCGACAGCACGAGTGATACATTAACAAACTAGATAATTATCAAACGATCATTTGGGTTTATTAATGGAATATCCACACATATAGGGTTAGTAATGGTTAGAACGTGATGATGGTGAAAGACGATTCACCCAAAACACACAGATGAGATAATAAAATTGCAGTTAATTAAGTAATAGTTAATTAATAATAAACTGGTGTAAAGTGAAATGATGATGTGATAAGATACATGTTACCAAAATGGTGAGTAATCTACACAGTCCATGTGTCTCTAAATGCTTCGCATTGATATGATGATTCATGTGTAGGCATACAATGTCCCAAGTTGTTATAAGTTATGTCGATTGGGGTATCTCTAAGTCGAGGACGTTCTGATGAATACTGTTGTCGCACGGAGAACGCTGACGAGATATCTATGTATATTCCTTCACTGTTTGAGTATATCTCTGTAGTGTTGATCAACAGTTAATAGCTGTCATATGAACAAAAGGTCTGTTGTCTAATCTCCCGAGGGTACTGGCCAGACTGGATATTCTCACGAAATGTTAGTGATATGTAGACTCATAACCTTGCATATGTAGTCGTGATTCATAAAATATATAGAGTCTGCTTCATAGAATGCGCTTAAGAGTGTTTTGCACTTGGTATAAATATGCGATTCCTCTTTTGAGCTCTTTTGCTTGACTTCAGATAATAATGATCTTTCGAGTGAATTGAATTTATGATGACTCTGTGTTGAACTTGTGATAACGATGTATTGAACTTGTGAGCAAGCAGTATATAGTGACGAAAATGCTGCGTCCACCTTCTGACTTGTGGGTGAGACAATATTCCTTTTTAATTGAGGAATGAAAGATGTCCTATGGCAAATTCTGCTAACCAAATGTCCGTGTTTGATAACTTATTTATGGTTAGACGTCAGATACGTTGCGTGTAGACTCAGACTTCTGATGAACTGAAGACACACAAAAGTCTTCGTAAGTTTTTCACATTTAACATCACTGGTTGACTTTCATTTATACTACTGCTCATTATTCATTTCTCTCTCTCTCTCTCTCTCTCTCTCTCTCTCTCTCTCTGAGTTCAATTCTAATGATGTTAAATATCTTAGGCATGAGAGTGTGTGCGCATGGGAGACTGTGATGATGATGATGATGATGGTGAAGTATGAACTATTAATTACCTCCTATCATCTTCTAGGAAAATCTTCTGATTTTATTAATCAGTTATGCAAAGAATTATTTGAAACTCTATCTTTCGCACATTTTAGCTGTGAAGTTAAAATAAACAAAATTAAGAAAATGTATTAATAATCTATATAAGATCTAATAACCTTCTTTTCCCTTCGCAAAATTCTTTACGAACACAATTCATCACAGAACTGAATTATATCCACTCTGAATAAACACGTGTATTAGGCTAGGTGTTTTAGGGATTGTATCTCTGCCTCACAATGTAAAAAACTGGACTCCTTCCTCTTGCAAGCTACGCAGTAGATTATATTTCTGCCAGTCCAATATGGGTTGGTTTGACCTCTGATTGTTTATTGTTCACCTGGCCAAGGTGGGCGTCCAATGTGGTTACCCTGGGATGAAAGAGCAAATGTCGGAGAAAATACAATACGAAAGATGTAGGAAAAGATAGAGCAATAAGGCCTTTGCGCTCGTTTATCACAACACCTTAAAACGTATTACAATTGCAATTCTTTGCTTACAGACTGGCGCTGAGACCTAGATTTAGCCTAATTCATAGCAGTGGGAAATTATTTCAGCAAAACATCGTAGACGCCGTCATGAAGACTGAAGAATTAAGAATAAACTATTTACGAGATAATCAGAAATATCTACCAGTGAAAATATACCGTTGACCATTGGATGCAGTTGAAGCAAGAGCTCAGAAACAAAACTTGAGAGCAGGGAAGATGATAATTCTGCCTTCGGCTTTCCAAGGCAGCCCAAGGTACATGTAACAAAACTATCAAGATCCTTTGGCAATTGTTCGAATGTTTGGGAGACCTGATAAACGCGTTAAATTTACTTGCAATCCTGCCTGGCCTGAGATAGTTAGTGCAATGGAAGGAAAACAACGACCTGAACACAGACCAGACATAACTGTGCGAGTGTTCAAAATAAAATTGGCAGAACTGCTTGACGTCATTCTCAAGCGGAATCTTGTTGGTATTGTGATAGCCTTCATCAATATGGTAGAGTTCCAGAAACGTGGACTAAAATATGCGCACATACTCCTCACTCTGTCTACAGATTCTAAAATACGCACAAAGGATGCAATTTACAAAGTCGTAAATGCAGAGCTACCATGCTCAAAAACAAATCCAAGGTTGCTTGAATTCGTCACAAAGTGCATGCTACATTGTCCCTGCGGCGAATTCAATAAACGATCTCTGTGCATGAAAGACGGCAGATTAGGTAGACAACAAGTCTAATATATCCAAATGACGCAGACCAGCCAGCATGCGACTGTGCGTGATAGTGAGAAAGGATCAAATCTGACACCTGTTACGAGGGTAACTGCACTTGCAATGATGCGTAGCTCTCTGAGGTTGATGCTGTTAGAGCATGGGCGCTCCAGGTACTATGTGTTATGATGTATAACCCCCAAAAGGGAACCACCAGATCTACCCGAGTTTGGGAGTTGGTAAGAGGTGGTTGACGAACAAATAAGTGCTTGACGCAATCACTTCTGTTGTATTTCTATCAAGCAGTATAGGCCGAAATACAACAGAAGTGATTGCGTCATTAATAGGCTGAACTGCCCATGGAGGACTTCTGGTGTCGTGTATTGTGGTTCGCACTATTGACCTGCCATTGAAACATCATTTTTTGATGATGCGTAGATGGCAGGGCGGATAGTGTGATTCGCTTGCATGGCTAGGCGGGGTTGTCGCACGGAAGGTCCAGTGTTCAAATCCTGGGTAAGCCACTCATGTCTGTTGTTTTTCTGTTGTCTGGTGTTCTACTTCTTTATTTCCTGCGAGTGCCTGATAACATACCTTTATATTTGTTTCATATTAATTTACTGTTTACAGGCCTCGGGTTTCCCTCCTTTATGTGTAATAAATGTTTATCACAACAGTTATTGGTTGGATAAACTGCAAGCCATCTCGCTGCCAGTAATCTTCTTCCTGGAGCACGTGTTCTTCTCAATTAGCCCAGTACTCTGTGTTTATTCGTGAAAGAGCTTTACGAGTCATGTCTTTAACATCGCACATTTTAAAAGTGGTGTTCTGGGCGGCCACTTGCCCTTTAACTCTAGAACAAACCAGTTCTATTGGGTTAAGGTGAGAATGATAAGGTGGGAGTCGAAGAGAAACATGACCCTGCTCTTGGATAATTTTATCAATCAGATACACTTTTGTCTTATTCATCTGTCTCACAAGCTGCAACAACTCTGGTTTTAAATAGCTGTTGTCAGCAAAGATGTTTTCATTCACAAGCCAACTCCTGATTTCGTCTTACGTGCTAGCCGAAGTGGGAGCTTTATCCTCCTGCGATAGAACATTATGATAGGACGCATTATCCATTACCAGGCAAGACGGCCTATCTAGAGTCGGGAAGAGTGTACTCACGATCCAATCTATAAAAATTTGCCCATTCATTTCACTGTGGTAGTCCCTACCATCTACAGACTTTGATTGAAAAATAAGCTCTGCATCACGGACAAGCCCATTCTGTCTGCTGCCAGCATGTGCTAATATAATGCGTTGACCTTTGCTGCTGGGAATTTTCCTTCTATGGTCTCCGTCAATAGATTGCCATTCTTTTTCGTTCGTATGATGAGCATTAACCCAAGATTCATCCAAATACACTATATCGTAGCCGTCTTGTCTTCTCTCACGAATCTGCCTAAGGTATTTGCTTCAAGCTGCAACCAGGTCACTTCTTCCCATGAAGTTGATCGCCCCCCACATCAGCACACCTCCACCACCATGTGGAGGAGCCTCATCAACGCTGTTCTGGGAGTAGCGCTCATGGACTCTGCGGTAAACTCTTCTCCGTCTATCGTGTCGCTGGAGCATAAAAAATGATTCATCACTAAACCAAAGGCGTCAACAGTCATTGCCAATAGTAGTAGGGTATGTTGGAAACGATTATCATTCCGGTGGCGCGCTGGTGGCGCGGATGGTGGCGCGTGACTTTTATATAGCAAAAACGCCTGGTGGCGCGTGACTTTTATATAGCAAAAAAAAACGGTGGTGCGCGCGGCGCAAGATGGCGGACTTGAGCTAACAAGGGGAGGTTATTTGGGTCAAGATGGCGGATTTGAGTTAACAAGGGGAGGTTATTTGGGTCAAGATGGCGGACTTGAGCTAACAAGGGGAGGTTATTTGGGTCAAGATGGCGGATTTGAGTTAACAAGGGGAGGTTATTTGGGTCAAGATGGCGGATTTGAGTTAACAAGGGGGAGATAATTTGGGTCAAGATGGCGGATTTGAGTTAACAAGGGGGAGATAATTTGGGGCAAGATGGCGGATTTGAGTTAACAAGGGGGAGATAATTTGGGTCAAGATGGCGGACTTGAGCTAACAAGGGGGAGATAATTTGGGGCAAGATGGCGGATTTGAGATAACAAGGGGGAGATAACAAGAGGGCGGGATGACTTTTTATATAAGGAAATACTCATTACGCAGGTGGAGCAGCAGGCGGGATGACTTTTTATATAAGGAAATACTCATTGCGCAGGTGGAGCATCAGGCGGGGTGACTTTTTATATAAGGAAATACTCATTATGCAGGTGGAGCAGCAGGCGGGATGACTTTTTATATAAGGAAATACTCATTGTGCAGGTGGAGCATCAGGCGGAGGGTGATGACTTTTTATATAAGGAAATACTCATTGTACAGATGGAGCAGCAGGGGTTGGTACATGACTTTTATATAAGGAATTGAGGAGGAGCAGCAGGTGGGATGACTTTTTATATAAGAAAATACTCATTGAGCAGGTGGAGCAGCAGGCGGGATGACTTTTTATATAGGAAAAATGTGCAGGGGCAAGATGGCGGGGTGACTTTTTATATAAGGAAATACTCAGTGTGCAGGTGGAGCATCAGGCGGAGGGTGATGACTTTTTATATAAGAAAATACTCAGTGTGCAGGTGGAGCATCAGGTGGGGTGACTTTTTATATAAGGAAAATGTGCAGGGGCAAGATGGCGGGATGACTTTTTATATAAGAAAATACTCATTGCGTAGGTGGAGCATCAGGCGGGATGACTTTTTATATAAGAAAATACTCAGTGTGCAGGTAGCACCAGGCGGGATGACTTTTTATATCAGGACATACAGTGTGGAGGTGGAGCAGCAGGAGAAGTGGATAACTTTTTACCAGGCTTTGAGATTTTTAGATAACAAGAAGACGTTTTTAGACATAAGATGGCGGGGTGCTTTTTTTATATAAGGAATTGAGGAGGAGGCGAGGAGGAGACCCATGAATTTTTTATATAGAGATATGTTTAGATAACGAGAAGACGTTATTTATAGACATATATTAATTCTGCAGGAGTGATGCAGGGGCAGGGATGATATTTTTGTGTGATGTGGTATGGTTTTGGGGGTGGAAGAGAGATATTTTAGATGTTGAGGGGAGATGTGGTGACGTTGTCAGGATGCATCTGTGTACATTTTTGGGGGTGTAGCAGGCGAGTGGACCAGCATTGAGAGGTGGGAGTGAAGAGACATTGGTGACGAGGTACGGGTGTAATGTAGCAGGTGGGGTTAGGTTAGGGGGGATATTTTTGTGTGATGTGGTATGGTTTTGGAGGTGGAAGAGAGATATTTTAGATGTTGAGGGGAGATGTGGTGACGTTGTCAGGATGCAGCTGTGTACATTTTTGGGGTGTAGCAGGCGAGTGGACCAGCATTGAGAGGTGGGAGTGAAGAGGCGTCGGTGACGAGGTACGGGTGTAATGTAGCAGGTGGGGTTAGGTTAGGGGGGATATTTTTGTGTGATGTGGTATAGTTTTGGAGGTGGAAGAGAGATATTTTAATCTGTAATGTAGCAGGTGGGGTTAGGTTAGGGCGGAGTAGTAGGGTGTGTGTTGTGGAATTGTTTTGTTATGTGTGTTGGTGTGTGTGTGTTTATATGTCTACATCCGCGTGACTTTTATATAACGAAAATGTGTTGGAGGAACGTGGAGGAGGAGAGGTCTTGGAATATAGTAATATATAAGTTCATTAATGGCGGGCGTGTTGTGTGATGATTATTTTACAAACAGTTATACGTACATATTACAGATAGGTAGCCGATATTACAACAGTTAGATGCTATTTAGTTATACATATATAGAAATATAAAAGAGAAAACACTAGATACATTTTATATATTTATTGACAAAGTTAGTTGATCTATGGGTGACATATAACCGCACTTCTTTTCGTATACCCCTTGGAGCTCTCAGAACACAGGTGGTTCGGTTTACTTGGCGAGTCTGTCAATGCACGTTTTGTCTTGTTCGTTCAACGAGGGGGTCAAATGGGAAGATTTCCCTTTTAGGCTTCTAAGTTTGTCACTGCTGGGTGGGTTGACTTTTGTCAAACTTTTTTTGGCGCAACGTGTGGTGCAAATCTGCCTCCCGCTCGCAGCATAACGAAAAAGAGACGTTGGATGGGCGGGTTTTTGCAGAGGTGTTTTAACGTGACACCAGGTACGGAAATCACATCTTTGAACATATCTACCCCTAGGTCCGCGTAAAAACTAACGTGTTGTTCTAACGCTGTGTGTGGCTAGTGATGAGAATATAAGACGCTGAGAGGTGAAGTTTGGTCGTAGACAACTACTCACTAGGAAATGCCCGTGAGGTGGTAGAAATACCCCCTCGACACGATAGAAATATGCCCTCGAGATGATATAAATATACCCTCGACACGACAGAAATATACCCTCGACACGACAGAAATATGTATGTGTAATGATAGAAAATATGACCTCGACACGACAGAAATATGCCCTCGACACGACAGAAATATGTATGTGTAATGATAGAAAATATGCCCTCGACACGACAGAAATATGCCCTCGACACGACAGAAATATGTATGTGTAATGATAGAAAATATGCCCTCGACACGATAGAAAGACGCCCTCGACACGACAGAAATATGTATGTGTAATGATAGAAAATATGACCTCGAGACGACAGAAATATACCCCCGAGATGATAGAAATGTGACCACCGGTTTTGGGAGAAAACTTTAGATATCACCCACCAAAGGATTTTCGCACGTGTAATAAAGGGGGGTCTCGATAAAATTTACTCTCTCGACCTTCACTCAGCTCTCCAAAGGTTTAAGTATTGCATCACTTCTTGGCATGTTCACCTAGTTAGTGGGAGCCGTCACCTACAAAGAGGTATGACCCCACCTGCAAGGGGTGGTCCTGGAAACAGTCTGTAGCAGTGCAGTCTGGCTGATCGAGTGCGGCTCGCAATGGGAAGGCAAAAGCGGTCCCTAAACAATATCGGGTTGTAGTCGGTTGTGTCGATCGAGAGGTGGAGATATCACAGCTTAGAAGGGAGTTTTGAAGCGAGTTGAGGTTTTGTGTTTTCTTTTGTAGTGGTGTGGGTGAGGTCGGGAGGTTTTTTGTGTGATGTATTGTACCGGTAGTGTGTTTGGTTGTAGGTATCTTAATTGTGTGGTGTAGTTTGTGGGGCTGTCGAATCGTGGGGTGTGCTGGGGTATGGGTTTTTTGTGTGTCGGTATTTTAATTGTTGTATCTACAATATGTATAGATCAGAGTGAAGTTTTAGAAACCAGTACTAGTTCTACCATCGAACTTGCGTCCTGGTAGTGTGTGTGTTGTTTATTTTACATATAGACAGGTATACATATACAAGATGTTACAGCAGTTATACGCTAAATAGTCAAGCTAAAACACTAGTCTCAAACGCATTGTAGGTCGCTTGACACCTGCCCAGCCTTATTTGCTCACTAACAGCAACTTGCTTAATGAAAAGCTAATCGATTGTGTTATAGCGGCTTTAAGCTAGGTTGTGAAACGGTTTGAGACACGATTCGTGGTGACAGATGGTTACATACTCAGAAACCTAAGCGATACTCAACGTGCTGTTGAACAAATATTCAGTGTTAGCTTTCTTGGTTTGATAGAGGCTTTAACTATAAATTATCTGTAATGTTTTAAATAGTCTTGTTAAGGTATTATCTCTATAATATTGCGTATGCGTAAGCAATAACAGGAGATTTTGTGTGTGTTTTATTAGGTATAGATACACTACGCAAAAGTGATCTCACCAGAACTTTGTTATCTATGTAGATGTGTCGTAGTCTAGTTACAAACAGCAAGGTGGTTTAGAAGTAACTTTATCATTTTTATTGGAAGAAAATTGTGTTTTTTATCGTTTACATGTTTTGTAACAAATTTGATTGCTCCAAAACTTTCACACAATTAGGTTACTACTTGACTTGAGAAGAAGGTCTTTTTATAAACACTCTTGAGTGAATTCCCATTTTTTCCTATCCGCTATAGAATAAAGAGGAAAATATATTTTTAAAAGTATTACCTGTTATAGAGGCAGATGAGTAAGGTTCGGTATGATGGAGGCGGTTTTGGTTTTGTGTTGTGTTGTGTGTGTAGTGGGTCACGGGGTAGTTTTCTTTATTATTTATATTATAGCATGAGTAATAAAATCTACTTACCCCAATGTTCAGTTAATGTTATGTAAATGAACCGTAAACACTCGCAGTCTCCAACATAAAAAAATATTGGGAAAGACCACACTGAACAAAAACAAATAGACAATTTATTGAACACACCCGTAGAGATATATCTTGCAGGTAGACTAAAGTATGGCGGCAACTAAACACGTACTTAGCGTTACAATCTGTAACTGATTCATGGTCGAGACCAGTTTCATACATTTTAAGAAAAACCCAACAACCACGTGTTTGTACCCTCACTAGAAAGAAATCGGATCGATGACCCGTGCAAATCAGCGATCGTGAATTTCTGTTCACGTCACTACGGTAAAATACAAACCATCAATAGTAGAAAACTTATAAAAGAAATATTCCTACGTTCGTGTGTTCGAATCACCGCCAGCTTGCATCAATTTTTTTATTCAACCTATAGATAAATAGATCAACCGTCAAATACTTCTTTAAAAAACACTTGCCCTTGGTAAAAAATAATACCCCTTCTCATAAAAATACTGCCCCTTGTCAAAAAAAAAATGTCGCCCTCTTCGTAATCAAAGTTCTTCCTATTGTCAAAAAAATGTCAATTAAATTTCTCCCCTTTACTCCCCCTTGGTAAATACTTACAGTTGCGGTCTTCAACACGCGCCCCAACGGTTTAAGCACTTCATCACTTCTTATCATGTTATAAATTATTCTATCCAGACACTTTCCTTTCTCTCACACGATCACCTTGTGATAAAAATATTTCTTACCCCTTACTTTCACATTGTCATCACTATCATCTCGGCTCAGACAGGACTATAAACATCTATTACCTACCCGATAAAAGCTACGACAAACGTTATCTACCAGTTGTAATAGCATATATAGTCTGTTGTAACGGAACATCGGATAATTTCTTGTTGCCCTAAGACGCCGCAAGGCGTAATGGCCACAGACTGCTTGGTCGGTCGAGGGGTAAGGATGGAAGAAGAAGAAGAATAATAGTATGATGTAGAAAAATACCTACCACGGTCTTACATACTCTCTGTATGGATGTGTATGACATGAAAATCTATTTCTTTTATAAAAAATTTTAGTACAAATGTGTTTCTGCGAAAAACCGAAAGCTAACGGTTCGACGGTGAAACCGACTATCCGTGTTACGCCAATGTTTAATTACACTACAGGTGTGTTTGGAAAAAACAATTAAACAAAGCCGACTGCATTCAGAAAGATCGAGTGAGAGACGCACGCGTGTGTGTTTCAGAGATCTGCGCGTACGAGGTCGATAGACAATTTCATTACGGAGGATGTTTCAAACAGCTGTGTTTGCTAAATCGAGCCCTTGTCGAAAATATGAGTTATTTTACATTAGATCTGTTTCTCATTCGTATCCAAATATTCAGTGTTTAGTCATTATTTCTATAATAGTGTGTGTATTCGTAAGCAATAACAGGAGGTTTTTGTGTATTTCAAAGTTTAGATACACTACCCAAAAGGGATTTCAGCAGGCAGACGAGAGTATGACACCAACTAGATACGGCTTTAGTATTACACTCTATAACTGATTCATTGTCGAGACCAGTTTCAAACATTTTAAGAAAACGCAACAACCACGTGCTTGTAACCTCACTAGAAAGAAACAGGCGTGATGGCCAGTGTGAAACAGCGCGCGTAAAACTTGACTCGTTTTAAAATCCTCGTAACATAGAGGGTGCCGTTAGAACTAAATATAGCTAGCTAGAAAAACGTAATAAAATAGCTAACAGGCAGAGTTTTCGTTAGTATTGGTAGACGAAAAAACTTATCTACAACGAGATTTACATGTGTAAGACTAACACTGTTACTTATTTCTGTTCACGTCATTGCAGACAACCTCAAAACACAAGAGCTCAATAGTAGAAATTTATTTAAAAAAAACGTTCCCTCGCTCGTGTACGCGAACCCCCTCCCCGATTTTTTTTTTTAAGGTTTCACTTTTTTATTTTTTTATTTTACAAGTGCGACATCTGGTGATAGGTTTTATATAGTCTCACAATCACCAAAGTTTTTTTTTTCGCACGTGTAACAAAGGCTGATCTCGTCGAGAAGTGGGAGTGCAATGTTTGATAGAAGTATATAGTTAATGGTCTCTTTTAAAAGAATACTTGTGTTAAAGAGGAAAATATAAAAATCGGATATATGTCATAACCAGACTAAAATATGACGCCAACTACATATTCATTAGTGTTACAGGTTACAATCGAGACAATGCCGAGGTTAGTTTCAATCATTTTAAGAAAAAAACCAACACGCACGTGTTTTTTTTACCACGCGTTGTTAAACTCGATCGATGGTCGGCGCTCGCGATTTTAGTTAACAAGAAGACGATATATTCATATAATAGGAAGATATATTTAGACAATAAGAAGACTTTGAGACAATAGGAAGACGAGAATAGGAAGAGGTTAATAGAAGTTATCTATAGATAACAAGAAGACGATATATTTATAGATAACAAGAAGACGATATATTTAGACAAACAATTAGACGATATAGGTAACAAAAGAAGTATACACAAGGTATGTGTGATGCACGTGTTGTTAAGTCAGCCGACCCGATGCTGTAATCAGCATCGGGTTGGCCTCCTTAACCGTTCCAGAGTTCCTCTGGTGCCCAGTTAAAACTGGGTCTGCCCTCCCGGGTTGTGTGCGGTGCATCACACATACCTTGTGTATACTTCTTTTGTTACCTATATCGTCTAATTGTTTGTCTAAATATATCGTCTTCTTGTTATCTATAAATATATCGTCTTCTTGTTATCTATAAAGATATCGTCTTCCTATTAACCTCTTCCTATTCTCGTCTTCCTATTGTCTCAAAGTCTTCTTATTGTCTAAATATATCTTCCTATTATATGAATATATCGTCTTCTTGTTAACTAAAATCGCGAGCGCCGACCATCGATCGAGTTTAACAACGCGTGGTAAAAAAAAACACGTGCGTGTTGGTTTTTCTTAAAATGATTGAAACTAACCTCGGCATTGTCTCGATTGTAACCTGTAACACTAATGAATATGTAGTTGGCGTCATATTTTAGTCTGGTTATGACATATATCCGATTTTTATATTTTCCTCTTTAACACAAGTATTCTTTTAAAAGAGACCATTAACTATATACTTCTATCAAACATTGCACTCCCACTTCTCGACGAGATCAGCCTTTGTTACACGTGCGAAAAAAAAACTTTGGTGATTGTGAGACTATATAAAACCTATCACCAGATGTCGCACTTGTAAAATAAAAAAATAAAAAAGTGAAACCTTAAAAAAAAAAATCGGGGAGGGGGTTCGCGTACACGAGCGAGGGAACGTTTTTTTTAAATAAATTTCTACTATTGAGCTCTTGTGTTTTGAGGTTGTCTGCAATGACGTGAACAGAAATAAGTAACAGTGTTAGTCTTACACATGTAAATCTCGTTGTAGATAAGTTTTTTCGTCTACCAATACTAACGAAAACTCTGCCTGTTAGCTATTTTATTACGTTTTTCTAGCTAGCTATATTTAGTTCTAACGGCACCCTCTATGTTACGAGGATTTTAAAACGAGTCAAGTTTTACGCGCGCTGTTTCACACTGGCCATCACGCCTGTTTCTTTCTAGTGAGGTTACAAGCACGTGGTTGTTGCGTTTTCTTAAAATGTTTGAAACTGGTCTCGACAATGAATCAGTTATAGAGTGTAATACTAAAGCCGTATCTAGTTGGTGTCATACTCTCGTCTGCCTGCTGAAATCCCTTTTGGGTAGTGTATCTAAACTTTGAAATACACAAAAACCTCCTGTTATTGCTTACGAATACACACACTATTATAGAAATAATGACTAAACACTGAATATTTGGATACGAATGAGAAACAGATCTAATGTAAAATAACTCATATTTTCGACAAGGGCTCGATTTAGCAAACACAGCTGTTTGAAACATCCTCCGTAATGAAATTGTCTATCGACCTCGTACGCGCAGATCTCTGAAACACACACGCGTGCGTCTCTCACTCGATCTTTCTGAATGCAGTCGGCTTTGTTTAATTGTTTTTTCCAAACACACCTGTAGTGTAATTAAACATTGGCGTAACACGGATAGTCGGTTTCACCGTCGAACCGTTAGCTTTCGGTTTTTCGCAGAAACACATTTGTACTAAAATTTTTTATAAAAGAAATAGATTTTCATGTCATACACATCCATACAGAGAGTATGTAAGACCGTGGTAGGTATTTTTCTACATCATACTATTATTCTTCTTCTTCTTCCATCCTTACCCCTCGACCGACCAAGCAGTCTGTGGCCATTACGCCTTGCGGCGTCTTAGGGCAACAAGAAATTATCCGATGTTCCGTTACAACAGACTATATATGCTATTACAACTGGTAGATAACGTTTGTCGTAGCTTTTATCGGGTAGGTAATAGATGTTTATAGTCCTGTCTGAGCCGAGATGATAGTGATGACAATGTGAAAGTAAGGGGTAAGAAATATTTTTATCACAAGGTGATCGTGTGAGAGAAAGGAAAGTGTCTGGATAGAATAATTTATAACATGATAAGAAGTGATGAAGTGCTTAAACCGTTGGGGCGCGTGTTGAAGACCGCAACTGTAAGTATTTACCAAAGGGAAGTAAAGGGGAGAAATTTAATTGTCACGGGGTGACATTTTTTTGACAATAGGAAGAACTTTGATTACGAAGAGGGCGACATTTTTTTTTGACAAGGGGCAGTATTTTTATGAGAAGGGGTATTATTTTTTACCAAGGGCAAGTGTTTTTTAAAGAAGTATTTGACGGTTGATCTATTTATCTATAGGTTGAATAAAAAAATTGATGCAAGCTGGCGGTGATTCGAACACACGAACGTAGGAATATTTCTTTTATAAGTTTTCTACTATTGATGGTTTGTATTTTACCGTAGTGACGTGAACAGAAATTCACGATCGCTGATTTGCACGGGTCATCGATCCGATTTCTTTCTAGTGAGGGTACAAACACGTGGTTGTTGGGTTTTTCTTAAAATGTATGAAACTGGTCTCGACCATGAATCAGTTACAGATTGTAACGCTAAGTACGTGTTTAGTTGCCGCCATACTTTAGTCTACCTGCAAGATATATCTCTACGGGTGTGTTCAATAAATTGTCTATTTGTTTTTGTTCAGTGTGGTCTTTCCCAATATTTTTTATGTTGGAGACTGCGAGTGTTTACGGTTCATTTACATAACATTAACTGAACATTGGGGTAAGTAGATTTTATTACTCATGCTATAATATAAATAATAAAGAAAACTACCCCGTGACCCACTACACACACAACACAACACAAAACCAAAACCGCCTCCATCATACCGAACCTTACTCATCTGCCTCTATAACAGGTAATACTTTTAAAAATATATTTTCCTCTTTATTCTATAGCGGATAGGAAAAAATGGGAATTCACTCAAGAGTGTTTATAAAAAAGACCTTCTTCTCAAGTCAAGTAGTAACCTAATTGTGTGAAAGTTTTGGAGCAATCAAATTTGTTACAAAACATGTAAACGATAAAAAAAACACAATTTTCTTCCAATAAAAATGATAAAGTTACTTCTAAACCACCTTGCTGTTTGTAACTAGACTACGACACATCTACATAGATAACAAAGTTCTGGTGAGATCACTTTTGCGTAGTGTATCTATACCTAATAAAACACACACAAAATCTCCTGTTATTGCTTACGCATACGCAATATTATAGAGATAATACCTTAACAAGACTATTTAAAACATTACAGATAATTTATAGTTAAAGCCTCTATCAAACCAAGAAAGCTAACACTGAATATTTGTTCAACAGCACGTTGAGTATCGCTTAGGTTTCTGAGTATGTAACCATCTGTCACCACGAATCGTGTCTCAAACCGTTTCACAACCTAGCTTAAAGCCGCTATAACACAATCGATTAGCTTTTCATTAAGCAAGTTGCTGTTAGTGAGCAAATAAGGCTGGGCAGGTGTCAAGCGACCTACAATGCGTTTGAGACTAGTGTTTTAGCTTGACTATTTGCGTATAACTGCTGTAACATCTTGTATATGTATACCTGTCTATATGTAAAATAAACAACACACACACTACCAGGACGCAAGTTCGATGGTAGAACTAGTACTGGTTTCTAAAACTTCACTCTGATCTATACATATTGTAGATACAACAATTAAAATACCGACACACAAAAAACCCATACCCCAGCACACCCCACGATTCGACAGCCCCACAAACTACACCACACAATTAAGATACCTACAACCAAACACACTACCGGTACAATACATCACACAAAAAACCTCCCGACCTCACCCACACCACTACAAAAGAAAAACACAAAACCTCAACTCGCTTCAAAACTCCCTTCTAAGCTGTGATATCTCCACCTCTCGATCGACACAACCGACTACAACCCGATATTGTTTAGGGACCGCTTTTGCCTTCCCATTGCGAGCCGCACTCGATCAGCCAGACTGCACTGCTACAGACTGTTTCCAGGACCACCCCTTGCAGGTGGGGTCATACCTCTTTGTAGGTGACGGCTCCCACTAACTAGGTGAACATGCCAAGAAGTGATGCAATACTTAAACCTTTGGAGAGCTGAGTGAAGGTCGAGAGAGTAAATTTTATCGAGACCCCCCTTTATTACACGTGCGAAAATCCTTTGGTGGGTGATATCTAAAGTTTTCTCCCAAAACCGGTGGTCACATTTCTATCATCTCGGGGGTATATTTCTGTCGTCTCGAGGTCATATTTTCTATCATTACACATACATATTTCTGTCGTGTCGAGGGCGTCTTTCTATCGTGTCGAGGGCATATTTTCTATCATTACACATACATATTTCTGTCGTGTCGAGGGCATATTTCTGTCGTGTCGAGGGCATATTTTCTATCATTACACATACATATTTCTGTCGTGTCGAGGGCATATTTCTGTCGTGTCGAGGTCATATTTTCTATCATTACACATACATATTTCTGTCGTGTCGAGGGTATATTTCTGTCGTGTCGAGGGTATATTTATATCATCTCGAGGGCATATTTCTATCGTGTCGAGGGGGTATTTCTACCACCTCACGGGCATTTCCTAGTGAGTAGTTGTCTACGACCAAACTTCACCTCTCAGCGTCTTATATTCTCATCACTAGCCACACACAGCGTTAGAACAACACGTTAGTTTTTACGCGGACCTAGGGGTAGATATGTTCAAAGATGTGATTTCCGTACCTGGTGTCACGTTAAAACACCTCTGCAAAAACCCGCCCATCCAACGTCTCTTTTTTCGTTATGCTGCGAGCGGGAGGCAGATTTGCACCACACGTTGCGCCAAAAAAAGTTTGACAAAAGTCAACCCAGCAGTGACAAACTTAGAAGCCTAAAAGGGAAATCTTCCCATTTGACCCCCTCGTTGAACGAACAAGACAAAACGTGCATTGACAGACTCGTCAAGTAAACCGAACCACCTGTGTTCTGAGAGCTCCAAGGGGTATACGAAAAGAAGTGCGGTTATATGTCACCCATAGATCAACTAACTTTGTCAATAAATATATAAAATGTATCTAGTGTTTTCTCTTTTATATTTCTATATATGTATAACTAAATAGCATCTAACTGTTGTAATATCGGCTACCTATCTGTAATATGTACGTATAACTGTTTGTAAAATAATCATCACACAACACGCCCGCCATTAATGAACTTATATATTACTATATTCCAAGACCTCTCCTCCTCCACGTTCCTCCAACACATTTTCGTTATATAAAAGTCACGCGGATGTAGACATATAAACACACACACACCAACACACATAACAAAACAATTCCACAACACACACCCTACTACTCCGCCCTAACCTAACCCCACCTGCTACATTACAGATTAAAATATCTCTCTTCCACCTCCAAAACTATACCACATCACACAAAAATATCCCCCCTAACCTAACCCCACCTGCTACATTACACCCGTACCTCGTCACCGACGCCTCTTCACTCCCACCTCTCAATGCTGGTCCACTCGCCTGCTACACCCCAAAAATGTACACAGCTGCATCCTGACAACGTCACCACATCTCCCCTCAACATCTAAAATATCTCTCTTCCACCTCCAAAACCATACCACATCACACAAAAAATATCCCCCCTAACCTAACCCCACCTGCTACATTACACCCGTACCTCGTCACCAATGTCTCTTCACTCCCACCTCTCAATGCTGGTCCACTCGCCTGCTACACCCCCAAAAATGTACACAGATGCATCCTGACAACGTCACCACATCTCCCCTCAACATCTAAAATATCTCTCTTCCACCCCCAAAACCATACCACATCACACAAAAATATCATCCCTGCCCCTGCATCACTCCTGCAGAATTAATATATGTCTATAAATAACGTCTTCTCGTTATCTAAACATATATCTCTATATAAAAAATTCATGGGTCTCCTCCTCGCCTCCTCCTCAATTCCTTATATAAAAAAAGCACCCCGCCATCTTGCGCCATATACCACCTTCTTGTTATCTCAAGTCCGCCCTCTTGCCCTTGTACATTTTCCCTATATAAAAAGTCATCCCGCCATCTTGCGCCTGCAGCGCGCCGCCATTTTTCTCCTTATATAAAAAGTCACCCCGCCATCTTACCCCTGTATCACGCCTGCAGAATTAATATATGTCTATAAATAACGTCTTCTTGTTATCTAAAAATCTCAAAGTCTAACTATTATCCTCTTCCTATTATCGTCTTCTTGTTATCTCAATAAACACATATTACTATATTAAAAAAGTTATCCACTTCTCCTGCTGCTCCACCTCCACACTGCGTATTTCCTTATATAAAAAGTCATCCCGCCTGGTGCTACCTGCACACTGAGTATTTTCTTATATAAAAAGTCATCCCGCCTGATGCTCCACCTACGCAATGAGTATTTTCTTATATAAAAAGTCATCCCGCCATCTTGCCCCTGCACATTTTCCTTATATAAAAAGTCACCCCACCTGATGCTCCACCTGCACACTGAGTATTTTCTTATATAAAAAGTCATCACCCTCCGCCTGATGCTCCACCTGCACACTGAGTATTTCCTTATATAAAAAGTCACCCCGCCATCTTGCCCCTGCACATTTTTCCTATATAAAAAGTCATCCCGCCTGCTGCTCCACCTGCTCAATGAGTATTTTCTTATATAAAAAGTCATCCCACCTGCTGCTCCTCCTCAATTCCTTATATAAAAGTCATGTACCAACCCCTGCTGCTCCATCTGTACAATGAGTATTTCCTTATATAAAAAGTCATCACCCTCCGCCTGATGCTCCACCTGCACAATGAGTATTTCCTTATATAAAAAGTCATCCCGCCTGCTGCTCCACCTGCATAATGAGTATTTCCTTATATAAAAAGTCACCCCGCCTGATGCTCCACCTGCGCAATGAGTATTTCCTTATATAAAAAGTCATCCCGCCTGCTGCTCCACCTGCGTAATGAGTATTTCCTTATATAAAAAGTCATCCCGCCCTCTTGTTATCTCCCCCTTGTTATCTCAAATCCGCCATCTTGCCCCAAATTATCTCCCCCTTGTTAGCTCAAGTCCGCCATCTTGACCCAAATTATCTCCCCCTTGTTAACTCAAATCCGCCATCTTGCCCCAAATTATCTCCCCCTTGTTAACTCAAATCCGCCATCTTGACCCAAATTATCTCCCCCTTGTTAACTCAAATCCGCCATCTTGACCCAAATAACCTCCCCTTGTTAACTCAAATCCGCCATCTTGACCCAAATAACCTCCCCTTGTTAGCTCAAGTCCGCCATCTTGACCCAAATAACCTCCCCTTGTTAACTCAAATCCGCCATCTTGACCCAAATAACCTCCCCTTGTTAGCTCAAGTCCGCCATCTTGCGCCGCGCGCACCACCGTTTTTTTTTGCTATATAAAAGTCACGCGCCACCAGGCGTTTTTGCTATATAAAAGTCACGCGCCACCATCCGCGCCACCAGCGCGCCACCGGAATGATAATCGTTTCCAACATACCCTACTACTGCCAATGGTCCATTGATGATGCTGGTTCGCCCACTGCAGTCGGTTCTGGCGATGCCGGTCCGTAAGAACAGGACCTCTGTAGGGTATTCTAGCCCAAAGACCAGAGTCGTGCAGCCGATTCCTGACCGTTTGATCTGAAATTCGACGAGCTGCTGACATTGACTGGACTGTGGAGGACGCAGATGCAAGTCGATTCCTGAGGTGATGCAGCTTATGGAGCGGTCTTCGGCAGGAGTTGTGACTCTGGGTCTTCCACTGCGCGGCCAGTCTGCCACTGAGCCAGTTTCTTGAAATCGCCTCCAAAGGCGACTAATGGTGCTTCTAACCACATTAAATTGTCTGGTCACTGCACTTTGTGACTGTCCAGTTTGTAAACGTCCAACGATGATGAGTCGTTGTTCTGTAGTGAGATGAGCCATACTTGCGCATTGAATTTTCAACTGAATTTATTCGATGAGCGTCAATCTTTTATAGGCATTCAATAATATGATCAGAGAGTTTTGTGTTCAGTAAGTTTCACGGGATTCTCATGAACCTGTCACGAGTTATTGTCAAAAATGTTGTTTTGACCTTGACCTCTTTCATGACCTCACGAATCATGAGGTGAGTACAATTCAGATAACCACGAGAAGTTAATGACCAGGTGGACACAGTCGATAGGTTGACTGATGTCCAATCAGCGAATATCTTTTATAAAAGTAACACCAAATATGTTGCGTTTCTTTTTTTGAACAGTATATATATATATATATATATATATATATATACACCACCTGTATAATCCAGGAACAGAGTGTGAAATGTAAATATAAGTGTGTACAAGTTTACATATTTGGAATCTTTATTCATTTTCCTATGAATCCATGCTGGTCATTAATTTGTACATTTGATTGTTATGAAATTCATTGCATTCTGTGCAGGCAAGGGAGAAAACCAAAAATACAAAAAAATGCACGTGCGTTATCCTGCTGGAGAAGCTGCAAGTCTGGATAAATTGTGAACGCAGGAGCAACCAGTGCATCCAGAACCTCATCTCGATATGTCACAGCATTAACATTTCCACGGAAGACGTGAAGAGGCAAGCGATGGTGAAAACTGAATCCTCCCCAAATGTGAATACTGCCACCTCGAAATCGGTTGACACAGCAATCTGCAAAGCGCTCTTCACACCGTCGCTAAATCCGCATACGTCCATCTGCAAAGGATATGTTGAATCTGTTCTCGTCTGTGAATAGGACAGCATTCCACTGCAGTCTAGTCCATCTGTTATGTTGCTCTGCCCATTGCAGGCGCTGCTAACGATGTCTGTGAGTCAGGTTTGGCCCAACATAAGGTCGTCTTGCAGTAAGGCCTGTATCTCTGAGTCGTCGTATGACTGTCATTCGAGAGGCTTGCCCGTGTCTACCCACTATTGTTCTTGCTGTTTGACTTGCCGGGAGAGTACGATTCCTTAGGTGACCCAGCACAATATGACGATCTTGCACAAGGGTAGTAACTCGTGGTTGGCCACTCCGAAGTCTATCCCGGGCACTGCCAGTGGTTCCGTAACGTTCATTGAGACGTACAATAGTGCTGTGGTGGCAATTCATCCTTCTGGCAATGGCCCGCGAGCTCATTCCGGTCTCCAACTACCAATGGCTCGTTGGCGGTCGTTTTCAGATAGTCGTGGCATTTCAAGCACATGTACTGGGTGTTTTGTCTCAACGGCCTTTTTATACCGAGTATACTGCCACAACGCGTACACATTTTCAGGGTCATAGCTGTTGAGAATCGTGTTGCACGTGTAACTTTCATCGTTTTCATGTAGTCTGTACACACACCCATGGGTTGAATCTTGCACTTTCCATTCCATCAGCCATTCGCTCTCTACTCGGTATCAGTATATATAATAGTGGTGCGTTTTTAATGTGCTTCAGTATATACATACATACATACATACATACATACATACATACATACATACATACATACATACATACATACATACATACATACATACATACATACATACATACAACATACATACATACATACATACATACATACATACATACATACATACATACAAACATACATACATACATACATACATACATACATACATACATACATACATACATACATACATACATACATACATACATACATACATACATACATACATACATACATACATACATACATACATACATACATACATACATACATTACATACATACATACATACATACATACACACATACATATCAGAATCTTTATTCTCCATAAAATACATTAATATGTACAGACATGATATAATAGATACAACATGGCATATAGGAGAATCATTAGAATTTACATAAAGTGTTGAAGACGTCTCAAGTAGTTATATGTGGGTGTTTTTACATCGAACCTTTGTGTTACACATACATAAAATTTTTTAAGCTTTCTAAAAGACATTGGCATATAATGATATGATATAACCTGCCAAAAAATGAGAATTATTGAAATTTACAAAATGTGTGTGGAATACCATTCAAGTTGCGCAATATGGTTGTTTTTACATGGGGGTTTTATCAGAATTTCTGTTTGCCATAAAAAAGCGTTGACAGCTAGTAGAGTGAGATATTAAATATAGCATCAAATACAATAGTCGTTTGGTATAGTAGACAGAGCACAATTGAGATTAGACGGTGGGGAAAACATTTCAGCAATTTAATATGGGTGTTTTTTTACATCGAAGTTTCCATATTCTGTAAGAACCTATAATTGCACTGATACTGACATATTTACATAAAACCTTTGCTTCAAATTTCCGCAACCCTAGCGACATTAATCCACTCACACACTTTGCATGCACATGACCCAAACTACCAATTATCAGTACGATTACATGCGTACGATAGCCTAGTTCGTTAATTTCTGCAGCCAATGGATAGTACTTATCAAATTTATGTTGGTAACATTTATCTAAATGGGCGTCATATGGTATTGCTGCCTCTACTATAAAAGCTGTTTTGTTCTGTCGATTGATTATCGTTAAATCAGGTTTTACGGCATGTGTCTTAAATGAGGTGTTACTGCTGCCGAAAAGTGATGGTTTAACTATTATCTCTTTATTTATTGTTAAGTAACTCTTATTATTGTATGAGGATTTCAGTTTCTCATAAATAATGTCTACAGCTCTATTGTGCCTTTGTTGGTATAATGTTTGGAATTTGGTACATCCATTCAATAAATGTGACACTGTTTCGTATGGGTGGTTACATATTTTGCACATTTTCGTGTATGTCTGTGGGTAGTATAGATGTAAAAGACTTTCGCATTCCAGCAACTGTAACCTCGATCTCACAGCAAATGAAAGTATGTTATCATACATACATACATACATACATACATACATACATACATACATACATACATACATACATACATACATACATACATACATACATACATACATACATACATACTTACATACATACATACATACATACATACATACTTACATACATACTACATACATACATACATACATACATACATACATACATACATACATACATACATACATACATACATACATACATACATACATACATACATACATACATACATACATACATACATACATATCAGAATCTTTATTCTCCATAAAATACATTAATATGTACAGACATGATATAATAGATACAACATGGCATATAGGAGAATCATTAGAATTTACATAAAGTGTTGAAGACGTCTCAAGTAGTTATATGTGGATGTTTTTACATCGAACCTTTGTGTTACACATACATAAAATTTTTTAAGCTTTCTAAAAGACATTGGCATATAATGATATGATATAACCTGCGAAAAATGAGAATTATTGAAATTTACAAAATGTGTGTGGAATACCATTCAAGTTGAGCAATATGATTGTTTTTACATGGGGGTTTTATCAGAATTTCTGTTTGCCATAAAAAAACTTTGACAGCTAGTAGAGTGAGATATTAAATATAGCAACATACATACATACATACATACATACATACATACATACATACATACATACATACATACATACATACATACATACATACATACATACATACATACATACATACATACATACATACATACATACATACATACATACATACATACATACATACATACATACATACATACATACATACATACATACATACATACATACATACATACATACATACATACATACATACATACATACATACATACATACATACATACATACATACATACATACATACATACATACATACATAATACATACATACATACATACATACATACATACATACATACATACATACATACATACTACATACATACATACATACATACATACATACATACATACATACATACATACATACATACATACATACATACATACATACATACATACATACATACATACATACATACATACATACATACATAACATACATACATACATACATACATACATACATACATACATACATACATACATATACAATATATATATATAATATATATATATATATATATATATATATATATATATATATATATATATATAAATATATATATATATGTATATATATATATATATATATATATATATATAGTTATATATATATATATATATATATATATATATATATATTATTATTATTACTATTCATTCACTAGCTCACAATCTTGGTATCAATGTCCCTGGCTGGTAACATAATAGGATTTGAATATGGTCCTCTGTGAATCATCATGTATAATGTTGCATTCTATAATAAGTCTGTATTATAATAGTTTTACTTTGAGTCTTTAATACTTTTATTTTCTTTATTCTGGTTCTTTGTATTATAACTACTGGATCATCTGATCAGTGGACCTATGTGTCCACTTAACTTGAATGAAGTATGAGACACCTCCAATCCTGGCTGGGTTCGCACATAATATGAACTCCAGGCTGGGATATGTAGCTTTCGTTCGAGTTTTAGGAGGAAAAGTTCACCACCATGATTCCTCTCAAGTGAATGTCTCATGAACTTGCAATATTACCAGGACAAAACCTGGAATAAAAAGACATTCGCAAAACTTGTAGGGTCCCTTAGTTTTCCCCTACATACAGACAACATCACGTACAACATTAATTCAGTCACAGGACAGTTACCTCAATACATCACAGCCAGTTCAAGTTGATTACTCATTTCCTTAATACATCATATGTTAGATCCATTTGTCCATGATTGTCTTC